>CM053027.1:635773918-636079773 GCA_028564925.1 Lithobates sylvaticus | reverse complement strand
GCTTGGGGCACTACAACCACACCAAAGAACTAAGCGGACCTCTCCTTGCTCCTCCTCAGCTGGGATCTCCATCCCCACTACACCTTCAGTCCTCTCTGAAAGCTGCTCTGAGAGGACTGAAGGTGTAGAATTCGGTGTGTCACAACCAAGTACTTGCAGTACACCGACGTCCGAATGCAGCAGGCAAATTTCCCTGCCCCAGCTGCTGGACCGTAGAAAGAAGTACACTCCCAGCCATCCACATGCCCAGCGGTTGAATGCTAGCCTTGCTAAATTGCTAGCACTTCAACTGCTGCCTTTTCAGTTGGTAGACTCGGCCCCCTTCCGTGAGTTTGTTCAATGTGCGGTTCCTCAGTGGCAGGTTCCCAAACGCCACTTTTCTCGCGGAAGGCGATTCCGTCTCTCTACCGGCATGTGGAGGGCAATGTCCATGCCTCGCTGGACAGGGCGGTCAGCGGTAAGGTGCATATTACCGCTGACTCATGGTCCAGCAGGCATGGACAGGGACGGTACCTTTCTTTCACGGCCCATTGGGTCACTCTATTGGCAGCTGGGAGGGATGCAGGACAAGGTGCAGTAGTGTTGGAGGTTGTTCCGCCACCACGCCTCCAAAACGCGACTACTGCTACTGGTTGTGACACACCTCTCTCCTCCACCCCCTCCTCTTCTTCTTCCTCCAGTGCTCTGTCCTTGGAACCAGCGGTGCTCCGTAGGCGTACAAGGGGCTACGCAAGTACGCAGGCAAAAAGATGCCATGCCGTGCTTGCGCTGGTGTGTTTGGGGGACAGGAGCCACACTGGGCCAGAGGTTCTGGCAGCTCTGCAGGGGCAGGCCGAGAGGTGGTTGACGCCACGTCAGCTTAAGCCAGGAATGGTCGTTTCTGACAATGGCACCAACCTCCTCTCCGCCCTGCGACAGGGGCAGCTCACCCATGTGCCCTGCATGGCTCACGTCCTCAACCTGGTGGTGCAGCGGTTCTTGGGCAGGTACCCAGGCTTACAGGATGTCCTGAGGCAGGCCAGGAAAGTCTGTGTGCATTTCCGCCGATCTTATAATGCCAGTGCTCGGCTGACTGAGCTGCAAAAGGAGCTGAACCTGCCCAAGAACCGCCTAATATCTGACATGCCCACCAGGTGGAACTCAACGTTGGCCATGCTGCAGCGACTGCACACGCAGCAGAGGGCCATCAATGAGTACCTTTGCGACTACGGCACCAGGACAGGGTCAGGGGAGCTTGGTTTTTTTTCCCCACGTCAGTGGAGCATGATCAGGGATGCATGCACTGTCCTCTCACCATTTGAGGAGGCCACGAGGATGGTGAGCAGTGACAGTGCATGCATCAGTGACACTGTCCCTCTTGTCCACCTGTTGGAGCATACGCTGCGTGGGATAATGGACAGGGCACTTGAGGCAGAACAGAGGCAGGAAGAGGAGGACTTCCTTGCCTCTCAAGGCCCCCTTTATCCGGACAGTGTTCCTTCTGTCCCACCCATCACACAGGAAGAGGATGAGGAGGAGGAGGAGGAGGAGGAGGAGGATTGTGTGAGCATGGAGGTGGAGCCTGGCACTCAGCATCAGCAGCAGCAGTCTTTTAGGGATGATGTACAGTCCCAACAAGCCAGTGGACTTGTACGTGGCTGGGAGGAGGTGGCTGGCGATCATGTCATCCTCAGTGACCCAGAAGACTCCGGACCGAATGCCTCAGCTAACCTACGCTGCATGGCCTCCCTGATCCTGCAAAGCCTGCGGAAGGATCCTCGTGTTCTTCGGATCAAGGAGAGGGACCATTACTGGCTGGCCACTCTCCTTGATCCGCGGTACAAGGGTAAGGTTGCGGACCTTATCTTGCCGTCGCAGAGGGAGCAGAGGATGAGACATCTCAGGGAGGCCTTGCAGAAAGGTCTGTGCAACGCGTTCCCAGAAACTGGGAGGCTACAAACTCCTGGTCCTGGCGACGAGTTGCTGAGGCTTCGGTCAGTGGCAGAAGGAGCGGTGGGGAAGGTGGACGTCTGACCGATGCGTTCAGACAATTTTTTAGTCCGCAGCCCCAAGGTATGATCGGTTCCAGCAACCATCGCCAGCGTCTGATATACATGGTGCAGGAATACCTTGGGGCAAGGTCAGACTTGGACACCTTTCCCACCGAAAATCCTCTGGCTTACTGGGTCCTGAGGATGGATCACTGGCCAGAGCTTGCACAGTATGCAATTGAGCTACTGGCCTGTCCTGCCTCCAGCGTTCTTTCCGAACGCACATTCAGTGCTGCTGGAGGATTTGTGACTGATCATAGGGTGCGCCTGTCCACCGCCTCGGTTGATCGACTGACATTCATCAAAATGAATCAGTCTTGGATCACCACCAGCTACCAGGCACCTGAGGCGGATATAACCGAATAATTTTTAATGTCACATCCCTTCAAGACTGCCTATGCTGATGCTGAGTGACTGTCCTCTTATGTTCACTGACTATCCTCTTCCTCCTCCTCAATGATCCATGCCACAGCACCAGTGCCTAAGGCACAATTTTCAGCCCCTGTTTAACAGGGGCGTGTACTTACAATTTTTAAAAAAAATGCTTCGCAACACGTGTGACTGCTGTGCTCCAAGTACAGTCTCTGTGAGGGCCGTGTTGCAGTGTTGTGGCACCAGCACCAGTGCCTAAGGCACAATTTTTCAGCCCCTGTTTAACAGGGGCGTGTACTTACAATTTTTTAAAAAAATGCTTCGCAACACGTGTGACTGCTGTGCTCCAAGTACAGTCTCTGTGAGGGCCGTGTTGCAGTGTTGTGGCACCAGCACCAGTGCCTAAGGCACAATTTTTCAGCCCCTGTTTAACAGGGGCGTGTACTTACAATTTTTTAAAAAAATGCTTCGCAACACGTGTGACTGCTGTGCTCCAAGTACAGTCTCTGTGAGGGCCGTGTTGCAGTGTTGTGGCACCAGCACCAGTGCCTAAGGCACAATTTTTCAGCCCCTGTTTAACAGGGGCGTGTACTTACAATTTTTTAAAAAAATGCTTCGCAACACGTGTGACTGCTGTGCTCCAAGTACAGTATCTGTGAGGGCCGGGTTGCAGTGTTGTGGCACCAGCACCAGTGCCTAAGGCACAATTTTTCAGCCCCTGTTTAACAGGGGCGTGTACTTACAATTTTTTAAAAAAATGCTTCGCAACACGTGTGACTGCTGTGCTCCAAGTACAGTCTCTGTGAGGGGTTGCAGTGTTGTGGCACCAGCACCAGTGCCTAAGGCACAATTTTTCAGCCCCTGTTTAACAGGGGCGGGTAATTACAAATCTTGATCTAATAGTTCACAGCAGGGCCCATTCCTGCGCCCACCAAGAGTAACTATGAGGGCCTGCAGTCTTGTGGCAACACCGTCCACCACCACCGCCAAAGGCCCAATTTTTCTGCCCTGTTCATCAGGTGCTTGCAATTACAAATCTTGATCTAATAACTCACAGCAGGGCCCATTCCTGCGCCCACCAAGAGTAACTATGAGGGCCTACAGTCTTGTGGCAACACCGTCCACCACCACCGCCAAAGGCCCAATTTTTCTGCCCTGTTCATCAGGTGCTTGCAATTACAAATCTTGATCTAATAACTCACAGCAGGGCCCATTCCTGCGCCCACCAAGAGTAACTGTGAGAGCTTACAGTCTTGTGGCAAAAACCGTCCACCACCACCACCACCACCACCACCCCCAATTTTTTCTGCCCTGTTCATCAGGTGCTTGCAATTACAAATCTTGATCTAATAACTCACAGCAGGGCCCATTCCTGCGCCCACCAAGAGTAACTATGAGGGCCTACAGTCTTGTGGCAACACCGTCCACCACCACCGCCAAAGGCCCAATTTTTCTGCCCTGTTCATCAGGTGCTTGCAATTACAAATCTTGATCTAATAACTCACAGCAGGGCCCATTCCTGCGCCCACCAAGAGTAACTGTGAGAGCTTACAGTCTTGTGGCAAAACCGTCCACCACCACCACCACCACCACCCCCAATTTTTTCTGCCCTGTTCAACAGGTGCATGCAATTACAAATCTTGATCTATTAACTCACAGCAGGGCCCATTCCTGTGCCCACCAGTCTTGTGGCTACACCAACATCTAATAGGGCAAATTTCTGCAGAGTATATACGCCAGCCCCTACTTTCAAACATCCAACTTACAAACGACTCCTACTTGCAAATGGAAAGAGAAAACAGGAAGTGAGAGGAAATCTACCCCTAGGAAGGGAAATTCTATCCTGTTAGATTTAATTTGGGAAAAAAGGTATCTCCTCTCTACTGATACTTTATCACCAATCCTTGTTTCAATTAAAACCCCACTTTTCCAAAAACATTTGTCATTGGGACGGAAAGTGAGGTGACATGTTCTGAACAGATGTGCAAAGACAGCAAATGTTACAGGGGTGATAACCCCTCCCTATGTTCTCCAAAAAGCTTAAAAATAGATTTTTTTTGGGATGGAGCTACACTTCATAATGTACCTGTTCAGATTCTACTTAAGATCAAACCTAAAGCCGCAAGTGGTTTTAAATGGCTTCTTTTTTTCCTTTACAAATGTCATTTTGTGCAAGGACAGTTCTAAACACGGGAAACACATGCCACTTCACAGGCATACTTTGGACACCCCCAGGTACCATATTTAAAGGAAAATGTCACTTTTTTTTTTTCACTTTATGCATCATTAAAATGACTGCTCCCGAAAAAACGTTAGTTTTTAAAAGTTCTTTTTGCATTGATATATGTCCCCTGGGGCAGGACCCGGGTCCCCAAACCTGTTTTATGACATTAACATGCATATTGGCCGTTGTAATTAGCACTTTTGATTTCGAACGTTCGCGTCCATTATAACGTATAGGGTTCGAAAATTCGCGCGAACTTTCGGTCCGTTCGAAGGTTCTGGTTCGAACCGAACCCGGGGGTGTTCGGCTCATCCCTAGCCTTCATGTGCCGTCATGTGCCTTCATGTGCCTTCATGTGCCGTCATGTGCCGTCATGTGCCGTCATGTGCCTTCATGTGCCGTCATGTGCCGTCATCTGCCTTCATGTGCCTTCATGTGCCGTCATGTGCCGTCATGTGCCTTCATGTGCCGTCATGTGCCGTCATGTGCCGTCATGTGCCTTCATGGGCACATTAAAACCCAGGTCAGTGAATGTCTGTACCAGCCTGGCATGGTATTTCTCAACAGTTTCTGTCTTACCCTGTGTTATGTCTTGTAAAGCTGTGGCCTGGTCTGCCAACTTGTCCTTAGCCCAATTGTGTGATTGGGCACAGAATTCTGGGTCTGATTCATAGTCAGTGTCATTAAATGTTTTACATACATACAAATCTTCCTCCATGATAGGCCAGGAGGCGTCACCTGCTTTTTGTACAGGTCCCTCCAAGCCGCAGCATAGCTACGCTGTACCCGTGTTATGCATACAATAAAAGGGCATTGGCTGCTTTTCTGGGTCAGGCAGGTTATTTACCAATGACATTACTTGGGGCGGGGTAAAGGTAACGTACACTATTGGGGCACCTTCCGCTGCTCTAATGCCCCTCATCACTACGGGGGCTGGCGGGTGTAGGAGGGGGCCTGGCTGGTTGGGGATGTTTGCAGCTAGTGGTGTGCCAATGAACGGGTTCTGTTTTGTGGGCAAGACATGAATTGAGCTGTCTGGGAGCTGGGCAATGGGAGGCGACGCAGTGGCTTGGTTGCTGCCAGCTGCAGATCCCCCCGTCACAGACCCGTTCAAGCTTGGCATTAAAGTTACGGGGGTGTTTGGGCTAAAATACGAATCGTTAGTATTCAACACAGGGTACAGGGGTGTTGGGGTGTTTCTAGGCTCCGCCCTCTTCCCCTGGCATGGGGGGGTTCAGGTAGGGTATCAGGGACACTTTTCCCTTCATGGTACACATATATAACATCACCCCCCTGCTGGGTTTCCTGTTCTACCCAGTTCTCCCTTTGGATTGCTCGTGCCACATTGAACCAAACCTCTGCAGTTTTTAGTAGACCATTGTCAGCTAACACCCCCCGTTTATCCTTCAGTATTTTCCCCCATTCCTCCGGCTGCAATCTGCCCCCTGGAGGAATCGGGTGATGCTACAGATCTTAGCTAATTCCCCCCCCCCCCCCCTCTCTCTCTCTCTGTGACTAAGTCACAGGCGAGTTTTCCTTTCTCTGGCTTTACCAATTTATGCCCCATTATTTCTGTCTTGATGACTGGGATATTTATGTATCTGCTCAGGTTTTTTTGACGGGTCACGAGGTTGCCTTGGTTTCTGAAAGGGTCTGGCAATTCCTCTATTCGTCACCTGGTACCGGTTCAGACGATATCCCAATCTCAAGTTAACGAGGACAAAACAGATAGTAAGATAAAGAGAGGTTTAGTCTACAATGTTCGACTGCCACCTGGGTCGCCCCTGGTGCGTCTTCCCAAAACGTAGACTGAGTCACGGTTCTGCCCGCCCGAGACCGCCACAGAATACGGGTCGGGTAGTGCGTGACCACTCACTTCCCTCAACAAGACATTTAACAGACAGATAAGTACAGCAGTTATTATTTAACAATGAGGTTCTCAACTTTTCACTTTCCTCTGTTCTAAATCACCCAATTAACCTTCCAACCTCCTTCAAGAAATGCTGAACACCAATCCACAAACACAGTTATGACATGTAATTTGCACGAATTGTAACAGATGTGTATGTTTGATTTATAATGACCACACAATATTTGCTGTCACGGGATCCCATACGCCACTGTGCGTGTATCCTGACGCCTTCTCCTGGTGTTCCCGCGCTTTACCGCACTTCCAAGGAGAAGTTCTAACCACGTCCTGACCCGTGACTATTCCCCGACGCCCCCCCCCTGTGCTACACACTAATGGGGTTTTAACCACGTCTATCTGTCCGAAATGCTACACCACATTAACACCTTTCCGAAGGGGTTTATCCACGTCCCTGTGTGTCAATACTTTTCAACATCATACATCATGTATCACAGACTCATACAACACAATCACAGAGTCATACAACACAACACAATGTCATACAACACAGCACAATGTCATACAACACAGCACAATGTCATACAACACAACACAATGTCATACAACACAATACAATGTCATACAACACAACACAATGCCATACAACACAACACAATGTCATACAACACAGCACAATGTCATACAACACAACACAATGTCATACAACACAACACAATGTCATACAACACAACACAATGCCATACAACACAACACAATGTCATACAACACAGCACAATGTCATACAACACAGCACAATGTCATACAACACAACACAATGTCATACAACACAACACAATGTCATACAACACAACACAATGTCATACAACACAATCACAGAGTCATACAACACAACACAATGTCATACAACACAGCACAATGTCATACAACACAACACAATGTCATACAACACAACACAATGTCATACAACACAACACAATGCCATACAACACAACACAATGTCATACAACACAGCACAATGTCATACAACACAGCACAATGTCATACAACACAACACAATGTCATACAACACAACACAATGTCATACAACACAACACAATGTCATACAACACAATCACAGAGTCATACAACACAACACAATGTCATACAACACAATCACAGAGACATACAACACAACACAATGTCATACAACACAACACAATGTCATACAACACAACACAGAGTCATACAACACAACACAATGTCATACAAGACAACACAATGTTCTTACAGGCTGCAGATAAGCAGAATACAGGTTCATATAATGGACCTCGGGCAAGTATTACCTGTCTTTTGGTGACCTTCAACAGCCGACACGGACACAGAGATGGACCCACACGGGAACGGGATATACTAGCAAGATATGAATGTGATATCTTACCCCATATCAGAGTTGATCAGGCTCTGTCCCGCCCGTGGTGGTTCCTTCTCGGTGGCCTCTTGGTCAGCTGTAGTCTGGTTTCAACCCGAGGGCCGCACGTTGGGCTACCAAGTGTAATGGATCTTCAGACTAAAAAGTCTGAACGGAGTTATCTGCACCTGGTCTAATATCAAAGTCTTCATGCATGCATGGTAGAGACGAAGCACACTGACACACACTGTTCAAAGTGAAACTTCCTCTTTCTTGCTCTGGGCTCATAGCCCCCTTTATAGCAAGAAGACGACTCCTTGTTTGCAAAGACATATTCAAAGTCTAAATTGTGTTGTCATCTGTGGATTGGAAGACTCTCATCAAGGTGTTTCATTGTCCAGTAATATTCATCCAAGTCTGTCTGGTGTTGGTATCTGTAGGGGGGTCGTCTTGGGCAGTTCCAGTAGGTTTTTCTGCTGATGTCAGGTTGTGGACTCCTGAACCCACTCCATGGGAGGGGGGAGGGGGTCTCTAGTTTTGAGTAAGGAGATGTCAGCATTTATATGTATACAATAGAAATAGTCATTTTATCAAAGCATTAATAAATCCACAACACGCCCTCTGAGAATAGAGATAAAACAAGTCTCCGCCCTCTGAGAATAGAGATAAAACAAGTCTCCGCCCTCTGAGACTGGAGATAAAACAAGTCTCCGCCCTCTGAGAATAGAGATAAAACAAGTCTCCGCCCTCTGAGACTGGAGATAAAACAAGTCTCCGCCCTCTGAGACTGGAGATAAAACAAGTCTCCGCCCTCTGAGACTGGAGATAAAACAAGTCTCCACCCTCTGAGAATAGAGATAATACAAGTCTCCGCCCTCTGAGACTGGAGATAAAACAAGTCTCCGCCCTCTGAGACTGGAGATAAAACAAGTCTCCGCCCTCTGAGACTGGAGATAAAACAAGTCTCCGCCCTCTGAGACTGGAGATAAAACAAGTCTCCGCCCTCTGAGACTGGAGATAAAACAAGTCTTCGCCCTCTGAGAATAGAGATAAAACAAGTCTCCGCCCTCTGAGACTGGAGATAAAACAAGTCTCCGCCCTCTGAGAATAGAGATAAAACAAGTCTCCGCCCTCTGAGAATAGAGATAAAACAAGTCTCCGCCCTCTGAGACTGGAGATAAAACAAGTCTCCGCCCTCTGAGACTGGAGATAAAACAAGTCTCCGCCCTCTGAGACTGGAGATAAAACAAGTCTCCGCCCTCTGAGACTGGAGATAAAACAAGTCTCCGCCCTCTGAGACTGGAGATAAAACAAGTCTCCGCCCTCTGAGACTGGAGATAAAACAAGTCTCCGCCCTCTGAGACTGGAGATAAAACAAGTCTTCGCCCTCTGAGAATAGAGATAAAACAAGTCTCCGCCCTCTGAGCCTGGAGATAAAACAAGTCTCCGCCCTCTGAGAATAGAGATAAAACAAGTCTCCGCCCTCTGAGAATAGAGATAAAACAAGTCTCCGCCCTCTGAGACTGGAGATAAAACAAGTCTCCGCCCTCTGAGAATAGAGATAAAACAAGTCTCCGCCCTCTGAGAATAGAGATAAAACAAGTCTCCGCCCTCTGAGACTGGAGATAAAACAAGTCTCCGCCCTCTGAGACTGGAGATAAAACAAGTCTCCGCCCTCTGAGAATAGAGATAAAACAAGTCTCCGCCCTCTGAGACTGGAGATAAAACAAGTCTCCGCCCTCTGAGACTGGAGATAAAACAAGTCTCCGCCCTCTGAGACTGGAGATAAAACAAGTCTCCGCCCTCTGAGAATAGAGATAAAACAAGTCTCCGCCCTCTGAGACTGGAGATAAAACAAGTCTCCGCCCTCTGAGACTGGAGATAAAACAAGTCTCCGCCCTCTGAGACTGGAGATAAAACAAGTCTCCGCCCTCTGAGACTGGAGATAAAACAAGTCTCCGCCCTCTGAGACTGGAGATAAAACAAGTCTCCGCCCTCTGAGACTGGAGATAAAACAAGTCTCCGCCCTCTGAGAATAGAGATAAAACAAGTCTCCGCCCTCTGAGACTGGAGATAAAACAAGTCTCCGCCCTCTGAGACTGGAGATAAAACAAGTCTCCGCCCTCTGAGACTGGAGATAAAACAAGTCTCCGCCCTCTGAGACTGGAGATAAAACAAGTCTCCGCCCTCTGAGACTGGAGATAAAACAAGTCTCCGCCCTCTGAGACTGGAGATAAAACAAGTCTCCGCCCTCTGAGACTGGAGATAAAACAAGTCTCCGCCCTCTGAGCCTGGAGATAAAACAAGTCTCCGCCCTCTGAGCCTGGAGATAAAACAAGTCTCCGCCCTCTGAGAATAGAGATAAAACAAGTCTCCGCCCTCTGAGAATAGAGATAAAACAAGTCTCCGCCCTCTGAGACTGGAGATAAAACAAGTCTCCGCCCTCTGAGAATAGAGATAAAACAAGTCTCCGCCCTCTGAGAATAGAGATAAAACAAGTCTCCGCCCTCTGAGCCTGGAGATAAAACAAGTCTCCGCCCTCTGAGACTGGAGATAAAACAAGTCTCCGCCCTCTGAGACTGGAGATAAAACAAGTCTCCGCCCTCTGAGACTGGAGATAAAACAAGTCTCCGCCCTCTGAGACTGGAGATAAAACAAGTCTCCGCCCTCTGAGACTGGAGATAAAACAAGTCTCCGCCCTCTGAGACTGGAGATAAAACAAGTCTCCGCCCTCTGAGACTGGAGATAAAACAAGTCTCCGCCCTCTGAGACTGGAGATAAAACAAGTCTCCGCCCTCTGAGACTGGAGATAAAACAAGTCTCCGCCCTCTGAGACTGGAGATAAAACAAGTCTCCGCCCTCTGAGACTGGAGATAAAACAAGTCTCCGCCCTCTGAGACTGGAGATAAAACAAGTCTCCGCCCTCTGAGACTGGAGATAAAACAAGTCTCCGCCCTCTGAGACTGGAGATAAAACAAGTCTCCGCCCTCTGAGACTGGAGATAAAACAAGTCTCCGCCCTCTGAGACTGGAGATAAAACAAGTCTCCGCCCTCTGAGACTGGAGATAAAACAAGTCTCCGCCCTCTGAGACTGGAGATAAAACAAGTCTCCGCCCTCTGAGACTGGAGATAAAACAAGTCTCCGCCCTCTGAGACTGGAGATAAAACAAGTCTCCGCCCTCTGAGACTGGAGATAAAACAAGTCTCCGCCCTCTGAGACTGGAGATAAAACAAGTCTCCGCCCTCTGAGACTAGAGATAAAACAAGTCTCCGCCCTCTGAGAATAGAGATAAAACAAGTCTCCGCCCTCTGAGAATAGAGATAAAACAAGTCTCCGCCCTCTGAGACTGGAGATAAAACAAGTCTCCGCCCTCTGAGACTGGAGATAAAACAAGTCTCCGCCCTCTGAGACTGGAGATAAAACAAGTCTCCGCCCTCTGAGACTGGAGATAAAACAAGTCTCCGCCCTCTGAGACTGGAGATAAAACAAGTCTCCGCCCTCTGAGACTGGAGATAAAACAAGTCTCCGCCCTCTGAGACTGGAGATAAAACAAGTCTCCGCCCTCTGAGACTGGAGATAAAACAAGTCTCCGCCCTCTGAGAATAGAGATAAAACAAGTCTCCGCCCTCTGAGACTGGAGATAAAACAAGTCTCCGCCCTCTGAGACTGGAGATAAAACAAGTCTCCGCCCTCTGAGAATGGAGATAAAACAAGTCTCCGCCCTCTGAGCCTGGAGATAAAACAAGTCTCCGCCCTCTGAGACTGGAGATAAAACAAGTCTCCGCCCTCTGAGACTGGAGATAAAACAAGTCTCCGCCCTCTGAGACTGGAGATAAAACAAGTCTCCGCCCTCTGAGAATGGAGATAAAACAAGTCTCCGCCCTCTGAGAATGGAGATAAAACAAGTCTCCGCCCTCTGAGCCTGGAGATAAAACAAGTCTCCGCCCTCTGAGCCTGGAGATAAAACAAGTCTCCGCCCTCTGAGCCTGGAGATAAAACAAGTCTCCGCCCTCTGAGACTGGAGATAAAACAAGTCTCCGCCCTCTGAGACTGGAGATAAAACAAGTCTCCGCCCTCTGAGACTGGAGATAAAACAAGTCTCCGCCCTCTGAGACTGGAGATAAAACAAGTCTCCGCCCTCTGAGACTGGAGATAAAACAAGTCTCCGCCCTCTGAGAATAGAGATAAAACAAGTCTCCGCCCTCTGAGAATAGAGATAAAACAAGTCTCCGCCCTCTGAGACTGGAGATAAAACAAGTCTCCGCCCTCTGAGACTGGAGATAAAACAAGTCTCCGCCCTCTGAGACTGGAGATAAAACAAGTCTCCGCCCTCTGAGACTGGAGATAAAACAAGTCTCCGCCCTCTGAGACTGGAGATAAAACAAGTCTCCGCCCTCTGAGCCTGGAGATAAAACAAGTCTCCGCCCTCTGAGCCTGGAGATAAAACAAGTCTCCGCCCTCTGAGAATAGAGATAAAACAAGTCTCCGCCCTCTGAGAATAGAGATAAAACAAGTCTCCGCCCTCTGAGACTGGAGATAAAACAAGTCTCCGCCCTCTGAGACTAGAGATAAAACAAGTCTCCGCCCTCTGAGACTAGAGATAAAACAAGTCTCCGCCCTCTGAGACTGGAGATAAAACAAGTCTCCGCCCTCTGAGACTGGAGATAAAACAAGTCTCCGCCCTCTGAGACTGGAGATAAAACAAGTCTCCGCCCTCTGAGACTGGAGATAAAACAAGTCTCCGCCCTCTGAGACTGGAGATAAAACAAGTCTCCGCCCTCTGAGAATAGAGATAAAACAAGTCTCCGCCCTCTGAGAATAGAGATAAATCAGGTCTCCGCCCTCTGAGACTGGAGATAAAACAAGTCTCCGCCCTCTGAGACTGGAGATAAAACAAGTCTCCGCCCTCTGAGACTGGAGATAAAACAAGTCTCCGCCCTCTGAGACTGGAGATAAAACAAGTCTCCGCCCTCTGAGACTGGAGATAAAACAAGTCTCCGCCCTCTGAGACTGGAGATAAAACAAGTCTTCGCCCTCTGAGAATAGAGATAAAACAAGTCTCCGCCCTCTGAGAATAGAGATAAATCAGGTCTCCGCCCTCTGAGACTGGAGATAAAACAAGTCTCCGCCCTCTGAGACTGGAGATAAAACAAGTCTCCGCCCTCTGAGACTGGAGATAAAACAAGTCTCCGCCCTCTGAGACTGGAGATAAAACAAGTCTCCGCCCTCTGAGACTGGAGATAAAACAAGTCTCCGCCCTCTGAGACTGGAGATAAAACAAGTCTCCGCCCTCTGAGAATAGAGATAAAACAAGTCTCCGCCCTCTGAGCCTGGAGATAAAACAAGTCTCCGCCCTCTGAGAATAGAGATAAAACAAGTCTCCGCCCTCTGAGAATAGAGATAAAACAAGTCTCCGCCCTCTGAGACTGGAGATAAAACAAGTCTCCGCCCTCTGAGAATAGAGATAAAACAAGTCTCCGCCCTCTGAGAATAGAGATAAAACAAGTCTCCGCCCTCTGAGACTGGAGATAAAACAAGTCTCCGCCCTCTGAGACTGGAGATAAAACAAGTCTCCGCCCTCTGAGACTGGAGATAAAACAAGTCTCCGCCCTCTGAGACTGGAGATAAAACAAGTCTCCGCCCTCTGAGACTGGAGATAAAACAAGTCTTCGCCCTCTGAGAATAGAGATAAAACAAGTCTCCGCCCTCTGAGAATAGAGATAAATCAGGTCTCCGCCCTCTGAGACTGGAGATAAAACAAGTCTCCGCCCTCTGAGACTGGAGATAAAACAAGTCTCCGCCCTCTGAGACTGGAGATAAAACAAGTCTCCGCCCTCTGAGACTGGAGATAAAACAAGTCTCCGCCCTCTGAGACTGGAGATAAAACAAGTCTCCGCCCTCTGAGACTGGAGATAAAACAAGTCTCCGCCCTCTGAGAATAGAGATAAAACAAGTCTCCGCCCTCTGAGAATAGAGATAAATCAGGTCTCCGCCCTCTGAGACTGGAGATAAAACAAGTCTCCGCCCTCTGAGAATAGAGATAAAACAAGTCTCCGCCCTCTGAGACTGGAGATAAAACAAGTCTCCGCCCTCTGAGAATAGAGATAAAACAAGTCTCCGCCCTCTGAGACTGGAGATAAAACAAGTCTCCGCCCTCTGAGACTGGAGATAAAACAAGTCTCCGCCCTCTGAGACTGGAGATAAAACAAGTCTCCGCCCTCTGAGACTGGAGATAAAACAAGTCTCCGCCCTCTGAGACTGGAGATAAAACAAGTCTCCGCCCTCTGAGACTGGAGATAAAACAAGTCTCCGCCCTCTGAGACTGGAGATAAAACAAGTCTCCGCCCTCTGAGACTGGAGATAAAACAAGTCTCCGCCCTCTGAGAATAGAGATAAAACAAGTCTCCGCCCTCTGAGAATAGAGATAAATCAGGTCTCCGCCCTCTGAGACTGGAGATAAAACAAGTCTCCGCCCTCTGAGACTGGAGATAAAACAAGTCTCCGCCCTCTGAGACTGGAGATAAAACAAGTCTTCGCCCTCTGAGAATAGAGATAAAACAAGTCTCCGCCCTCTGAGAATAGAGATAAATCAGGTCTCCGCCCTCTGAGACTGGAGATAAAACAAGTCTCCGCCCTCTGAGAATAGAGATAAAACAAGTCTCCGCCCTCTGAGACTGGAGATAAAACAAGTCTCCGCCCTCTGAGACTGGAGATAAAACAAGTCTCCGCCCTCTGAGACTGGAGATAAAACAAGTCTCCGCCCTCTGAGACTGGAGATAAAACAAGTCTCCGCCCTCTGAGACTGGAGATAAAACAAGTCTCCGCCCTCTGAGACTGGAGATAAAACAAGTCTCCGCCCTCTGAGAATAGAGATAAAACAAGTCTCCGCCCTCTGAGAATAGAGATAAATCACGTCTCCGCCCTCTGAGACTGGAGATAAAACAAGTCTCCGCCCTCTGAGACTGGAGATAAAACAAGTCTCCGCCCTCTGAGACTGGAGATAAAACAAGTCTCCGCCCTCTGAGACTGGAGATAAAACAAGTCTCCGCCCTCTGAGACTGGAGATAAAACAAGTCTCCGCCCTCTGAGACTGGAGATAAAACAAGTCTCCGCCCTCTGAGACTGGAGATAAAACAAGTCTCCGCCCTCTGAGACTGGAGATAAAACAAGTCTCCGCCCTCTGAGACTGGAGATAAAACAAGTCTCCGCCCTCTGAGACTGGAGATAAAACAAGTCTCCGCCCTCTGAGACTGGAGATAAAACAAGTCTCCGCCCTCTGAGACTGGAGATAAAACAAGTCTCCGCCCTCTGAGAATAGAGATAAAACAAGTCTCCGCCCTCTGAGAATAGAGATAAAACAAGTCTCCGCCCTCTGAGAATAGAGATAAAACAAGTCTCCGCCCTCTGAGACTGGAGATAAAACAAGTCTCCGCCCTCTGAGACTGGAGATAAAACAAGTCTCCGCCCTCTGAGAATAGAGATAAGACAAGTCTCCGCCCTCTGAGAATAGAGATAAGACAAGTCTCCGCCCTCTGAGACTGGAGATAAAACAAGTCTCCGCCCTCTGAGAATAGAGATAAATCAGGTCTCCGCCCTCTGAGACTGGAGATAAAACAAGTCTCCGCCCTCTGAGAATAGAGATAAAACAAGTCTCCGCCCTCTGAGACTGGAGATAAAACAAGTCTCCGCCCTCTGAGACTGGAGATAAAACAAGTCTCCGCCCTCTGAGACTGGAGATAAAACAAGTCTCCGCCCTCTGAGACTGGAGATAAAACAAGTCTCCGCCCTCTGAGAATAGAGATAAAACAAGTCTCCGCCCTCTGAGAATAGAGATAAATCAGGTCTCCGCCCTCTGAGACTGGAGATAAAACAAGTCTCCGCCCTCTGAGACTGGAGATAAAACAAGTCTCCGCCCTCTGAGACTGGAGATAAAACAAGTCTTCGCCCTCTGAGAATAGAGATAAAACAAGTCTCCGCCCTCTGAGAATAGAGATAAATCAGGTCTCCGCCCTCTGAGACTGGAGATAAAACAAGTCTCCGCCCTCTGAGAATAGAGATAAAACAAGTCTCCGCCCTCTGAGACTGGAGATAAAACAAGTCTCCGCCCTCTGAGACTGGAGATAAAACAAGTCTCCGCCCTCTGAGACTGGAGATAAAACAAGTCTCCGCCCTCTGAGACTGGAGATAAAACAAGTCTCCGCCCTCTGAGACTGGAGATAAAACAAGTCTCCGCCCTCTGAGACTGGAGATAAAACAAGTCTCCGCCCTCTGAGAATAGAGATAAAACAAGTCTCCGCCCTCTGAGAATAGAGATAAATCAGGTCTCCGCCCTCTGAGACTGGAGATAAAACAAGTCTCCGCCCTCTGAGACTGGAGATAAAACAAGTCTCCGCCCTCTGAGACTGGAGATAAAACAAGTCTCCGCCCTCTGAGACTGGAGATAAAACAAGTCTCCGCCCTCTGAGACTGGAGATAAAACAAGTCTCCGCCCTCTGAGACTGGAGATAAAACAAGTCTCCGCCCTCTGAGATTAAAGATAAAACAAGTCTCCGCCCTCTGAGATTAAAGATAAAACAAGTCTCCGCCCACAGCGTTACACAAGAAGTCACTCGGAATATTCGTACATTGGTGTGTGGTTTTTTTATGTGCTTCCAGTTCATTAGTCATGGACTGGACACACCCGGGTTCATTAGTGATGGACTGGACACACCCGGGTTCATTAGTCATGGACTGGACACACCCGGGTTCATTAGTCATGGACTGGACACACCCGGGTTCATTAGTGATGGACTGGACACACCCGGGTTCATTAGTGATGGACTGGACACACCCGGGTTCATTAGTGATGGACTGGACACACCCGGGTTCATTAGTCATGGACTGGACACACCCGAGTTCATTAGTCATGGACTGGACACACCCGAGTTCATTAGTGATGGACTGGACACACCCGGGTTCATTAGTGATGGACTGGACACACCCGGGTTCATTAGTGATGGACTGGACACACCCGGGTTCATTAGTCATGGACTGGACACACCAGGGTTCATTAGGCATGGACTGGACACACCCGGGTTCATTAGTCATGGACTGGACACACCCGAGTTCATTAGTGATGGACTGGACACACCCGGGTTCATTAGTCATGGACTGGACACACCAGGGTTCATTAGGCATGGACTGGACACACCAGGGTTCATTAGTGATGGACTGGACACACCCGGGTTCATTAGTGATGGACTGGACACACCCGGGTTCATTAGTGATGGACTGGACACACCCGGGTTCATTAGTGATGGACTGGACACACCCGGGTTCATTAGTCATGGACTGGACACACCCGGGTTCATTAGTGATGGACTGGACACACCCGGGTTCATTAGTCATGGACTGGACACACCCGAGTTCATTAGTGATGGACTGGACACACCCGGGTTCATTAGTCATGGACTGGACACACCAGGGTTCATTAGGCATGGACTGGACACACCAGGGTTCATTAGGCATGGACTGGACACACCCGGGTTCATTAGTAATGGACTGGACACACCCGGGTTCATTAGTGATGGACTGGACACACCCGGGTTCATTAGTCATGGACTGGACACACCAGGGTTCATTAGGCATGGACTGGACACACCCGGGTTCATTAGTCATGGACTGGACACACCCGGGTTCATTAGTGATGGACTGGACACACCCGGGTTCATTAGTGATGGACTGGACACACCCGGGTTCATTAATCATGGACTGGACACACCAGGGTTCATTAGTCATGGACTGGACACACCCGGGTTCATTAGTGATGGACTGGACACACCCGGGTTCATTAGTCATGGACTGGACACACCCGGGTTCATTAGTGATGGACTGGACACACCCGGGTTCATTAGTCATGGACTGGACACACCCGGGTTCATTAGTCATGGACTGGACACACCAGGGTTCATTAGTCAGGGACTGGACACACCAGGGTTCATTAGTCATGGACTGGACACACCCGGGTTCATTAGTGATGGACTGGACACACCCGGGTTCATTAGTCATGGACTGGACACACCCGGGTTCATTAGTCATGGACTGGACACACCCGGGTTCATTAGTGATGGACTGGACACACCCGGGTTCATTAGTGATGGACCCGACACACCCGGGTTCATTAGTCATGGACCGGACACACCCGGGTTCATTAGTCATGGACTGGACACACCCGGGTTCATTAGTCATGGACCGGACACACCCGGGTTCATTAGTCATGGACTGGACACACCCGGGTTCATTAGTGATGGACCCGACACACCCGGGTTCATTAGTCATGGACTGGACACACCCGGGTTCATTAGTGATGGACCCGACACACCCGGGTGTTTGGCAAACAACTCAAGTTTGGGTGCTGAATCCAAACCTCATTGAAGTCAATGGGAGCCGAATGTAAAAATCATCTCTCACCATTTTATAGGCTAAAAGATAAGGAAGAGGGGGCTGGGCACTGCCCTGGGGGAATTATTTTTTTTAATTCCATTTGGGGGGAGCAGTGATTTTAGTAATTCTTAAATTCCAACATTAAAATCGTAAATTCCATTAAATAACAAATCTCTGCATGTAGACAACCTACTACAGCAACTCCGACATTTACAGAGATAGAAGGGCTTACATTGCAGGTAAGTTCCTGGCCGGTAAATGATAATTCCTGGCTGGTAAATGATAATTCCTGGTCGGTAAATGACAGTTCCCGTCCGGTAAATGATAATTCCTGGCCAGTTAATGACAGTTCCTGGCCAGTTAATGACAGTTCCTGGCCGGTAAATGACAGTTCCTGGCCGGTAAATGACAGTTCCGTGCTGGTAAATGACAGTTCCTGGCTGGTAAATGACAGTTCCTGGCTGGTAAATGACAGTTCCTGGCTGGTAAATGACAGTTTCCGTCCGGTAAATGACAGTTCCTGGCCAGTTAATGACAGTTCCTGGCCGGTAAATGACAGTTCCTGGCCGGTAAATGACAGTTCCGTGCTGGTAAATGACAGTTCCTGGCTGGTAAATGACAGTTCCTGGCTGGTAAATGACAGTTCCTGGCTGGTAAATGACAGTTTCCGTCCGGTAAATGATAATTCCTGGTCGGTAAATGACAGTTCCTGGCCGGTAAATGACAGTTCCTGGCTGGTAAATGACAATTCCCGTCCGGTAAATGACAATTCCTGGCCAGTAAATGACAGTTCCTGGCCGGTAAATGACAGTTCCTGGCTGGTAAATGACAGTTCCGTGCTGGTAAATGACAGTTCCTGGCTGGTAAATGACAGTTTTCCGTCCGGTAAATGATAATTCCTGGTCAGTAAATGACAGTTCCTGGCCGGTAAATGACAATTCCTGGCTGGTAAATGACAATTCCCGGCCAGTAAATGACAGTTCCTGGCCGGTAAATGACAGTTCCGTGCTGGTAAATGACAGTTCCTGGCTGGTAAATGACAGTTCCTGGCCGGTAAATGACAGTTCCTTAGGTGAATTTGTGTGAAAAAAATCTTAAATTACACAAATTCACCTATATAATTTATGTTTAAGTGGCAGCTATAGTTTAGGGCCTGTATCACCTGAGCGCGGTGGAAGGTGTCCGAATAGGGGCGGTTTATTTGGATTCCTGTGTTACCTGCTAAATGACAGTTCCTGGCCGGTAAATGACAGTTCCGTGCTGGTAAATGACA
Organism: Lithobates sylvaticus; assembly: GCA_028564925.1. Lineage (NCBI taxonomy): Eukaryota > Metazoa > Chordata > Amphibia > Anura > Ranidae > Lithobates > Lithobates sylvaticus. Next base: position 636,060,194 of record CM053027.1, on the reverse strand, counting down.
GTTCCTGGCTGCTAAATGACAGTTCCTGGCTGGTAAATGACAGTTTTTGGCCTTTTCCTTCTTCCACAAAGCAGCCAGTCTGGTATGGATTTAAAAGGGAAACTCCAAACAAAAAAAGGGAGAGGTCCCCCCAAAAATTCATAGCAGACCCTTATCCAAGCATGCAACCTGGCAGGCAAGGAAAGGAAGGGAGAGATCTCATTGGCTATAAATGGTCATGCCTGTATATGGTCATGCCTGTATATGGTCATGCCTGTATATGGTCATGCCTGTATATGGTCATGCCTGTATATGGTCAATGATATCACCCGGGAGACCCTCCCCCCTTTCTATTTCTCATTGGGCAGACCTTTCATTCGGCAGGAATGAAGCAAAGGGACAGACGTGTGTCAGGGGTCAGCAGGTTTTTTTCCGGCATTTTGGTGGATCTACATTGAGGGACGAAGGGATCATCAATGCCGGGCGCACCAGAAACTGTGTCCGTCTTTATTTACACTTCTTATTTTTTTGTATAAGTGGGGGGCTACCACATGGGGGTGGCCAGTATCTGGGGGCCCTCCTAAGTTAAAGGGGGCTTCCAGATTTCGATTAGCCCCCCATCTTTGGACCTCCAGGGTTGGGACAGCATGCTTTGCTACGGGGGGCCCCCTGGCAAGGTGCCCCCATGTTGAGAACATGTAGCCTGGTTGGTTCAAGAGGGGAAGACCCCCCCCCCCTTCCTGACATAACAGGCGGCATGCCGGATTCATATCTGGTGGGGGCTTCTGGGGAGCGGCGATTATCCAGCTGTTTTTTTTTTTCATGGGGTTCCCCCTTAAAATCCACGCCAGACCTGGGAGGCCGGCTATGAATTATGGGGGAACCTCCTGTTGTGTTTTTTTTTTTTATATTTTCCCAGATCCTTTGCTTACAAGTTACAGGAATCAGAGGAGGAGGAGGAGGAAGAAGAGGAGGAGGAGGAAGAAGAGGAGGAGGAGGAGGAGGGGGAGGGATATAATATATAAACATAGGGATGGGGATCCTGCCTTGGAAGTCCTTTCTCCTGGTACAGGGTGACAACGTTCTGTCCCTTTATTGGTCTCCAGCCTACAGGACAAGAGAAGTAGTACTGTGCAGAGTCCATACATACAGAATAAGGACAGATACCGAGAATTACACCCGACATACAGGACAAGGGAAGTGGTACTGTGCAGAGTCCATACATACAGAATAAGGACAGATACCGAGAATTACACCCGACATACAGGACAAGGGAAGTGGTACTGTGCAGAGTCCATACATACAGAATAAGGACAGATACCGAGAATTACACCCGACATACAAGACAAGAGAAGTAGTACTGTGCAGAGTCCATACATACAGAATAAGGACAGATACCGAGAATTACACCCGACATACAGGACAAGGGAAGTAGTACTGTGCAGAGTCCATACATACAGAATAAGGACAGATACCGAGAATTACACCCGACATACAAGACAAGAGAAGTAGTACTGTGCAGAGTCCATACATACAGAATAAGAACAGATACCGAGAATTACACCCGGCATACAGGACAAGAGAAGTAGTACTGTGCAGAGTCCATACATACAGAATAAGGACAGATACCGAGAATTACACCCGACATACAGGACAAGAGAAGTAGTACTGTGCAGAGGGTGTGGCTGCTTGTGGAGCAGCTGAAGCCTGTGTGGTGCTGAGCTCCTCTGATGTCTGGTACAAGCCCAGGGTTGGGCTCCCCTGGGCGGGGATGTCTCCCAGGAGAGTCCCAGGCTTTCCGGCCTACACAAGGACTGTCAGGTGAAGTTGTGGTTGGTGGTGAAGCAGGAGGACAGAGTTCTGGGAATGGGAAGCAATCTGCAGAGACTGTAAGTAGACGTGGAAATGTTTGTGTGAAAAGTACAGATAAGAAGAAGTCTGATGATGTTATTCAGTCCAGTCAGCCATTGCAGGCCCAGCAAGCCCAGCACAGTGCAGCTCAGTCCAGTCAGCCATTGCAAGCCCAGCACAGTGCAGCTCAGTCCAGTCAGCCATTGCAGGCCCAGCAAGGCCAGCACAGTGCAGCTCAGTCCAGTCAGCCATTGCAGGCCCAGCAAGCCCAGCACAGTGCAGCTCAGTCCAGTCAGCCATTGCAGGCCCAGCACAGTGCAGCTCAGTCCAGTCAGCCATTGCAGGCCCAGCACAGTGCAGCTCAGTCCAGTCAGCCATTGCAGGCCCAGCACAGTGCAGCTCAGTCCAGTCAGCCATTGCAGGCCCAGCAAGGCCAGCACAGTGCAGCTCAGTCCAGTCAGCCATTGCAGGCCCAGCAAGCCCAGCACAGTGCAGCTCAGTCCAGTCAGCCATTGCAGGCCCAGCAAGCCCAGCACAGTGCAGCTCAGTCCAGTCAGCCATTGCAGGCCCAGCACAGTGCAGCTCAGTCCAGTCAGCCATTGCAGGCCCAGCAAGCCCAGCACAGTGCAGCTCAGTCCAGTCAGCCATTGCAGGCCCAGCACAGTGCAGCTCAGTCCAGTCAGCCATTGCAGGCCCAGCACAGTGCAGCTCAGTCTGGTCAGCAACATGTTATTGCTCAGCGCAGTCCAAACTCTGGAAGTGCAGCTCAGTCCAGCCAGTCATTGCAGTCCCCGCAGAGAGGGGCTCATTCAGTACAGCAACACACTAATACCTCCCAGTACAGTCCAAGTTCTGGAAGCGTGATCCAAGGCAGTCAGCCATTACAGCCACAGCAAGCCCAGCACAGTGCAGCTCATAGAGCTCAGAATGGAGCAGAGACTTCGGCTTCTCCCAGTACTCCTCGCAGATACACCAGAACTTCCTTGGAGCAAAAAACAATTAAAGAGAACTTACAGCAGTGTGTAATGGTGGGCATCGGCCAGGGACGTTCATCGCGCTCTAAGCTGCAGCAAAACAAAGAGGAGGGTGGTAATAATTTTCCACAACCTGCCCCAGTGAAACCATCTACACCCAGCAGAGCCCCTCAGCCCAGCACTGGTAATGGGAAGGTGGATCAGGACTTCAAGCGGCCTGCAGCTGCGAAGCAGAAGGGGTTAAAGTCTGAACCTGCGCTGCACCTGGCTGATAAAATTCCTTCCCTGGTAAAAAGAATAGAGACCCTGAGAAAAGCCAAGGCCAGGATCCAGAAGCAGATTGATTCTGTCTATAGACTTAAAGCTGCCAACCCCAAGAAAGACATTTTATATGACAGTAAACTGAACTCCCTGGGCATTGAACTGGCCGGTGTGTCAAGGGACATTGATGCTGTTCTGGAAGAACTGGGACCAGTGGGGGAGGTGTACCGCAATCGTGATCGATTTGAGGCAGGATTGAGTGGAAGGATTGAATCTTCTACAGAGTCAGACTCTGGGGAACCAGTCCAACGCACAAAGCCACCACATGCGTCTCCTGAAGGGAAGACTCTGCATCCTCTGGAGGACAGTGAGGTTGGAGCAGATCCTCCTGATGGACTTAGTATAACCCAGCAGACATTCACAGTACAGGAGACTCAGAGGAGTGACATGGTGGACTCCCAGCACATGGACTGTGAGAACAGTGCTGCTGACACTAGTACTCCTGGTGGGGGCCATGCTGGGGTGACTGGGGTTCATGGTGGGGGCCATGCTGGGGTGACTGGGGTTCATGGTGGGGGCCATGCTGGGGTGACTGGGGTTCATGGTGGGAGTAACATTGGGGTAACCAGTAATGATGATATGAGGTGCAGTGATGATGTCACTAGTACTCCTGGTGGGGGCCATGCTGGGGTGACTGGGGTTCATGGTGGGAGCCATGCTGGGGTGACTGGGGTTCATGGTGGGAGCCATGCTGGGGTGACTGGGGTTCATGGTGGGAGTAACATTGGGGTAACCAGTAATGATGATATGAGGTGCAGTGATGATGTCACTAGTACTCCTGGTGGGGGCCATGCTGGGGTGACTGGGGTTCATGGTGGGGGCCATGCTGGGGTGACTGGGGTTCATGGTGGGAGCCATGCTGGGGTGACTGGGGTTCATGGTGGGAGCCATGCTGGGGTGACTGGGGTTCATGGTGGGAGCCATGCTGGGGTGACTGGGGTTCATGGTGGGGGCCATGCTGGGGTGACTGGGGTTCATGGTGGGGGGAACATTGGGGTAACCAGTAATGATGATATGAGGTGCAGTGATGATGTCACTAATATTGATGTGGTGAACAATTCTGATGCTATTGATACTAATGTCGGTACATCTGAATGGGGTCATCAGCAGTCTGGGGGCTCTGAGAATGTAGCGATGGAGGAGTCAGTTCAGAATAACCCTCAGGACTTCCCCCCTTTGGTGGCTCCACCACCTGCTCCACAGGGGAACGCTGGTCCATCTGGCCATGTCCCTCCTCGGAATGCCTGGAGCCGTGGGGCCCCTTCTTTTTCCACCAGTAACAGTTATACTGGTCAGGCCTTTAAGAGGAGGAACGTGGTGAGATTTAAACATAGGGGTTCCAGAGAGGAGCTCCCTGATAGGAGGTTTGTAGTAAGGGAGTTGCTGTGCCATCAGATGGGGTTTGCGCCTGCAGACATACTGGCGGTCATCAATCTCCCGGACAGACAAGGTTATGATGTCAGCTTTAAGCTCATGTCTGACTTAGACAGGTTCTGGGCCAACTTCAGTGGGTTGCGGGACAAGGAGGGATGGAGGAATTTCATCCTTATTCCCATCTCCAAACCTGACACAGCAAATGTGAACATCATTTTCTGGAATGAGGCTGTGCCCCCCCCCAGGATATTGTCATCTGGCTGAGTCTGTGCCCCCCCAGGATATTGTCATCTGGCTGAGTCTGTGCCCCCCCAGGATATTGTCATCTGGCTGAGTCTGTGCCCCCCCAGGATATTGTCATCTGGCTGAGTCTGTGCCCCCCCCCCAGGATATTGTCATCTGGCTGAGTCTGTGCCCCCCCAGGATATTGTCATCTGGCTGAGTCTGTGCCCCCCCCCAGGATATTGTCATCTGGCTGAGTCTGTGGCCCCCCCAGGATATTGTCATCTGGCTGAGTCTGTGCCCCCCCAGGATATTGTCATCTGGCTGAGTCTGTGCCCCCCCAGGATATTGTCATCTGGCTGAGTCTGTGCCCCCCCCCAGGATATTGTCATCTGGCTGAGTCTGTGCCCCCCCAGGATATTGTCATCTGGCTGAGTCTGTGCCCCCCCCCCCCAGGATATTGTCATCTGGCTGAGTCTGTGCCCCCCCCAGGATATTGTCATCTGGCTGAGTCTGTGCCCCCCCCCCAGGATATTGTCATCTGGCTGAGTCTGTGCCCCCCCAGGATATTGTCATCTGGCTGAGTCTGGGCCCCCCCAGGATATTGTCATCTGGCTGAGTCTGTGCCCCCCCAGGATATTGTCATCTGGCTGAGTCTGTGCCCCCCCCCCCCAGGATATTGTCATCTGGCTTAGAAGACATTGTGAAATGGTTTCTGAGTTGACAAAAACTAAAGACAGTGATGGGATCTGGACTGGTGGTTGGAGGGTTCTTGTCAAGTTGAGGCAAAGTAACAATGTTACCCATCACCTGCCAAACTCTTTTTTCATTGGGCGGGAGAGAGGAGTTTGCTTCTATGCAGGTCAGCCCAGGTTGTGTTTTAAATGTGGTAAATCTGGCCATGTGGCGAGTGTTTGCACGATCCTGAAGTGTAATCTTTGTGGGGAGGTCGGCCACATCAGTTCTGCCTGCGAGACGGTCAAGTGCAATCTATGTGGTGGGCTTGGCCATTTCCACAGGGATTGTCCGGAGGCCTTCCATAATATGGGTGGGGAATCTGCAGACAATGAATTGTTGGCTGCAGCAGAACAACTGGAGGAGGAAGCCTTAATGAATGGGGCTGTATTGAGTAGGGAGGAGGTGGTCCCAGAGGTCCAGGAGACTCCCGGACGGGCAGACGGTGTTCAGAAGGCTGAGGAGCAGCCGGCCGCACACTCTTCTTCTGTTCCTGTCCCTGTGAAGATCACTGGTCAGAAGAGGAGGAATAAAAAAGATAAGTCTACCCGTAAACCCGAAAGTGAGTGGACATTAGTGCAGAAGTCATCTAAAAAAGTGAAAGGGGCCCCAGAAGTGGGTACGGCAGTTTCCATCAATAGGTATGAAGCGTTATCAGATTCGGATGCCGACTCCTATTCTCTAGAGGCCAAGGAACTGGAGCAGGAATTAAAAAGAGTGGAAAAGGAGTATGCGACTGGCTCAGAGGATGACCCGCCCACTAAAAGGCGCCCGCCCCCTGATCCTGTATCCGCAGAATCTGATATGGAAACTGGTAGTCAACTGAGTGACTCCGATTCTGACTTGTAATGATGGGGGTCTTATTTTTTCTCCTCTTTGCTGTGATGGCAGGTTTTTCTCTAAACATTGTCTCCAGTAATGTGAACAGCATTAAAAACAGGAGGACAAGGCATGTCGTTTTCGAGCACCTCAGGTACCTGGACGCTGATGTCTATTTTTTACAAGAGACACATCTAACATCTGTTGGACTCATGCGGGAGGCAGAGAGGGAGTGGCACACGGGACCCTCATTTTGGTCCTTGGCTGTGGAGTCTTATGCGGGTGTTGCCATCCTTTTTAATACTAAGGATGTGACGGTGCACAGACTCACTGAGGTGTCAATGGGAAGATGTCTTATCTTGGAGGTAACAATTCATGGCAGGAGACTCCGATTAATTAACATATATGGGCCTCAAACAATATCAGGAAGAATCGGGTTATTTAATGATGTGAAACCATATCTTTTTACATCAGTCCCTGTGGTTCTGGTAGGAGACTTTAATGTCGCTAGGACACTAAGTGACCGTTCTTCTGGTAGGGTGGTGGGTACTGACTCCAAAGTTCTCAATCGTATTATTTTGCAAACCGGTTTAAGTGATATTTTTGCACAAAATGGTAGGAAGCCAGGCTTCACCTTCTTTCGCGGTAATATCAAAAGCAGACTAGATATGGCACTGGTAAGTCCTACAGAACTGGTGACCAATATGAGTGAGAATCTGGTACCTTACTCAGATCATGCTGCCCTCTACTTTTGTCTGGGAACCTGTAGGCATCCTGATATGGGCAGGGGGCTATGGAGGCTCAACTCTACTCTCTTAGAAGACGTATCTGTCCAGCAACAAGTACAGAACCTCTTGCAACACCATGCCGGGAGACTGGACTTCTATGACTGTACTGCGGATTGGTGGGAGGATGTTAAAAAGGACATCTCTTCTCTCTTGAGGAAGTTGTCGGCTAAAATGGGGAAAAGTAGATATAGCCATTATCTTAGGCTGAGGAAAGAGCTGGAGTCGCTTTATTCAGGCGGGTTGGAGGCAGGGAGGAAAATTGATCAAGTAAAATCTGAGCTAAGTCAATATCAATATAGCAGATACAACTCCTTGGTATTTGAACGGGATTATGGATCCCCAGGGACACCTGATCCCTTTGAAAATTGTAGGGACAAGGTGACTAGGAAGTTAATAACGGGCCTGAAGGATTCCCAGGGGATTTTGCAGGAGTCTCGGGAGGGTATTCTGGGAGTGGTAAGATCATACTATGCTGACTTGTTTCGGGAGAAGGGTTTGGATAAGAAGAAGATGGCACAGTTCTTAGAGGCGGTTCCAGGTCCGCTTGTTGATAATTTGGACTTTTCTCCTTTGACAGCAGACATAACGGTGGAGGAAGTTAGGGAGGCTATTGATAAACAACATCAAAAGAAGGCACCAGGACCTGATGGCATTACAGCTGAATTTTATAAGAAATTTATAGAGCTCCTGGCTCCGATTCTGGTGGATGTGTTTAAAAGTTGTTTGGAGAAACGCCTGATGCCTCCATCCATGAGAGTATCATCCTTAGTTCTGCTGTTCAAGGGTAGAGAACCTAATGACATCAAGAACTGGAGGCCTATAGCCCTTTTAAATGTAGACCGGAAGATTCTAGCAAAAATATTATTTTCTAGGTTGAAGAGTTTTTCTCCAGCACTATTGACAGACTGTCAGTATGGCACGGTAAAAGGGCGGAATATTTATGGTGCTCTCATTTCCTTGAGGGAAGCTTTTGAGAGGTGTAAGGTTCTTAGGCATGGGAAGTATATGGTGAGTTAGCTAAAGCTTTTGACAGGGTTGACCATGGGTATCTGTGGGAAACTTTGTTAAAGTATGGTATCCCAAGGTTATTTGTTGATTGGCTGAGAACTTTATACTGGAAGGCTGAGAGCTTTCCACTTATCAATGGGTGGCAGGGCGGTACCTTTAGGGTTGAGGCTGGTGTGAGGCAGGGTTATCCCTTGAGTCCCCTCTTATATGTTTTTGCCATCGATCCTTTTTTGAGATCACTGCAGGAGTGTGGATTTCAGGGGGTACCTGTTCCCCATGCCCCAGCCCTATCCGTATTCGCTTATGCGGATGATGTCACCGTAGTGGTATCCGCCTCCCATGAGGCCCAGTTGCTAGCAGCTTCCATTGGCACTTACTCTGAGGCCTCTGGGTCTCTTGTAAACCTTGAGAAGAGTGAAGCTCTATGGACACTGCAGGGTGATCCAGATTTTGATCTGCCCCAGTTTGCAATAGCTTCAAGTAGTCTTAAGATCTTAGGGGTTAAGTTTGGAAGGGAAGATAATGCCAGGCTAAACTGGGAGGAGAAATTGGATGCTGGAAATGCAAGGGTTCAGCGATGGAAGAATTGCAAGCTGACCTACAGAGAAAGGGTCACAATGTTGAAAACATACTTAATTCCTATCTTTCTATATGTCTCTATGGTTTTTCCGTTGCCAGAATCTTTCTCCGCAAGGCTTTTCAGTCTATTTTTTCAGCTCTTCTGGGGTAATAGACTCAATCCAATAAAAAGAGGGGTTACTTACCTGCCGAAGAAAGAGGGTGGCTTGAATATGATAAATCCTAAGGTGTTTTTTGATTCTCTATTTCTTAAAGTTAATTTCGGGTGCTTGGATTCCAGTGTTGGCCCTCCGTGGGTAAACAGTGTTAGGGCCTGGATATTGCCTCGTGCCGAGTCCTGGATGCGGGGCGGTTCTCTCAAGAGGAAGAGATGTACTCAGGGTTATCTCCCACCATATCTGGACTCAGCTCTGAAGTCTCTGAGGAGGTGGGGGATTGAGAAGTCCTACATTGAAAATAGCTCAAGGAAATTGTTATACCAGAGGATCTGTAGGACCTTCTTCTGTTCTCCACTTGTACTCAGAGACTGCACTACAGCTGTTATGGAGGAAAGCTTAAAGTTGCTGAATAGCCCCAGATTACCCTCAAAGTTTCATGACATTGCCTGGCTGTCTCTCCATGGGAAGATGTATGTGAGGGGGAACATGAAAGGTCTGGCCGCATCTGAAAGGATCTGCCCCTTGGGCTGTAATCAGGAGGAGTCCATGGAGCATTTCTTGGTGGATTGTTGGGGAAGCCGTGAAGTCTGGAAGGAAGTAGCTGCCGGAGTTGGGATCCAAAGGTTGGAAAACCTGAGTTGCTCAGACAGGCTTTATGGTGCCCCCCCAACAATACACAGTGTAGACAGAGGGACAATGTATGGTGTCCCCCCAACAATACACAGTGTAGACAGAGGGACAATGTATGGTGTCCCCCCAACAATACACGGTGTAGACAGAGGGACAATGTATGGTGTCCCCCCAACAATACACGGTGTAGACAGAGGGACAATGTATGGTGCCCCCCCAACAATACACAGTGTAGACAGAGGGACAATGTATGGTGTCCCCCCAACAATACACAGTGTAGACAGAGGGACAATGTATGGTGTCCCCCCAACAATACACGGTGTAGACAGAGGGACAATGTATGGTGTCCCCCCAACAATACACAGTGTAGACAGAGGGACAATGTATGGTGTCCCCCCAACAATACACAGTGTAGACAGAGGGACAATGTATGGTGTCCCCCCAACAATACACGGTGTAGACAGAGGGACAATGTATGGTGCCCCCCCAACAATACACAGTGTAGACAGAGGGACAATGTATGGTGCCCCCCCAACAATACACAGTGTAGACAGAGGGACAATGTATGGTGTCCCCCCAACAATACACAGTGTAGACAGAGGGACAATGTATGGTGCCCCCCCAACAATACACGGTGTAGACAGAGGGACAATGTATGGTGTCCCCCCAACAATACACAGTGTAGACAGAGGGACAATGTATGGTGTCCCCCCAACAATACACAGTGTAGACAGAGGGACAATGTATGGTGTCCCCCCAACAATACACAGTGTAGACAGAGGGACAATGTATGGTGCCCCCCCAACAATACACAGTGTAGACAGAGGGACAATGTATGGTGCCCCCCCAACAATACACAGTGTAGACAGAGGGACAATGTATGGTGCCCCCCCAACAATACACAGTGTAGACAGAGGGACAATGTATGGTGTCCCCCCAACAATACACAGTGTAGACAGAGGGACAATGTATGGTGTCCCCCCAACAATACACAGTGTAGACAGAGGGACAATGTATGGTGTCCCCCCAACAATACACAGTGTAGACAGAGGGACAATGTATGGTGTCCCCCCAACAATACACAGTGTAGACAGAGGGACAATGTATGGTGTCCCCCCAACAATACACAGTGTAGACAGAGGGACAATGTATGGTGTCCCCCCAACAATACACAGTGTAGACAGAGGGACAATGTATGGTGCCCCCCCAACAATACACGGTGTAGACAGAGGGACAATGTATGGTGTCCCCCCAACAATACACAGTGTAGACAGAGGGACAATGTATGGTGTCCCCCCAACAATACACAGTGTAGACAGAGGGACAATGTATGGTGCCCCCCCAACAATACACAGTGTAGACAGAGGGACAATGTATGGTGCCCCCCCCCCAACAATACACAGTGTAGACAGAGGGACAATGTATGGTGTCCCCCCAACAATACACAGTGTAGACAGAGGGACAATGTATGGTGTCCCCCCAACAATACACAGTGTAGACAGAGGGACAATGTATGGTGTCCCCCCAACAATACACAGTGTAGACAGAGGGACAATGTATGGTGTCCCCCCAACAATACACAGTGTAGACAGAGGGACAATGTATGGTGCCCCCCCCCCCCAACAATACACAGTGTAGACAGAGGGACAATGTATGGTGCCCCCCCAACAATACACAGTGTAGACAGAGGGACAATGTATGGTGTCCCCCCAACAATACACAGTGTAGACAGAGGGACAATGTATGGTGCCCCCCCAACAATACACAGTGTAGACAGAGGGACAATGTATGGTGCCCCCCCCCCCCAACAATACACAGTGTAGACAGAGGGACAATGTATGGTGTCCCCCCAACAATACACAGTGTAGACAGAGGGACAATGTATGGTGCCCCCCCAACAATACACAGTGTAGACAGAGGGACAATGTATGGTGCCCCCCCAACAATACACAGTGTAGACAGAGGGACAATGTATGGTGCCCCCCCAACAATACACAGTGTAGACAGAGGGACAATGTATGGTGTCCCCCCAACAATACACAGTGTAGACAGAGGGACAATGTATGGTGCCCCCCCAACAATACACAGTGTAGACAGAGGGACAATGTATGGTGTCCCCCCAACAATACACAGTGTAGACAGAGGGACAATGTATGGTGTCCCCCCAACAATACACAGTGTAGACAGAGGGACAATGTATGGTGTCCCCCCAACAATACACAGTGTAGACAGAGGGACAATGTATGGTGTCCCCCCAACAATACACAGTGTAGACAGAGGGACAATGTATGGTGTCCCCCCAACAATACACAGTGTAGACAGAGGGACAATGTATGGTGTCCCCCCAACAATACACAGTGTAGACAGAGGGACAATGTATGGTGCCCCCCCAACAATACACGGTGTAGACAGAGGGACAATGTATGGTGTCCCCCCAACAATACACAGTGTAGACAGAGGGACAATGTATGGTGTCCCCCCAACAATACACAGTGTAGACAGAGGGACAATGTATGGTGTCCCCCCAACAATACACAGTGTAGACAGAGGGACAATGTATGGTGCCCCCCCCCCCCCCCCCAACAATACACAGTGTAGACAGAGGGACAATGTATGGTGCCCCCCCAACAATACACAGTGTAGACAGAGGGACAATGTATGGTGCCCCCCCAACAATACACAGTGTAGACAGAGGGACAATGTATGGTGTCCCCCCAACAATACACAGTGTAGACAGAGGGACAATGTATGGTGTCCCCCCAACAATACACAGTGTAGACAGAGGGACAATGTATGGTGTCCCCCCAACAATACACAGTGTAGACAGAGGGACAATGTATGGTGTCCCCCCAACAATACACAGTGTAGACAGAGGGACAATGTATGGTGTCCCCCCAACAATACACAGTGTAGACAGAGGGACAATGTATGGTGTCCCCCCAACAATACACAGTGTAGACAGAGGGACAATGTATGGTGCCCCCCCAACAATACACGGTGTAGACAGAGGGACAATGTATGGTGTCCCCCCAACAATACACAGTGTAGACAGAGGGACAATGTATGGTGTCCCCCCAACAATACACAGTGTAGACAGAGGGACAATGTATGGTGCCCCCCCAACAATACACAGTGTAGACAGAGGGACAATGTATGGTGCCCCCCCCCCCCCAACAATACACAGTGTAGACAGAGGGACAATGTATGGTGTCCCCCCAACAATACACAGTGTAGACAGAGGGACAATGTATGGTGTCCCCCCAACAATACACAGTGTAGACAGAGGGACAATGTATGGTGTCCCCCCAACAATACACAGTGTAGACAGAGGGACAATGTATGGTGTCCCCCCAACAATACACAGTGTAGACAGAGGGACAATGTATGGTGCCCCCCCCCCCAACAATACACAGTGTAGACAGAGGGACAATGTATGGTGCCCCCCCAACAATACACAGTGTAGACAGAGGGACAATGTATGGTGTCCCCCCAACAATACACAGTGTAGACAGAGGGACAATGTATGGTGCCCCCCCAACAATACACAGTGTAGACAGAGGGACAATGTATGGTGCCCCCCCCCCCCCCAACAATACACAGTGTAGACAGAGGGACAATGTATGGTGTCCCCCCAACAATACACAGTGTAGACAGAGGGACAATGTATGGTGCCCCCCCAACAATACACAGTGTAGACAGAGGGACAATGTATGGTGCCCCCCCAACAATACACAGTGTAGACAGAGGGACAATGTATGGTGCCCCCCCAACAATACACAGTGTAGACAGAGGGACAATGTATGGTGTCCCCCCAACAATACACAGTGTAGACAGAGGGACAATGTATGGTGTCCCCCCAACAATACACAGTGTAGACAGAGGGACAATGTATGGTGTCCCCCCAACAATACACAGTGTAGACAGAGGGACAATGTATGGTGTCCCCCCAACAATACACAGTGTAGACAGAGGGACAATGTATGGTGTCCCCCCAACAATACACAGTGTAGACAGAGGGACAATGTATGGTGTCCCCCCAACAATACACAGTGTAGACAGAGGGACAATGTATGGTGCCCCCCCAACAATACACAGTGTAGACAGAGGGACAATGTATGGTGTCCCCCCAACAATACACAGTGTAGACAGAGGGACAATGTATGGTGTCCCCCCAACAATACACAGTGTAGACAGAGGGACAATGTATGGTGTCCCCCCAACAATACACAGTGTAGACAGAGGGACAATGTATGGTGTCCCCCCAACAATACACAGTGTAGACAGAGGGACAATGTATGGTGCCCCCCCAACAATACACAGTGTAGACAGAGGGACAATGTATGGTGCCCCCCCAACAATACACGGTGTAGACAGAGGGACAATGTATGGTGTCCCCCCAACAATACACAGTGTAGACAGAGGGACAATGTATGGTGCCCCCCCAACAATACACGGTGTAGACAGAGGGACAATGTATGGTGTCCCCCCAACAATACACAGTGTAGACAGAGGGACAATGTATGGTGTCCCCCCAACAATACACAGTGTAGACAGAGGGACAATGTATGGTGCCCCCCCAACAATACACGGTGTAGACAGAGGGACAATGTATGGTGCCCCCCCAACAATACACAGTGTAGACAGAGGGACAATGTATGGTGTCCCCCCAACAATACACAGTGTAGACAGAGGGACAATGTATGGTGTCCCCCCAACAATACACAGTGTAGACAGAGGGACAATGTATGGTGTCCCCCCAACAATACACAGTGTAGACAGAGGGACAATGTATGGTGTCCCCCCAACAATACACAGTGTAGACAGAGGGACAATGTATGGTGTCCCCCCAACAATACACGGTGTAGACAGAGGGACAATGTATGGTGTCCCCCCAACAATACACAGTGTAGACAGAGGGACAATGTATGGTGTCCCCCCAACAATACACAGTGTAGACAGAGGGACAATGTATGGTGTCCCCCCAACAATACACAGTGTAGACAGAGGGACAATGTATGGTGTCCCCCCAACAATACACGGTGTAGACAGAGGGACAATGTATGGTGTCCCCCCAACAATACACAGTGTAGACAGAGGGACAATGTATGGTGTCCCCCCAACAATACACGGTGTAGACAGAGGGACAATGTACATCATCATCACCGTAGTCAAGTACTATCACTGGCATGCTAGGACTAAAGTGGCCATGCATAATGAACACTTTATTCCTAGGAAAATCGCAAGTTTAGTGTTATCCGAGTTACGATGGATTAAGGGTTTGGAAATTAGGAAATGTTGGAGGAGTTCAGACTTATGGGAAGGAGTCTTCTTGTCACATGACATTTATTTCCTATTAATGCCCTTTAACTGCTGAGTTTTTGACCTAAACAGCATGTCAGTAATTGTTGTATTTATGTTATTTCCAGTCATTTAGTCTGTTATTATGTATCTTGTATGTTTTTATAAATAAAAATCTCCATACATACAGAATAAGAGGAGATACCGAGAATTACACCCGACATACAGGACAAGAGAAGTAGTACTGTGCAGAGTCCATACATACAGAATAAGAGGAGATACCGAGAATTACACCCGACATACAGGACAAGAGAAGTAGTACTGTGCAGAGTCCATACATACAGAATAAGAGGAGATACCGAGAATTACACCCGACATACAGGACAAGAGAAGTAGTACTGTGCAGAGTCCATACATACAGAATAAGAGGAGATACCGAGAATTACACCCGACATACAGGACAAGAGAAGTAGTACTGTGCAGAGTCCATACATACAGAATAAGAGGAGATACCGAGAATTACACCCGACATACAGGACAAGAGAAGTAGTACTGTGCAGAGTCCATACATACAGAATAAGAACAGATACCGAGAATTACACCCGACATACAGGATAAGAGAAGTAGTACTGTGCAGAGTCCATACATACAGAATAAGAGGAGATACCGAGAATTACACCCGACATACAGGACAAGAGAAGTGGTACTGTGCAGAGTCCATACATACAGAATAAGAAGAGATACCGAGAATTACACCCGACATACAGGACAAGAGAAGTAGTACTGTGCAGAGTCCATACATACAGAATAAGAAGAGATACCGAGAATTACACCCGACATACAGGACAAGAGAAGTAGTACTGTGCAGAGTCCATACATACAGAATAAGAGGAGATACCGAGAATTACACCCGACATACAGGACAAGAGAAGTAGTACTGTGCAGAGGGTGTGGCTGCTTGTGGAGCAGCTGAAGCCTGTGTGGTGCTGAGCTCCTCTGATGTCTGGTACAAGCCCAGGGTTGGGCTCCCCTGGGCGGGGATGTCTCCCAGGAGAGTCCCAGGCTTCCCGGCCTACACAAGGACTGTCAGGTGAAGTTGTGGTTGGTGGTGAAGCAGGAGGACAGAGTTCTGGGAATGGGAAGCAATCTGCAGAGACTGTAAGTAGACGTGGAAATGTTTGTGTGAAAAGTACAGATAAGAAGAAGTCTGATGATGTTATTCAGTCCAGTCAGCCATTGCAGGCCCAGCAAGCCCAGCACAGTGCAGCTCAGTCCAGTCAGCCATTGCAGGCCCAGCAAGCCCAGCACAGTGCAGCTCAGTCCAGTCAGCCATTGCAGGCCCAGCACAGTGCAGCTCAGTCCAGTCAGCCATTGCAGGCCCAGCACAGTGCAGCTCAGTCCAGTCAGCCATTGCAGGCCCAGCACAGTGCAGCTCAGTCCAGTCAGCCATTGCAGGCCCAGCAAGCCCAGCACAGTGCAGCTCAGTCCAGTCAGCCATTGCAAGCCCAGCGCAGTGCAGCTCAGTCCAGTCAGCCATTGCAGGCCCAGCAAGCCCAGCTCAGTCCAGTCAGCCATTGCAGGCCCAGCAAGCCCAGCACAGTGCAGCTCAGTCCAGTCAGCCATTGCAGGCCCAGCAAGCCCAGCACAGTGCAGCTCAGTCTGGTCAGCAACATGTTATTGCTCAGCGCAGTCCAAACTCTGGAAGTGCAGCTCAGTCCAGCCAGTCATTGCAGTCCCCGCAGAGAGGGGCTCATTCAGTACAGCAACACACTAATACCTCCCAGTACAGTCCAAGTTCTGGAAGCGTGATCCAAGGCAGTCAGCCATTACAGCCACAGCAAGCCCAGCACAGTGCAGCTCATAGAGCTCAGAATGGAGCAGAGACTTCGGCTTCTCCCAGTACTCCTCGCAGATACACCAGAACTTCCTTGGAGCAAAAAACAATTAAAGAGAACTTACAGCAGTGTGTAATGGTGGGCATCGGCCAGGGACGCTCATCCCGCTCTAAGCTGCAGCAAAACAAAGGAGGAGGGTGGTAATAATTTTCCACAACCTGCCCCAGTGAAACCATCTACACCCAGCAGAGCCCCTCAGCCCAGCACTGGTAATGGGAAGGTGGATCAGGACTTCAAGCGGCCTGCAGCTGCGAAGCAGAAGGGGTTAAAGTCTGAACCTGCGCTGCACCTGGCTGATAAAATTCCTTCCCTGGTAAAAAGAATGGAGACCCTGAGAAAAGCCAAGGCCAGGATCCAGAAGCAGATTGACTCTGTCTATAGACTTAAAGCTGCCAACCCCAAGAAAGACATTTTATATGACAGTAAACTGAACTCCCTGGGCATTGAACTGGCCGGTGTGTCAAGGGACATTGATGCTGTTCTGGAAGAACTGGGACCAGTGGGGGAGGTGTACCGCAATCGTGATCGATTTGAGGCGGGATTGAGTGGAAGGATTGACTCTTCTACAGAGTCAGACTCTGGGGAACCAGTCCAACGCACGCAGTCACCACATGCGTCTCCTGAAGGGAAGACTCTACATCCTCTGGAGGACAGTGAGGTTGGAGCAGATCCTCCTGATGGACTTAGTATAACCCAGCAGACATTCACAGTACAGGAGACTCAGAGGAGTGACATGGTGGACTCCCAGCACATGGACTGTGAGAACAGTGCTGCTGTCACTAGTACTCCTGGTGGGGGCCATGCTGGGGTGACTGGGGTTCATGGTGGGGGCCATGCTGGGGTGACTGGGGTTCATGGTGGGGGCCATGCTGGGGTGACTGGGGTTCATGGTGGGGGCCATGCTGGGGTGACTGGGGTTCATGGTGGGGGCCATGCTGGGGTGACTGGGGTTCATGGTGGAGGCCATGCTGGGGTGACTGGGGTGCATGGTGGGGGCCATGCTGGGGTGACTGGGGTTCATGGTGGGGGGAACATTGGGGTAACCAGTAATGATGATATGAGGTGCAGTGATGATGTCACTAATATTGATGTGGTGAACAATTCTGATGCTATTGATACTAATGTCGGTACATCTGAATGGGGTCATCAGCAGTCTGGGGGCTCTGAGAATGTAGCGATGGAGGAGTCAGTTCAGAATAACCCTCAGGACTTCCCCCCTTTGGTGGCTCCACCACCTGCTCCACAGGGGAACGCTGGTCCATCTGGCCATGTCCCTCCTCGGAATGCCTGGAGCCGTGGGGCCCCTTCTTTTTCCACCAGTAACAGTTATACTGGTCAGGCCTTTAAGAGGAGGAACGTGGTGAGATTTAGGCATAGGGGTTCCAGAGAGGAGCTCCCTGATCGGAGGTTTGTAGTAAGGGAGTTGCTGTGTCATCAGATGGGGTTTGCGCCTGCAGACATACTGGCGGTCATCAATCTCCCGGACAGACAAGGTTATGATGTCAGCTTTAAGCTCATGTCTGACTTAGACAGGTTCTGGGCCAACTTCAGTGGGTTGCGGGACAAGGAGGGATGGAGGAATTTCATCCTTATTCCCATCTCCAAACCTGACACCGCAAATGTGAACATCATTTTCTGGAATGAGTCTGTGCCCCCCCCAGGATATTGTCATCTGGCTGAGTCTGTGCCCCCCCAGGATATTGTCATCTGGCTGAGTCTGTGCCCCCCCAGGATATTGTCATCTGGCTGAGTCTGTGCCCCCCCCCCCCCCCAGGATATTGTCATCTGGCTGAGTCTGTGCCCCCCCAGGATATTGTCATCTGGCTGAGTCTGTGCCCCCCCAGGATATTGTCATCTGGCTGAGTCTGTGCCCCCCCCAGGATATTGTCATCTGGCTGAGTCTGTGCCCCCCCCAGGATATTGTCATCTGGCTGAGTCTGTGCCCCCCCAGGATATTGTCATCTGGCTGAGTCTTTGCCCCCCCAGGATATTGTCATCTGGCTGAGTCTGTGCCCCCCCCCAGGATATTGTCATCTGGCTGAGTCTGTGCCCCCCCAGGATATTGTCATCTGGCTGAGTCTGTGCCCCCCCCCCAGGATATTGTCATCTGGCTGAGTCTGTGCCCCCCCAGGATATTGTCATCTGGCTGAGTCTGTGCCCCCCCAGGATATTGTCATCTGGCTGAGTCTGTGCCCCCCCAGGATATTGTCATCTGGCTGAGTCTGTGCCCCCCCAGGATATTGTCATCTGGCTTAGAAGACATTGTGAAATGGTTTCTGAGTTGACAAAAACTAAAGACAGTGATGGGATCTGGACTGGTGGTTGGAGGGTTCTTGTCAAGTTGAGGCAAAGTAACAATGTTACCCATCACCTGCCAAACTCTTTTTTCATTGGGCGGGAGAGAGGAGTTTGCTTCTATGCAGGTCAGCCCAGGTTGTGTTTTAAATGTGGTAAATCTGGCCATGTGGCGAGTGTTTGCTCGATCCTGAAGTGTAATCTTTGTGGGGAGGTCGGCCACATCAGTTCTGCCTGCGAGACGGTCAAGTGCAATCTATGTGGTGGGCTTGGCCATTTCCACAGGGATTGTCCGGAGGCCTTCCATAATATGGGTGGGGAATCTGCAGACAATGAATTGTTGGCTGCAGCAGAACAACTGGAGGAGGAAGCCTTAATGAATGGGGCTGTATTGAGTAGGGAGGAGGTGGTCCCAGAGGTCCAGGAGACTCCCGGACGGGCAGACGGTGTTCAGAAGGCTGAGGAGCAGCCGGCCGCACACTCTTCTTCTGTTCCTGTCCCTGTGAAGATCACTGGTCAGAAGAGGAGGAATAAAAAAGATAAGTCTACCCGTAAACCCGAAAGTGAGTGGACATTAGTGCAGAAGCCATCTAAAAAAGTGAAAGGGGCCCCAGAAGTGGGTACGGCAGTTTCTACCAATAGGTATGAAGCGTTATCAGATTCGGATGCCGACTCCTATTCTCTAGAGGCCAAGGAACTGGAGCAGGAATTAAAAAGAGTGGAAAAGGAGTATGCGACTGGCTCAGAGGATGACCCGCCCACTAAAAGGCGCCCGCCCCCTGATCCTGTATCCGCAGAATCTGATATGGAAACTGGTAGTCAACTGAGTGACTCCGATTCTGACTTGTAATGATGGGGGTCTTATTTTTTCTCCTCTTTGCTGTGATGGCAGGTTTTTCTCTAAACATTGTCTCCAGTAATGTGAACAGCATTAAAAACAGGAGGACAAGGCATGTCGTTTTCGAGCACCTCGGGTACCTGGACGCTGATGTCTATTTTTTACAAGAGACACATCTAACATCTGTTGGACTCATGCGGGAGGCAGAGAGGGAGTGGCACACGGGACCCTCATTTTGGTCCTTGGCTGTGGAGTCTTATGCGGGTGTTGCCATCCTTTTTAATACTAAGGATTAGGGATGGGCCCGGTGCTCGATGCGAACCCACGTTCGCATCGAGCACCGGGCGTTCGCTCGCTCGGCGAGCCCAGAACTATTTTGGCCGCTCGCATCACGTTCGTGTGATGCGAGCGGCCCCGCAATGCATTGCGGCCGGCGCGGCCGACGCAGTGCATTGCTGGCTGATGATTGGCCAAGCATGCACTGTGACCCCGCATGCTTGGCCAATCACAGCCCCGGAAACTCGAAGAGCCATAATTGGCTACAGGCAGGACGCCTGTAGCCAATTACAGCTCAGGGGCTGTAGTACACGCCCCCCCTATAAAACGCCGCCACGCCGTCTGCGCCGGTCACATGCTGTTCCGGCGCAGATTGAGCAGGCTGATTCTGTGACACTCTGCTGCATTTAGATAGTTAGAGAGATTCACTTACAGAGATTGAGTTAGATAGATTCAGTTACAAAGATTGATTGAGAAAGAGGGGCTTGTAGTGTGTTCGTGGCAGGCAGGCAGAGCTCCTATATTTTGTTCCCAGAAGCACCTATAGGACTTGAAGTGTGTTAGTCCCATCACACACACAGAGCTATATTTTGTTCCCAGAAGCACCCATAGGACTTGAAGTGTGTTAGTGGCATCACACAGAGCTCCTCTATTTTCTTTGCAGAAGCACCCACAGGACTTCTAGTGTGTTAGTGGCATCACACAGAGCTCCTCTATTTTCTTTGCATAAGCACCCACAGGACTTCTAGTGTGTTAGTGGCATCACACAGAGCTCCTCTATTTTCTTTGCAGAAGCACCCACAGGACTTCTAGTGTGTTAGTGGCATCACACAGAGCTCCTCTATTTTCTTTGCAGAAGCACCCACAGGACTTCTAGTGTGTTAGTGGCATCACACAGAGCTCCTCTATTTTCTTTGCATAAGCACCCACAGGACTTCTAGTGTGTTAGTGGCATCACACAGAGCTCCTCTATTTTCTTTGCATAAGCACCCACAGGACTTCTAGTGTGTTAGTGGCATCACACAGAGCTCCTATATATTCTTCTCAGCAGCACCCACAGGACTTCTAGTGTGTTAGTGGCATCACACAGAGCTCCTCTATTTTCTTTGCATAAGCACCCACAGGACTTCTAGTGTGTTAGTGGCATCACACAGAGCTCCTCTATTTTCTTTGCATAAGCACCCACAGGACTTCTAGTGTGTTAGTGGCATCACACAGAGCTCCTCTATTTTCTTTGCATAAGCACCCACAGGACTTCTAGTGTGTTAGTGGCATCACACAGAGCTCCTCTATTTTCTTTGCATAAGCACCCACAGGACTTCTAGTGTGTTAGTGGCATCACACAGAGCTCCTCTATTTTTCTTTGCAGAAGCACCCATAGGACTTCTAGTGTGTTAGTGGCATCACACAGAGCTCCTATATATTCTTCTCAGCAGCACCCACAGGACTTCTAGTGTGTTAGTGGCATCACACAGAGCTCCTCTATTTTCTTTGCATAAGCACCCACAGGACTTCTAGTGTGTTAGTGGCATCACACAGAGCTCCTCTATTTTCTTTGCAGAAGCACCCATAGGACTTCTAGTGTGTTAGTGGCATCACACAGAGCTCCTATATTTTCTTTGCAGAAGCACCCACAGGACTTCTAGTGTGTTAGTGGCATCACACAGAGCTCCTCTATTTTCTTTGCATAAGCACCCACAGGACTTCTAGTGTGTTAGTGGCATCACACAGAGCTCCTCTATTTTCTTTGCATAAGCACCCACAGGACTTCTAGTGTGTTAGTGGCATCACACAGAGCTCCTATATATTCTTCTCAGCAGCACCCACAGGACTTCTAGTGTGTTAGTGGCATCACACAGAGCTCCTCTATTTTCTTTGCATAAGCACCCACAGGACTTCTAGTGTGTTAGTGGCATCACACAGAGCTCCTCTATTTTCTTTGCATAAGCACCCACAGGACTTCTAGTGTGTTAGTGGCATCACACAGAGCTCCTCTATTTTCTTTGCATAAGCACCCACAGGACTTCTAGTGTGTTAGTGGCATCACACAGAGCTCCTCTATTTTCTTTGCATAAGCACCCACAGGACTTCTAGTGTGTTAGTGGCATCACACAGAGCTCCTCTATTTTCTTTGCAGAAGCACCCATAGGACTTCTAGTGTGTTAGTGGCATCACACAGAGCTCCTATATATTCTTCTCAGCAGCACCCACAGGACTTCTAGTGTGTTAGTGGCATCACACAGAGCTCCTCTATTTTCTTTGCATAAGCACCCACAGGACTTCTAGTGTGTTAGTGGCATCACACAGAGCTCCTCTATTTTCTTTGCAGAAGCACCCATAGGACTTCTAGTGTGTTAGTGGCATCACACAGAGCTCCTATATTTTCTTCTCAGCAGCACCCACAGGACTACCGACTACAATGGCTGGAAGACCGCCAAGGGGAGGCAGAGCGTGCAGAGCCAAGAACACAGGGCAGGCAGGCTCTGTTTCTAGTGGACGTGGCCGTGGACGTGGCCGTGGTCGTGCATCGTCATCAGCACGTGGCCATGGGACACGCGCGTCTTTGTTTTCGGCAGCTGGACATGTGGAGCCGCATCATGCTGAAGGCTTGGTAGAATGGATGACCAAGCCCTCCTCATCCTCCTCATCCTCTCTCACCCAGGCTCAGGGTACTGACAGAGCATCATCAGCCACCCCTTCCCTAGACCCACCATGTCCTCCTGAGGAGTCCCCCGAACTCTTTGAGCACAGTGTTGGGTACATGCTCCAGGAGGATGCCCAACGATTCGAAGGCTCGGATGACGATACCCAGCTTGAGGAATCTGGCAGTACAGTTCCACCAGCTGCAGCTTACTGCCAGGTTTGCTCTAGTGGTGAAGAGGGAGGGGATGATGAGGTCACTGACTCCACGTGGGTGCCTCAAGGGAGAGAGGATGAGGAGGAGGACGAGGAGGAGGAGGATGCGGCGTCACATGTCCAACGAGGCAGGATGCCCCCTGGAGGCCAGGTAGAGGCCAGCACAGCAACTGTACAACACCGCAGAGCTCCGCCTGTGCAGGGCGCTGCCTCTGCACGTTATCAGAAAAGTTCTTTGGTGTGGGCCTTTTTTGAGACGAGTGCAGCAGATCGCACCACTGCTATTTGCAATATTTGTCTCAAGCGTATCTCGCGTGGCCAAAACATCAGCCGCTTGGGCACGACAAGCATGACCAGACATATGGCGACCTGCCATGCAGCTCGTTGGCAGGCACACATAAAAGACCCACACCAAAGAACTAAGCGGACCTCTCCTTGCTCCTCCTCAGCTGGGATCTCCATCCCCACTACACCTTCAGTCCTCTCTGAAAGCTGCTCTGAGAGGACTGAAGGTGTAGAATTCGGTGTGTCACAACCAAGTACTTGCAGTACACCGACGTCCGAATGCAGCAGGCAAATTTCCCTGCCCCAGCTGCTGGACCGTAGAAAGAAGTACACTCCCAGCCATCCACATGCCCAGCGGTTGAATGCTAGCCTTGCTAAATTGCTAGCACTTCAACTGCTGCCTTTTCAGTTGGTAGACTCGGCCCCCTTCCGTGAGTTTGTTCAATGTGCGGTTCCTCAGTGGCAGGTTCCCAAACGCCACTTTTTCTCACGGAAGGCGATTCCGTCTCTCTACCGGCATGTGGAGGCAATGTCCATGCCTCGCTGGACAGGGCGGTCAGCGGTAAGGTGCATATTACCGCTGACTCATGGTCCAGCAGGCATGGACAGGGACGGTACCTTTCTTTCACGGCCCATTGGGTCACTCTATTGGCAGCTGGGAGGGATGCAGGACAAGGTGCAGTAGTGTTGGAGGTTGTTCCGCCACCACGCCTCCAAAACGCGACTACTGCTACTGGTTGTGACACACCTCTCTCCTCCACCCCCTCCTCTTCTTCTTCCTCCAGTGCTCTGTCCTTGGAACCAGCGGTGCTCCGTAGGCGTACAAGGGGCTACGCAAGTACGCAGGCAAAAAGATGCCATGCCGTGCTTGCGCTGGTGTGTTTGGGGGACAGGAGCCACACTGGGCCAGAGGTTCTGGCAGCTCTGCAGGGGCAGGCCGAGAGGTGGTTGACGCCACGTCAGCTTAAGCCAGTAATGGTGGTTTGTGACAATGGCACCAACCTCCTCTCCGCCCTGCGACAGGGGCAGCTCACCCATGTGCCCTGCATGGCTCACGTCCTCAACCTGGTGGTGCAGCGGTTCTTGGGCAGGTTCCCAGGCTTACAGGATGTCCTGAGGCAGGCCAGGAAAGTCTGTGTGCATTTCCGCCGATCTTATAATGCCAGTGCTCGGCTGACTGAGCTGCAAAAGGAGCTGAACCTGCCCAAGAACCGCCTAATATGTGACATGCCCACCAGGTGGAACTCAACGTTGGCCATGCTGCAGCGACTGCACACGCAGCAGAGGGCCATCAATGAGTACCTTTGCGACTATGGCACCAGGACAGGGTCAGGGGAGCTTGGTTTTTTTTCCCCACGTCAGTGGAGCATGATCAGGGATGCATGCACTGTCCTCTCACCATTTGAGGAGGCCACGAGGATGGTGAGCAGTGACAGTGCATGCATCAGTGACACTGTCCCTCTTGTCCACCTGTTGGAGCATACGCTGCGTGGGATAATGGACAGGGCACTTGAGGCAGAACAGAGGCAGGAAGAGGAGGACTTCCTTGCCTCTCAAGGCCCCCTTTATCCGGACAGTGTTCCTTCTGTCCCACCCATCACACAGGAAGAGGATGAGGAGGAGGAGGAGGAGGAGGAGGAGGAGGAGGATTGTGTGAGCATGGAGGTGGAGCCTGGCACTCAGCATCAGCAGCAGCAGTCTTTTAGGGATGATGTACAGTCCCAACAAACCAGTGGACTTGTACGTGGCTGGGAGGAGGTGGCTGGCGATCATGTCATCCTCAGTGACCCAGAAGACTCCGGACCGAATGCCTCAGCTAACCTACGCTGCATGGCCTCCCTGATCCTGCAAAGCCTGCGGAAGGATCCTCGTGTTCTTCGGATCAAGGAGAGGGACCATTACTGGCTGGCCACTCTCCTTGATCCGCGGTACAAGGGTAAGGTTGCGGACCTTATCTTGCCGTCGCAGAGGGAGCAGAGGATGAGACATCTCAGGGAGGCCTTGCAGAAAGGTCTGTGCAACGCGTTCCCAGAAACTGGGAGGCTACAAACTCCTGGTCCTGGGCGACGAGTTGCTGAGGCTTCGGTCAGTGGCAGAAGGAGCGGTGGGGAAGGTGGACGTCTGACCGATGCGTTCAGACAATTTTTTAGTCCGCAGCCCCAAGGTATGATCGGTTCCAGCAACCATCGCCAGCGTCTGATATACATGGTGCAGGAATACCTTGGGGCAAGGTCAGACTTGGACACCTTTCCCACCGAAAATCCTCTGGCTTACTGGGTCCTGAGGATGGATCACTGGCCAGAGCTTGCACAGTATGCAATTGAGCTACTGGCCTGTCCTGCCTCCAGCGTTCTTTCCGAACGCACATTCAGTGCTGCTGGAGGATTTGTGACTGATCATAGGGTGCGCCTGTCCACCGCCTCGGTTGATCGACTGACATTCATCAAAATGAATCAGTCTTGGATCACCACCAGCTACCAGGCACCTGAGGCGGATATAACCGAATAATTTTTAATGTCACATCCCTTCAAGACTGCCTATGCTGATGCTGAGTGACTGTCCTCTTATGTTCACTGACTATCCTCTTCCTCCTCCTCAATGATCCATGCCACCACACCAGTGCCTAAGGCACAATTTTTCAGCCCCTGTTTAACAGGGGGCGTGTACTTACAATTTTTTAAAAAAATGCTTCGCAACACGTGTGACTGCTGTGCTCCAAGTACAGTCTCTGTGAGGGCCGTGTTGCAGTGTTGTGGCACCAGCACCAGTGCCTAAGGCACAATTTTTCAGCCCCTGTTTAACAGGGGCGTGTACTTACAATTTTTAAAAAAAATGCTTCGCAACACGTGTGACTGCTGTGCTCCAAGTACAGTCTCTGTGAGGGCCGGGTTGCAGTGTTGTGGCACCAGCACCAGTGCCTAAGGCACAATTTTTCAGCCCCTGTTTAACAGGGGAGTGTACTTACAATTTTTTAAAAAAAATGCTTCGCAACACGTGTGACTGCTGTGCTCCAATACAGTATCTGTGAGGGCCGGGTTGCAGTGTTGTGGCACCAGCACCAGTGCCTAAGGCACAATTTTTCAGCCCCAGGGTAATTACAAATCTTGATCTAATAGTTCACAGCAGGGCCCATTCCTGCGCCCACCAAGAGTAACTATGAGGGCCTGCAGTCTTGTGGCAACACCGTCCACCACCACCGCCAAAGGCCCAATTTTTCTGCCCTGTTCATCAGGTGCTTGCAATTACAAATCTTGATCTAATAACTCACAGCAGGGCCCATTCCTGCGCCCACCAAGAGTAACTATGAGGGCCTACAGTCTTGTGGCAACACCGTCCACCACCACCGCCAAAGGCCCAATTTTTCTGCCCTGTTCATCAGGTGCTTGCAATTACAAATCTTGATCTAATAACTCACAGCAGGGCCCATTCCTGCGCCCACCAAGAGTAACTGTGAGAGCTTACAGTCTTGTGGCAAAACCGTCCACCACCACCACCACCACCCCCAATTTTTCTGCCCTGTTCAACAGGTGCATGCAATTACAAATCTTGATCTATTAACTCACAGCAGGGCCCATTCCTGTGCCCACCAGTCTTGTGGCTACACCAACATCTAATAGGGCAAATTTCTGCAGAGTATATACGCCAGGCCCCTACTTTCAAACATCCAACTTACAAACGACTCCTACTTGCAAATGGAAAGAGAAAACAGGAAGTGAGAGGAAATCTACCCCTAGGAAGGGAAATTCTATCCTGTTAGATTTAATTTGGGAAAAAGGTATCTCCTCTCTACTGATACTTTATCACCAATCCTTGTTTCAATTAAAACCCCACTTTTCCAAAAACATTTGTCATTGGGACGGAAAGTTAGGTGACATGTTCTGAACAGATGTGCAAAGACAGCAAATGTTACAGGGGTGATAACCCCTCCCTATGTTCTCCAAAAAGCTTAAAAATAGATTTTTTTGGGATGGAGCTACACTTCATAATGTACCTGTTCAGATTCTACTTAAGAACAAACCTAAAGCCGCAAGTGGTTTTAAATGGCTTCTTTTTTTCCTTTACAAATGTCATTTTGTGCAGGGACAGTTCTAAACACGGGAAACACATGCCACTTCACAGGCATACTTTAGACACCCCCCAGGTACCATATTTAAAGGAAAATTTCACTTTTTTTTTTTCACTTTATGCATCATTAAAATGACTGCTCCCGAAAAAACGTTAGTTTTTAAAAGTTCTTTTTGCATTGATATATGTCCCCTGGGGCAGGACCCGGTCCCCAAACCTGTTTTATGACATTAACATGCATATTGGCCGTTGTAATTAGCACTTTTGATTTTGAACGTTCGCGTCCATTATAACGTATAGGGTTCGAAAATTCGCGCGAACTTTCGGTCCGTTCGAAGGTTCTGGTTCGAACCGAACCCGGGGGTGTTCGGCTCATCCCTACTAAGGATGTGACGGTGCACAGACTCACTGAGGTGTCAATGGGAAGATGTCTTATCTTGGAGGTAACAATTCATGGCAGGAGACTCCGATTAATTAACATATATGGGCCTCAAACAATATCAGGAAGAATCGGGTTATTTAATGATGTGAAACCATATCTTTTTACATCAGTCCCTGTGGTTCTGGTAGGAGACTTTAATGTCGCTAGGACACTAAGTGACCGTTCTTCTGGTAGGGTGGTGGGTACTGACTCCAAAGTTCTCAATCGTATTATTTTGCAAACCGGTTTAAGTGATATTTTTGCACAAAATGGCAGGAAGCCAGGCTTCACCTTCTTTCGCGGTAATATCAAAAGCAGACTAGATATGGCACTGGTAAGTCCTACAGAACTGGTGACCAATATGAGTGAGAAGCTGGTACCTTACTCAGATCATGCTGCCCTCTACTTTTGTCTGGGAACCTGTAGGCATCCTGATATGGGCAGGGGGCTATGGAGGCTCAACTCTACTCTCTTAGAAGACGTATCTGTCCAGCAACAAGTACAGAACCTCTTGCAACACCATGCTGGGAGACTGGACTTCTATGACTGTACTGCGGATTGGTGGGAGGATGTTAAAAAGGACATCTCTTCTCTCTTGAGGAAGTTGTCGGCTAAAATGGGGAAAAGTAGATATAGCCATTATCTCAGGCTGAGGAAAGAGCTGGAGTCGCTTTATTCAGGCGGGTTGGAGGCAGGGAGGAAAATTGATCAAGTAAAATCTGAGCTAAGTCAATATCAATATAGCAGATACAACTCCTTGGTATTTGAACGGGATTATGGATCCCCAGGGACACCTGATCCCTTTGAAAATTGTAGGGACAAGGTGACTAGGAAGTTAATAACGGGCCTGAAGGATTCCCAGGGGATTTTGCAGGAGTCTCGGGAGGGTATTCTGGGAGTGGTAAGATCATACTATGCTGACTTGTTTCGGGAGAAGGGTTTGGATAAGAAGAAGATGGCACAGTTCTTAGAGGCGGTTCCAGGTCCGCTTGTTGATAATTTGGACTTTTCTCCTTTGACAGCAGACATAACGGTGGAGGAGGTTAGGGAGGCTATTGATAAACAACATCAAAAGAAGGCACCAGGACCTGATGGCATTACAGCTGAATTTTATAAGAAATTTAAAGAGCTCCTGGCTCCGATTCTGGTGGATGTGTTTAAAAGTTGTTTGGAGAAACGCCTGATGCCTCCATCCATGAGAGTATCATCCTTAGTTCTGCTGTTCAAGGGTAGAGAACCTAATGACATCAAGAACTGGAGGCCTATAGCCCTTTTAAATGTAGACCGGAAGATTCTAGCAAAAATATTATTTTCTAGGTTGAAGAGTTTTTCTCCAGCACTATTGACAGACTGTCAGTATGGCACGGTAAAAGGGCGGAATATTTATGGTGCTCTCATTTCCTTGAGGGAAGCTTTTGAGAGGTGTAAGGTTCTTAGGCATGGGAAGTATATGGTGAGTTAGCTAAAGCTTTTGACAGGGTTGACCATGGGTATCTGTGGGAAACTTTGTTAAAGTATGGTATCCCAAGGTTATTTGTTGATTGGCTGAGAACTTTATACTGGAAGGCTGAGAGCTTTCCACTTATCAATGGGTGGCAGGGCGGTACCTTTAGGGTTGAGGCTGGGGTGAGGCAGGGTTATCCCTTGAGTCCCCTCTTATATGTTTTTGCCATCGATCCTTTTTTGAGATCACTGCAGGAGTGTGGATTTCAGGGGGTACCTGTTCCCCATGCCCCAGCCCTATCCGTATTCGCTTATGCGGATGATGTCACCGTAGTGGTATCCGCCTCCCATGAGGCCCAGTTGTTAGCAGCTTCCATTGGCACTTACTCTGAGGCCTCTGGGTCTCTTGTAAACCTTGAGAAGAGTGAAGCTCTATGGACACTGCAGGGTGATCCAGATTTTGATCTGCCCCAGTTTGCAATAGCTTCAAGTAGTCTTAAGATCTTAGGGGTTAAGTTTGGAAGGGAAGATAATGCCAGGCTAAACTGGGAGGAGAAATTGGATGCTGGAAATGCAAGGGTTCAGCGATGGAAGAATTGCAAGCTGACCTACAGAGAAAGGGTCACAATGTTGAAAACATACTTAATTCCTATCTTTCTATATGTCTCTATGGTTTTTCCGTTGCCAGAATCTTTCTCCGCAAGGCTTTTCAGTCTATTTTTTCAGCTCTTCTGGGGTAATAGACTCAATCCAATAAAAAGAGGGGTTACTTACCTGCCGAAGAAAGAGGGTGGCTTGAATATGATAAATCCTAAGGTGTTTTTTGATTCTCTATTTCTTAAAGTTAATTTCGGGTGCTTGGATTCCAGTGTTGGCCCTCCGTGGGTAAACAGTGTTAGGGCCTGGATATTGCCTCGTGCCGAGTCCTGGATGCGGGGCGGTTCTCTCAAGAGGAAGAGATGTACTCAGGGTTATCTCCCACCATATCTGGACTCAGCTCTGAAGTCTCTGAGGAGGTGGGGGATTGAGAAGTCCTACATTGAAAATAGCTCAAGGAAATTGTTATACCAGAGGATCTGTAGGACCTTCTTCTGTTCTCCACTTGTACTCAGAGACTGCACTACAGCTGTTATGGAGGAAAGCTTAAAGTTGCTGAATAGCCCCAGATTACCCTCAAAGTTTCATGACATTGCCTGGCTGTCTCTCCATGGGAAGATGTATGTGAGGGGGAACATGAAAGGTCTGGCCGCATCTGAAAGGATCTGCCCCTTGGGCTGTAATCAGGAGGAGTCCATGGAGCATTTCTTGGTGGATTGTTGGGGAAGCCGTGAAGTCTGGAAGGAAGTAGCTGCCGGAGTTGGGATCCAAAGGTTGGAAAACCTGAGTTGCTCAGACAGGCTTTATGGTGCCCCCCCAACAATACACAGTGTAGACAGAGGGACAATGTATGGTGTCCCCCCAACAATACACAGTGTAGACAGAGGGACAATGTATGGTGTCCCCCCAACAATACACAGTGTAGACAGAGGGACAATGTATGGTGTCCCCCCAACAATACACGGTGTAGACAGAGGGACAATGTATGGTGTCCCCCCAACAATACACGGTGTAGACAGAGGGACAATGTATGGTGCCCCCCCAACAATACACAGTGTAGACAGAGGGACAATGTATGGTGTCCCCCCAACAATACACAGTGTAGACAGAGGGACAATGTATGGTGTCCCCCCAACAATACACAGTGTAGACAGAGGGACAATGTATGGTGTCCCCCCAACAATACACAGTGTAGACAGAGGGACAATGTATGGTGTCCCCCCAACAATACACGGTGTAGACAGAGGGACAATGTATGGTGCCCCCCCAACAATACACAGTGTAGACAGAGGGACAATGTATGGTGTCCCCCCAACAATACACAGTGTAGACAGAGGGACAATGTATGGTGTCCCCCCAACAATACACGGTGTAGACAGAGGGACAATGTACATCATCATCACCGTAGTCAAGTACTATCACTGGCATGCTAGGACTAAAGTGGCCATGCATAATGAACACTTTATTCCTAGGAAAATCGCAAGTTTAGTGTTATCCGAGTTACGATGGATTAAGGGTTTGGAAATTAGGAAATGTTGGAGGAGTTCAGACTTATGGGAAGGAGTCTTCTTGTCACATGACATTTATTTCCTATTAATGCCCTTTTTTAACTGCTGAGTTTTTGACCTAAACAGCATGTCAGTAATTGTTGTATTTATGTTATTTCCAGTCATTTAGTCTGTTATTATGTATCTTGTATGTTTTTATAAATAAAAATCTCCATACATACAGAATAAGAGGAGATACCGAGAATTACACCCGACATACAGGACAAGAGAAGTAGTACTGTGCAGAGTCCATACATACAGAATAAGAGGAGATACCGAGAATTACACCCGACATACAGGACAAGAGAAGTAGTACTGTGCAGAGTCCATACATACAGAATAAGAGGAGATACCGAGAATTACACCCGACATACAGGACAAGAGAAGTAGTACTGTGCAGAGTCCATACATACAGAATAAGAGGAGATACCGAGAATTACACCCGACATACAGGACAAGAGAAGTAGTACTGTGCAGAGTCCATACATACAGAATAAGAGGAGATACCGAGAATTACACCTGACATACAGGACAAGAGAAGTAGTACTGTGCAGAGTCCATACATACAGAATAAGAGGAGATACCGAGAATTACACCCGACATACAGGACAAGAGAAGTAGTACTGTGCAGAGTCCATACATACAGAATAAGGACAGATACCGAGAATTACACCAGACATACAGGACAAGAGAAGTAGTACTGTGCAGAGTCCATACATACAGAATAAGAAGAGAAACCGAGAATTACACCCGACATACAGGACAAGAGAAGTAGTACTGTGCAGAGTCCATACATACAGAATAAGGACAGATACCGAGAATTACACCCGACATGCAGGACAAGAGAAGTAGTACTGTGCAGAGTCCATACATACAGAATAAGAACAGATACCGAGAATTACACCCGACATACAGGACAAGAGAAGTAGTACTGTGCAGAGTCCATACATACAGAATAAGAACAGATACCGAGAATTACACCCGACATACAGGACAAGAGAAGTAGTACTGTGCAGAGTCCATACATACAGAATAAGAGGAGATACCGAGAATTACACCCGACATACAGGACAAGAGAAGTAGTACTGTGCAGAGTCCATACATACAGAATAAGGACAGATACCGAGAATTACACCAGACATACAGGACAGGAGAAGTAGTACTGTGCAGAGTCCATACATACAGAATAAGAAGAGAAACCGAGAATTACACCCGACATACAGGACAAGAGAAGTAGTACTGTGCAGAGTCCATACATACAGAATAAGGACAGATACCGAGAATTACACCCGACATGCAGGACAAGAGAAGTAGTACTGTGCAGAGTCCATACATACAGAATAAGAACAGATACCGAGAATTACACCCGACATACAGGACAAGAGAAGTAGTACTGTGCAGAGTCCATACATACAGAATAAGGACAGATACCGAGAATTACACCCGACATACAGGACAAGAGAAGTAGTACTGTGCAGAGTCCATACATACAGAATAAGAGGAGATACCGAGAATTACACCCGACATACAGGACAAGAGAAGTAGTACTGTGCAGAGTCCATACATACAGAATAAGAACAGATACCGAGAATTACACCCGACATACAGGACAAGAGAAGTAGTACTGTGCAGAGTCCATACATACAGAATAAGGACAGATACCGAGAATTACACCCGACATACAGGACAAGAGAAGTAGTACTGTGCAGAGTCCATACATACAGAATAAGGACAGATACCGAGAATTACACCCGACATACAGGACAAGAGAAGTAGTACTGTGCAGAGTCCATACATACAGAATAAGAGGAGATACCGAGAATTACACCCGACATACAGGACAAGAGAAGTAGTACTGTGCAGAGTCCATACATACAGAATAAGGACAGATACCGAGAATTACACCCGACATACAGGACAAGAGAAGTAGTACTGTGCAGAGTCCATACATACAGAATAAGAAGAGATACCGAGAATTACACCCGACATACAGGACAAGAGAAGTAGTACTGTGCAGAGTCCATATATACAGAATAAGAACAGATACCGAGAATTACACCCGACATACAGGACAAGAGAAGTAGTACTGTGCAGAGTCCATACATACAGAATAAGAACAGATACTGAGAATTACACCCGACATACAGGACAAGAGAAGTGGTACTGTGCAGAGTCCATACATACAGAATAAGGACAGATACCGAGAATTACACCCGACATACAGGACAAGAGAAGTAGTACTGTGCAGAGTCCATACATACAGAATAAGAGGAGATACCGAGAATTACACCCGACATACAGGACAAGAGAAGTAGTACTGTGCAGAGTCCATACATACAGAATAAGGACAGATACCGAGAATTACACCCGACATACAGGACAAGAGAAGTAGTACTGTGCAGAGTCCATACATACAGAATAAGAACAGATACCGAGAATTACACCCGACATACAGGACAAGAGAAGTAGTACTGTGCAGAGTCCATACATACAGAATAAGAGGAGATACCGAGAATTACACCCGACATACAGGACAAGAGAAGTAGTACTGTGCAGAGTCCATACATACAGAATAAGAACAGATACCGAGAATTACACCCGACATACAGGACAAGAGAAGTGGTACTGTGCAGAGTCCATACATACAGAATAAGAACAGATACCGAGAATTACACCCGACATACAGGACAAGAGAAGTAGTACTGTGCAGAGTCCATACATACAGAATAAGAGGAGATACCGAGAATTACACCCGACATACAGGACAAGAGAAGTAGTACTGTGCAGAGTCCATACATACAGAATAAGAGGAGATACCGAGAATTACACCCGACATACAGGACAAGAGAAGTAGTACTGTGCAGAGTCCATACATACAGAATAAGAACAGATACCGAGAATTACACCCGACATACAGGACAAGAGAAGTAGTACTGTGCAGAGTCCATACATACAGAATAAGAGGAGATACCGAGAATTACACCCGACATACAGGACAAGAGAAGTAGTACTGTGCAGAGTCCATACATACAGAATAAGGACAGATACCGAGAATTACACCCGACATACAGGACAAGAGAAGTAGTACTGTGCAGAGTCCATACATACAGAATAAGAGGAGATACCGAGAATTACACCCGACATACAGGACAAGAGAAGTAGTACTGTGCAGAGTCCATACATACAGAATAAGAGGAGATACCGAGAATTACACCCGACATACAGGACAAGAGAAGTAGTACTGTGCAGAGTCCATACATACAGAATAAGGACAGATACCGAGAATTACACCCGACATACAGGACAAGAGAAGTAGTACTGTGCAGAGGGTGTGGCTGCTTGTGGAGCAGCTGAAGCCTGTGTGGTGCTGAGCTCCTCTGATGTCTGGTACAAGCCCAGGGTTGGGCTCCCCTGGGCGGGGATGTCTCCCAGGAGAGTCCCAGGCTTTCCGGCCTACACAAGGACTGTCAGGTGAAGTTGTGGTTGGTGGTGAAGCAGGAGGACAGAGTTCTGGGAATGGGAAGCAATCTGCAGAGACTGGAAGTAGACGTGGAAATGTTTGTGTGAAAAGTACAGATAAGAAGAAGTCTGATGATGTTATTCAGTCCAGTCAGCCATTGCAGGCCCAGCAAGGCCAGCACAGTGCAGCTCAGTCCAGTCAGCCATTGCAGGCCCAGCACAGTGCAGCTCAGTCCAGTCAGCCATTGCAGGCCCAGCACAGTGCAGCTCAGTCCAGTCAGCCATTGCAGGCCCAGCAAGCCCAGCACAGTGCAGCTCAGTCCAGTCAGCCATTGCAAGCCCAGCACAGTGCAGCTCAGTCCAGTCAGCCATTGCAGGCCCAGCAAGCCCAGCACAGTGCAGCTCAGTCCAGTCAGCCATTGCAGGCCCAGCACAGTGCAGCTCAGTCCAGTCAGCCATTGCAGGCCCAGCACAGTGCAGCTCAGTCCAGTCAGCCATTGCAGGCCCAGCACAGTGCAGCTCAGTCCAGTCAGCCATTGCAGGCCCAGCAAGCCCAGCACAGTGCAGCTCAGTCCAGTCAGCCATTGCAAGCCCAGCGCAGTGCAGCTCAGTCCAGTCAGCCATTGCAGGCCCAGCACAGTGCAGCTCAGTCCAGTCAGCCATTGCAGGCCCAGCACAGTGCAGCTCAGTCCAGTCAGCCATTGCAGGCCCAGCACAGTGCAGCTCAGTCCAGTCAGCCATTGCAGGCCCAGCAAGGCCAGCACAGTGCAGCTCAGTCCAGTCAGCCATTGCAGGCCCAGCAAGCCCAGCACAGTGCAGCTCAGTCCAGTCAGCCATTGCAGGCCCAGCACAGTGCAGCTCAGTCCAGTCAGCCATTGCAGGCCCAGCAAGCCCAGCACAGTGCAGCTCAGTCCAGTCAGCCATTGCAGGCCCAGCACAGTGCAGCTCAGTCCAGTCAGCCATTGCAGGCCCAGCACAGTGCAGCTCAGTCTGGTCAGCAACATGTTATTGCTCAGCGCAGTCCAAACTCTGGAAGTGCAGCTCAGTCCAGCCAGTCATTGCAGTCCCCGCAGAGAGGGGCTCATTCAGTACAGCAACACACTAATACCTCCCAGTACAGTCCAAGTTCTGGAAGCGTGATCCAAGGCAGTCAGCCATTACAGCCACAGCAAGCCCAGCACAGTGCAGCTCATAGAGCTCAGAATGGAGCAGAGACTTCGGCTTCTCCCAGTACTCCTCGCAGATACACCAGAACTTCCTTGGAGCAAAAAACAATTAAAGAGAACTTACAGCAGTGTGTAATGGTGGGCATCGGCCAGGGACGCTCATCCCGCTCTAAGCTGCAGCAAAACAAAGAGGAGGGTGGTAATAATTTTCCACAACCTGCCCCAGTGAAACCATCTACACCCAGCAGAGCCCCTCAGCCCAGCACTGGTAATGGGAAGGTGGATCAGGACTTCAAGCGGCCTGCAGCTGCGAAGCAGAAGGGGTTAAAGTCTGAACCTGCGCTGCACCTGGCTGATAAAATTCCTTCCCTGGTAAAAAGAATAGAGACCCTGAGAAAAGCCAAGGCCAGGATCCAGAAGCAGATTGATTCTGTCTATAGACTTAAAGCTGCCAACCCCAAGAAAGACATTTTATATGACAGTAAACTGAACTCCCTGGGCATTGAACTGGCCGGTGTGTCAAGGGACATTGATGCTGTTCTGGAAGAACTGGGACCAGTGGGGGAGGTGTACCGCAATCGTGATCGATTTGAGGCAGGATTGAGTGGAAGGATTGAATCTTCTACAGAGTCAGACTCTGGGGAACCAGTCCAACGCACAAAGCCACCACATGCGTCTCCTGAAGGGAAGACTCTGCGTCCTCTGGAGGACAGTGAGGTTGGAGCAGATCCTCCTGATGGACTTAGTATAACCCAGCAGACATTCACAGTACAGGAGACTCAGAGGAGTGACATGGTGGACTCCCAGCACATGGACTGTGAGAACAGTGCTGCTGACACTAGTACTCCTGGTGGGGGCCATGCTGGGGTGACTGGGGTTCATGGTGGGGGCCATGCTGGGGTGACTGGGGTTCATGGTGGGGGCCATGCTGGGGTGACTGGGGTTCATGGTGGGAGTAACATTGGGGTAACCAGTAATGATGATATGAGGTGCAGTGATGATGTCACTAGTACTCCTGGTGGGGGCCATGCTGGGGTGACTGGGGTTCATGGTGGGAGCCATGCTGGGGTGACTGGGGTTCATGGTGGGAGCCATGCTGGGGTGACTGGGGTTCATGGTGGGAGTAACATTGGGGTAACCAGTAATGATGATATGAGGTGCAGTGATGATGTCACTAGTACTCCTGGTGGGGGCCATGCTGGGGTGACTGGGGTTCATGGTGGGGGCCATGCTGGGGTGACTGGGGTTCATGGTGGGAGCCATGCTGGGGTGACTGGGGTTCATGGTGGGAGCCATGCTGGGGTGACTGGGGTTCATGGTGGGAGCCATGCTGGGGTGACTGGGGTTCATGGTGGGGGCCATGCTGGGGTGACTGGGGTTCATGGTGGGGGGAACATTGGGGTAACCAGTAATGATGATATGAGGTGCAGTGATGATGTCACTAATATTGATGTGGTGAACAATTCTGATGCTATTGATACTAATGTCGGTACATCTGAATGGGGTCATCAGCAGTCTGGGGGCTCTGAGAATGTAGCGATGGAGGAGTCAGTTCAGAATAACCCTCAGGACTTCCCCCCTTTGGTGGCTCCACCACCTGCTCCACAGGGGAACGCTGGTCCATCTGGCCATGTCCCTCCTCGGAATGCCTGGAGCCGTGGGGCCCCTTCTTTTTCCACCAGTAACAGTTATACTGGTCAGGCCTTTAAGAGGAGGAACGTGGTGAGATTTAAACATAGGGGTTCCAGAGAGGAGCTCCCCGATAGGAGGTTTGTAGTAAGGGAGTTGCT
Source organism: Lithobates sylvaticus (assembly GCA_028564925.1). Lineage (NCBI taxonomy): Eukaryota > Metazoa > Chordata > Amphibia > Anura > Ranidae > Lithobates > Lithobates sylvaticus. Next base: position 636,022,525 of record CM053027.1, on the reverse strand, counting down.
GTGCCATCAGATGGGGTTTGCGCCTGCAGACATACTGGCGGTCATCAATCTCCCGGACAGACAAGGTTATGATGTCAGCTTTAAGCTCATGTCTGACTTAGACAGGTTCTGGGCCAACTTCAGTGGGTTGCGGGACAAGGAGGGATGGAGGAATTTCATCCTTATTCCCATCTCCAAACCTGACACAGCAAATGTGAACATCATTTTCTGGAATGAGGCTGTGCCCCCCCCAGGATATTGTCATCTGGCTGAGTCTGTGCCCCCCCAGGATATTGTCATCTGGCTGAGTCTGTGCCCCCCCAGGATATTGTCATCTGGCTGAGTCTGTGCCCCCCCAGGATATTGTCATCTGGCTGAGTCTGTGCCCCCCCAGGATATTGTCATCTGGCTGAGTCTGTGCCCCCCCAGGATATTGTCATCTGGCTTAGAAGACATTGTGAAATGGTTTCTGAGTTGACAAAAACTAAAGACAGTGATGGGATCTGGACTGGTGGTTGGAGGGTTCTTGTCAAGTTGAGGCAAAGTAACAATGTTACCCATCACCTGCCAAACTCTTTTTTCATTGGGCGGGAGAGAGGAGTTTGCTTCTATGCAGGTCAGCCCAGGTTGTGTTTTAAATGTGGTAAATCTGGCCATGTGGCGAGTGTTTGCTCGATCCTGAAGTGTAATCTTTGTGGGGAGGTCGGCCACATCAGTTCTGCCTGCGAGACGGTCAAGTGCAATCTATGTGGTGGGCTTGGCCATTTCCACAGGGATTGTCCGGAGGCCTTCCATAATATGGGTGGGGAATCTGCAGACAATGAATTGTTGGCTGCAGCAGAACAACTGGAGGAGGAAGCCTTAATGAATGGGGCTGTATTGAGTAGGGAGGAGGTGGTCCCAGAGGTCCAGGAGACTCCCGGACGGGCAGACGGTGTTCAGAAGGCTGAGGAGCAGCCGGCCGCACACTCTTCTTCTGTTCCTGTCCCTGTGAAGATCACTGGTCAGAAGAGGAGGAATAAAAAAGATAAGTCTACCCGTAAACCCGAAAGTGAGTGGACATTAGTGCAGAAGTCATCTAAAAAAGTGAAAGGGGCACCAGAAGTGGGTACGGCAGTTTCCACCAATAGGTATGAAGCGTTATCAGATTCGGATGCCGACTCCTATTCTCTAGAGGCCAAGGAACTGGAGCAGGAATTAAAAAGAGTGGAAAAGGAGTATGCGACTGGCTCAGAGGATGACCCGCCCACTAAAAGGCGCCCGCCCCCTGATCCTGTATCCGCAGAATCTGATATGGAAACTGGTAGTCAACTGAGTGACTCCGATTCTGACTTGTAATGAAATGTTGGAGAAGTATAGATTTATAGAAAGGAGTCTGATTGTCACATGACATTTATTTCCTATTAACGCCTTTTTTTTTTAACTGCTGAGTTTTTGACCTAAATAACATGTCAGTAATTGTTGTATTTGTGTTATTTTCAGTCATTTAGTTTTGTTATTATGTATCTTGTTTGTTTTTTACAAATAAAAATCTCCATACATACAGAATAAGAGGAGATACCGAGAATTACACCCGACATACAGGACAAGAGAAGTAGTACTGTGCAGAGTCCATACATACAGAATAAGAGGAGATACCGAGAATTACACCCGACATACAGGACAAGAGAAGTAGTACTGTGCAGAGTCCATACATACAGAATAAGAGGAGATACCGAGAATTACACCCGACATACAGGACAAGAGAAGTAGTACTGTGCAGAGTCCATACATACAGAATAAGAGGAGATACCGAGAATTACACCCGACATACAGGACAAGAGAAGTAGTACTGTGCAGAGTCCATACATACAGAATAAGAGGAGATACCGAGAATTACACCCGACATACAGGACAAGAGAAGTAGTACTGTGCAGAGTCCATACATACAGAATAAGAGGAGATACCGAGAATTACACCCGACATACAGGACAAGAGAAGTAGTACTGTGCAGAGTCCATACATACAGAATAAGAAGAGATACAGAGAATTACAGGCAGGGTTGGCACACATCCTCGCTCTCACTTAGTTTGACCCAGTTGGCGGTGTTCTGGGTTGGCGGTGTTCTGATTGGCGGTGTTCTGATTGGCGGTGTTCGGATGTTGCCCGTACGGGATGATAGAAGAGCTCAGCACTTTTCTTATCTCTGCTGTATAAGCTCTTCTCCGGCTTTACGCTCTGTGATAAGTCTGCCAAATTCCGTCTGCAGATTGGCGCGGGATGCCGCAGCCTCTGTTAAATGTTTAATTAGTTTGGACACAATGGATAACACTTAATCTGAAGTGTGCCGGGAGGGGGCTGATTGTAGCTCAGGATGGAGATGGGAATTAACTCTTCCTGTTGGATCCAGCAGAGGCTGGATGAGGAGAGGAGGCCAAGTGCTGCACAACCACAATAAACTCCCCTCTCTCTGGATCCGTGATGCTGGAAAACTTTATGTGCAGGTGGAGCACAGTATACCTTAAATAGTCATCAATGAATGTGCATTCTCGGAGGACCTCGTAGATAGGTCAGATCTCTCGGAGGACCTCATAGATAGGTCAGATCTCTTGTAGGACATCATAGATAGGTCAGATCTCTTGTAGGACCTCATAGATAGGTCAGATCTCTCATAGGACCTCATAGATAGGTCAGACCTCTTGTAGGACCTCATAGATAGGTCAGATCTCTCATAGGACCTCATAGATAGGTCAGACCTCTTGTAGGACCTCATAGATAGGTCAGATCTCTTGTAGGACCTCATAGATAGGTCAGATCTCTCATAGGACCTCATAGATAGGTCAGACCTCTTGTAGGACCTCATAGATAGGTCAGACCTCTTGTAGGACCTCATAGATAGGTCAGATCTCTCGTAGGACCTCGTAGATAGGTCAGATCTCTCATAGGACCTCATAGATAGGTCAGACCTCTTGTAGGACCTCATAGATAGGTCAGATCTCTTGTAGGACCTCATAGATAGGTCAGACCTCTTGTAGGACCTCATAGATAGGTCAGATCTCTTGTAGGACCTCATAGATAGGTCAGACCTCTCGTAGGACCTCGTAGATAGAGTGACATATCAGTATAAATGTCACACCACTTGCTCAAACTAATGCTGCATACACGCGATCGGAAATGCCGCCAGCAAGAGACCGATGTGAGCTTTTGGTCGGAAAATGCGACCGTGTGTGTATATCGGACTTTTGCTGACGGAATTCCCGCCAGCAAAAGATTAAGAGCAGGTTCTCTATTTTTCAGTCGGAAAAAGTTCTGATCAGAAATTCCAATCGCCTGTACCAATTCCAACGCGCAAAATTCCTACGCATGCTCAGAAACAATTAGACGCATGCTCGGAAACAATTGGACGCATGCTTGGAAACAATTAGACGCATGCTCGGAAACAATTAGACGCATGCTCGGAAACAATTAGACGCATTCTCGGAAACAATTGGACGCATGCTTGGAAACAATTAGACGCATGCTCGGAAACAATTGGACGCATGCTCAGAAACAATTGGACGCATGCTCAGAAACAATTGGACGCATGCTCGGAAACAATTAGACACATGCTCGGAAACAATTGGACGCATGCTCGGAAACAATTAGACACATGCTCGGAAACAATTAGACGCATTCTCGGAAACAATTGGACGCATGCTTGGAAACAATTAGACGCACGCTCGGAAACAATTGGACGCATGCTCGGAAACAATTGGACGCATGCTCAGAAACAATTGGACGCATGCTCGGAAACAATTAGACACATGCTCGGAAACAATTGGACGCATGCTCGGAAACAATTGGACGCATGCTCGGAAACAATTGGACGCATGCTCGGAAACAATTGGACGCATGCTCGGAAACAATTGGACACATGCTCGGAAACAATTAGACGCATGCTCGGAAACAATTAGACGCATGCTCGGAAACAATTGGACGCATGCTCGGAAACAATTAGACGCATGCTCGGAAACAATTAGACACATGCTCGGAAACAATTAGACGCATGCTCGGAAACAATTGGACGCATGCTCGGAAACAATTAGACGCATGCTCGGAAACAATTGGACGCATGCTCGGAAACAATTGGACACATGCTCGGAAACAATTGGACACATGCTCGGAAACAATTGGACGCATTCTCGGAAACAATTGGACGCATGCTCGGAAACAATTAGACGCATGCTCGGAAACAATTAGACGCATGCTCGGAAACAATTAGACGCATGCTCGGAAACAATTGGACGCATGCTCGGAAACAATTAGACGCATGCTCGGAAACAATTGGACGCATGCTCGGAAACAATTGGACGCATGCTCGGAAACAATTAGACGCATGCTCGGAAACAATTAGACACATGCTCGGAAACAATTAGACGCATGCTCGGAAACAATTGGACGCATGCTCGGAAACAATTAGACGCATGCTCGGAAACAATTAGACGCATGCTCGGAAACAATTGGACGCATGCTCGGAAACAATTAGACGCATGCTCGGAAACAATTAGACGCATGCTCGGAAACATTTCGACGCATGCTCGGAAACAATTGGACGCATGCTCGGAAACAATTGGACGCATGCTCGGAAACAATTAGACGCATGCTCGGAAACAATTAGACGCATGTTCGGAAACAATTAGACGCATGCTCGGGAACAATTGGACGCATGCTCGGGAGCATTGAACTTCATTTTCTCGGCTCATCGTAGTGTTTTACGTGACGGCGTTCTTAACGGTCGAAAGTTCCGAGAACTTTTGTGTGACCGTGTGTATGCAAGCCAAGCTTGAGCAGAATTCCGAAGGAAAACCCATCCAAGATTTTCTGCTGGTGTGTACGCGGCATTAGTCTGTCTAAAATTGAGCTTGTAATATTTCCTCCTCCTCGATCCCCTTCCCATGACTTTACCATTGAGATCAACAGCACAACCATTGGTCCCGGGTGTTGGGTGTAATCCTAGACTCCGACCTCTCCTTCTCCCCACATCCAATCACTGACTAAATCCTGCCACCTCAACCTCCGCAACATCTCCAGAATTTGCCCCTCCTGATTAACGACACCACAAAACAACTTATTCACTACTTGGCTATTTCCAGCCTTGACTACTGCAACTCCCTCCTCACTGGCTGACCTTTACACAGGCTCCTCCCCCTTCAGTCTATTATGAATGCTGCCAGACACCTCAATAACCGATTCGTGACTGCTGCCCCTCTATGCCAATCCCTCCACTGGCTTCCCCTCCCCCATCGTATAAAATTCAAAATACTAACCACAACATACAAGGCCATCCACAACATCCCCCCCCGCCCCCCCCCCCCCCCCCCCCCGCTACATCACCAACCTCATCTGCAGATATCGCCCCAATTGTCCTCTTTGCTCCTCCCAAGACCTCCTGCTCTCTAGCTTCCTTGTTACCTCCTCCCATGCTCACCCCCAGGACTTCTCCAGAACCTCTCCCATCCTCTGGAACTCCCTGCCCCAGTATGTCTGGTTAGCACCTACCCTGTCTGCCTTTAGGCAATCCTTGAAAACTCACTTATTCAGGGAAGCCTACCCCTCCTCCACCTAAGAGCTGTACTTGAGTCACCTCCATCAGATTATCTGCCGCAGCTATTACTTTTTGTGCCACCTCCCCCTCCCTTTAGATTGTAAGCTCCATGAGCCGGGCCCTCCTATCCTTCTGTATTATAATTGTACTATCCCCCCCCCTCGACATTGTTAGGTGCTGCGTAAAATGTTGGCTCTGTGTAAATCCTGTATAATAATAATGTATAATAGATAGGTTGAAGCTCTCGTAGGACCTCATAGATAGGTTGGCGTTCTCGTAGGACCTCATAGATAGGTTGGCGTTCTCATAGGACCTCATAGATAGGTTGGCGTTCTCGTAGGACCTCATAGATAGGTTGGCGTTCTCGTAGGACCTCATAGATAGGTTGGCGTTCTCGTAGGACCTCATAGATAGGTTTGTTGTTCTCGTAGGACCTCATAGGTTGGTGTTCTCGTAGGACCTCATAGATAGGTTGGCGTTCTCGTGGGACCTCATAGATAGGTTGGCGTTCTCGTAGGACCTCATAGATAGGTTGGCGTTCTCGTAGGACCTCATAGATAGGTTGGCGTTCTCGTAGGACCTCATAGATAGGTTGGCGTTCTCGTAGGACCTCATAGATAGGTTTGTTGTTCTCGTAGGACCTCATAGATAGGTTGGTGTTCTCGTAGGACCTCATAGATAGGTTGAAGCTCTCGTAGGACCTCATAGATAGGTTGGCGTTCTCGTAGGAACTCATAGATAGGTTGGCGTTCTCGTAGGACCTCATAGGTTGGCGTTCTCGTGGGACCTCATAGATAGGTTGGCGTTCTCGTAGGACCTCATAGATAGGTTGGCGTTCTCGTAGGACCTCATAGATAGGTTAACGTTCTCGTAGGACCTCATATTTTGGTCAGAGCTCTTGTAGGACCTCACAGATAGTTTGGAGCTCTCGTAGGACCTTGTAGATAGGTCAGACCTCTTGCAGGATCTCATAGATAGGTCAGATCTCTCGTAAGACCTAATAGGTCAGATCTCTCGTAAGACCTCACAGAAAGTCTGGGACTCTTGCAGGACCTCATAGATTGGGCTTCAGCCATAAAACATACATTTACCAGCCTTCTGGCTATCTAGACTTTGTAGTCCTAGAATTGTTTCCGCACAGACTTTTCACTTTGTCTTAATCAGCTTTTGGACCCAAGAAATGCCCACCTGGGCTGCACAGGCTCCTGCCTAATGATTCACTGGCTCCTGAACACTTCTCAGGCCGCAGTCTGGTCCAGTCTGGCTCCCCCTCTCTGTGAGGCCAGGGAACACACCCGCCTAGTGCTCCCGCAGCTTTACTCCGAGATAAAGGGGCCCTAAACTACAGACAGCCCCTTGATTATAAAAGCTGTGCACTCAGCCTGCTGGTCTTCAGTAAGATGTGGATACTGGATTAGAGTATTCATCCCTCCGAAGAGTCTATGAAGTCTCTAGACTCCAGAATATCATCCGAGAGTTACCAGGAGAACTGAAAAACACATTTTCTCCATTTAGAACAGACATTTTGGAGTCCCTCAACCCACATCTGTGAGAACCCTGTGTGGCAAATAGTTGCCTGGTGAGAAGGAACATGAGGTACCTTCCACACTCCTGAGCCCTGCACTCTGTACCTTCCACACTCCTGAGCCCTGCACTCTGTACCTTCCACACTCCTGAGCCCTGCACTCTGTACCTTCCACACACTCCTGAGCCCTGCACTCTGTACCTTCCACACACTCCTGAGCCCTGCACTCTGTACCTTCCACACACTCCTGAGCCCTGCACTCTGTACCTTCCACACTCCTGAGCCCTGCACTCTGTACCTTCCCACACTCCTGAACCCTGCACTCTGTATTTCCCACACTCCTGAGCTCTGCACTCTGTACCTTCCACACTCCTGAGCCCTGCACTCTGTACTTCCCACACTCCTGAGCCCTGCACTCTGTATTTCACACACTCCTGAGCCCTGCACTCTGTATTTCCCACACTCCTGAGCCCTGCACTCTGCACCTTCCACACTCCTGAGCCCTGCACTCTGTACCTTCCACACTCCTGAGCCCTGCACTCTGCACCTTCCATACTCCTGAGCCCTGCACTCTCCACCTTCCACACTCCTGAGCCCTGCACTCTGTATTTCCCACACTCCTGAGCCCAGGACTCTGCACCTTCCACACTCCTGAGCCCAGGACTCTGCACCTTCCACACTCCTGAGCCCAGGACTCTGCACCTTCCACACTCCTGAGCCCTGCACTCTGCACCTTCCACACTCCTAAGCCCTGCACTCTGTACCTTCCACACACTCCTGAGCCCTGCACTCTGTACCTTACACACACTCCTGAGCCCTGCACTCTGTACCTTCCACACACTCCTGAGCCCTGCACTCTGTACCTTCCACACTCCTGAGCCCTGCACTCTGTACCTTCCCACACTCCTGAACCCTGCACTCTGTATTTCCCACACTCCTGAGCTCTGCACTCTGTACCTTCCACACTCCTGAGCCCTGCACTCTGTACTTCCCACACTCCTGAGCCCTGCACTCTGTATTTCCCACACTCCTGAGCCCTGCACTCTGCACCTTCCACACTCCTGAGCCCTGCACTCTGTACCTTCCACACTCCTGAGCCCTGCACTCTGTACCTTCCACACTCCTGAGCCCTGCACTCTGTATTTCCCACACTCCTGAGCCCTGCACTCTGCACCTTCCACACTCCTGAGCCCTGCACTCTGTACCTTCCACACTCCTGAGCCCTGCACTCTGCACTTTCCATACTCCTGAGCCCTGCACTCTCCACCTTCCACACTCCTGAGCCCTGCACTCTGTATTTCCCACACTCCTGAGCCCAGGACTCTGCACCTTCCACACTCCTGAGCCCAGGACTCTGCACCTTCCACACTCCTGAGCCCTGCACTCTGTACCTTCCACACTCCTGAGCCCGGCACTCTGTACCTTCCACACTCCTGAGCCCTGCACTCTGTACCTTCCACACTCCTGAGCCCTGCACTCTGTACCTTACACACACTCCTGAGCCCTGCACTCTGTACCTTCCACACACTCCTGAGCCCTGCACTCTGTACCTTCCACACTCCTGAGCCCTGCACTCTGTACCTTCCACACTCCTGAGCCCTGCACTCTATACCCTCCACACTCCTGAGCCCTGCACTCTGCACCTTCCACACTCCTGAACTCTGCACTCTGCACCTTCCACACTCCTGAGCCCTGCACTCTGTACCTTCCACACTCCCAGCGGTGGGGGGGGGTGTCTTCTATATACCCTATCTGTGATGCTGGGCCAGATTTTAGTAAATTCAGGTTTATCATCCGCCATCTTTCCATATTCCATACAAAGGTTGTTGGAAGAATTACGTTACCTGTCCTGATTTTCTGATACGTGATGTCATAGTGCAGTTGCTCTGCTTGCGAGGGTTGAGATTTGGCCAAAGGGGGATTTCTGAGTGGAAAGAGACCTGCAGGACGAGTGCAGATTATGAGACGTCGGGGGGTTTAATCCAAGTTTTTAGTCTGCACTCCATACAGACAATATGGGGCTCCAGATGACCAGATGGACGGTCTTTACGGTCATGTAAAGACCACTAGAATTGTATACAGTTTGCTTCACAGTTTATTGTGGCAAATTAAATGTCTCCGGGGTTTGCAGGGTCTCAGGGGAGTACAGTGACTGTATATAGTGACTGTTTATAGTGACTGTATATAGTGACTGTTTATAGTGACTGTAAATGGTGACTGTTTATGGTGACTGTTTATAGTGACTGTATATAGTGACTGTTTATAGTGACTGTATATAGTGACTGTATATAGTGACTGTATATGGTGACTGTTTATGGTGACTGTTTATGGTGACTGTATATAGTGACTGTATATAGTGATTGTATATAGTGACTGTTTATAGTGACTGTATATAGTGACTGTATATAGTGACTGTATATAGTGACTGTATATAGTGACTGTATATAGTGACTGTATATAGTGACTGTCTTTTGGGAATAATTGTGGTTTGCCAGATCAAAATATTTGTAGCTTTAATTCCTAAATTCTGTAGAATTCATATCTGATGGTTTATAAATAACTGGATTGCTGTCCAATATACAGAAGGTCCACCAGGTAGATTACCCTGTATTCACCCAGACCTTATAAAATATGAAAATACCTTGTGGCAATCTGACCATGGATCATCCAACAGTGAAGTGAAATGTGATTGTGCTGTATACCCTATCTGTAATGCTGGGCTATATACCCTATGTGTGATGCTGTCCTATATACTCTATCTGTGATGCTGGGCTATATACCCTATCTGTGATGCTGAACTATATACCCTATCTGTATATACCCTATCTGTGATGCTGAACTATATACCCTATCTGTATATACCCTATCTGTGATGCTGAACTATATACCCTATCTGTGATTCTGGGCTATATACCCTATCTGTGATTCTGGGCTATATACCCTATCTGTGATTCTGGGCTATATACCCTATCTGTGATTCTGGGCTATATACCCTATCTGTGATTCTGGGCTGTATACCCTGTCCTGTGATACTGGGCTGCATACCCTATATTTGATGCTGGGCTGTATACCCTGTCCTGTGATACTGGGCTGCATACCCTATATTTGATGCTGGGCTGTATACCCTGTCCTGTGATACTGGGCTGTATACCCTGTCCTGTGATGCTGGGCTGTATACCCTGTCCTGTGATGCTGGGCTGTATACCCTGTCCTGTGATGCTGGGCTGTATACCCTGTCCTGTGATGCTGGGCTGTATACCCTGTCCTGTGATGCTGGGCTGTATACACTGTTCTGTGATGCTGGGCTATATACCCTGTCCTGTGATGCTGGGCTGTATACCTTGTCCTGTGATGCTGCACTGTATAACCTGTCCTTTGATGCTGGTCTGTATACCCTGTCCTGTGATGCTGGTCTGTATACCCTGTCCTGTGATGCTGGTCTGTATACCCAGTCCTGTGATGCTGGTCTGTATACACTGTTCTGTGATGCTGGGCTGTATACCCTGTCATGTGATGCTGGGCTGTATACCCTGTCATGTGATGCTGGGAATGCTGTATACTCCTGACACAATGGGTATGATACAGGGAACGGAGTGGGTGGATTCTATAAGGGGTGTGGATTATGAGAAGTGGGAGGGGTCAACAAGGAAGGGCAGGGTCTGCCCCCCATCCTAAATCTTCACCAGCCGCCACTGGGTTAGGAAGGTTCAGGAGGGGGATTATAGACACATTGGGCCATGGAGGAGGGGCTAGGAAGGTTCAGGAGGGGGTTATAGACACATTGAGCCGTGGGGGAGGGGTTAGAAAGGTTCAGGAGGGGGTTATAGACACATTGGGCCGTGGGGGAGGGGTTAGGAAGGTTCAGGAGGGGGATATAGGCACATTGGGCCGTGGGGGAGGGGTTAGGAAGGTTCAGGAGGGGGTTATATGCACATTGGGCTATGGAGGAGGGGTTAGGAAGGTTCAGGAGGGGGATATAGACACGTTGGGCCGTGGGGGAGGGTTTAGGAAGGTTCAGGAGGGGGTTATAGACACATTGGGCCGTGGGGGAGGGGTTAGGAAGGTTCAGGAGGGGGATATAGGCACATTGGGCTATGGGGGAGGGGTTAGGTAGGTTCAGGAGGGGGGTTATAGGCACATTGGGCCATGGGGGAGGGGTTAGGAAGGTTCAGAAGGGGGTTATAGACACATTGGGCTATGGGGGAGGGGTTAGGAAGGTTCAGGAGGGGGTTATAGGCACATTGGGCCACGGGGGAGGGGTTAGGAAGGTTCAGGAGGGGGGTTATAAACACATTGGGCCGCGGGGGAGGGGTTAGGAAGGTTCAGGAGGGGGTTATAGGCACATTGGGCAATGGAGGAGGGGTTAGGAAGGTTCAGGAGGGGGATTTAGACACGTTGGGCCGCGGGGGAGGGGTTATGAAGGTTCAGGAAGGGGATATAGACACATTGGGCCGTGGGGGAGGGGTTAGGAAGGTTCAGGAGGGGGTTATAGACACGTTGGGCCGTGGGGGAGGGGTTAGGAAGGTTCAGGAGGGGGATATAGGCACATTGGGCTATGGGGGAGGGGTTAGGAAGGTTCAGGAGGGGGGTTATAGACACATTGGGCTATGGGGGAGGGGTTAGGAAGGTTCAGGAGGGGGGTTATAGGCACATTGGGCTATGGGGGAGGGGTTAGGAAGGTTCAGGAGGGGGGTTATAGACACGTTGGGCCGTGGGGGAGGGGTTAGGAAGGTTCAGGAGGGGGTTATAGACACGTTGGGCCTTGGGGGAGGGGTTAGGAAGGTTCAGGAGGGGGTTATAGACACGTTGGGCCGTGGGGGAGGGGTTAGAAAGGTGCAGGAGGGGGATATAGACACGTTGGGCCTTGGGGGAGGGGTTAGGAAGGTTCAGGAGGGGGTTATAGACACGTTGGGCCGTGGGGGAGGGGTTAGAAAGGTGCAGGAGGGGGTTATAGACACATTGGGCCTTGGGGGAGGGGTTAGGAAGGTTCAGGAGGGGGATATAGACACATTGGGCCATGGAGGAGGGGTTAGGAAGGTTCAGGAGGGGGTTATAGACACATTGGGCCGTGGGGGAGGGGTTAGGAAGGTTCAGGAGGGGGTTATAGACACATTGGGCCGTGGGGGAGGGGTTAGAAAGGTGCAGGAGGGGGTTATAGACACATTGGGCCTTGGGGGAGGGGTTAGGAAGGTTCAGGAGGGGGATATAGACACATTGGGCCATGGAGGAGGGGTTAGGAAGGTTCAGGAGGGGGTTATAGACACGTTGGGCCGTGGGGGAGGGGTTAGGAAGGTTCAGGAGGGGGTTATAGACACATTGGGCCATGGGGGAGGGGTTAGGAAGGTTCAGGAGGGGGTTATAGACACGTTGGGCCGTGGGGGAGGGGTTAGGAAGGTTCAGGAGGGGGTTATAGACACGTTGGGCCGTGGGGGAGGGGTTAGGAAGGTTCAGGAGGGGGTTATAGACACATTGGGCCGTGGGGGAGGAGTTAGGAAGGTTCAGGAGGGGGTTATAGACACGTTGGGCCGTGGGGGAGGGGTTAGAAAGGTTCAGGAGGGGGGTTATAGACACGTAAGGCCGTGGGGGAGGGGTTAGGAAGGTTCAGGAGGGGGTTATAGACACGTTGGGCCGTGGGGGAGGGGTTAGGAAGGTTCAGGAGGGGGTTATAGACACGTTGGGCCGTGGGGGAGGGGTTAGGAAGGTTCAGGAGGGGGTTATAGACACGTTGGGCCGTGGGGGAGGGGTTAGGAAGGTTCAGGAGGGGGTTATAGACACGTTGGGCCGTGGGGGAGGGGTTAGGAAGGTTCAGGAGGGGGTTATAGACACGTTGGGCCGTGGGGGAGGGGTTAGGAAGGTTCAGGAGGGGGTTATAGACACGTTGGGCCATGGGGGAGGGGTTAGGAAGGTTCAGGAGGGGGATATAGGCACATTGGGCTATGGAGGAGGGGTTAGGAAGGTTCAGGAGGGGGTTATAGACACGTTGGGCCGTGGGGGAGGGGTTAGGAAGGTTCAGGAGGGGGTTATAGACACGTTGGGCCGTGGGGGAGGGGTTAGGAAGGTTCAGGAGGGGGTTATAGACACATTGGGCCGTGGGGGAGGGGTTAGGAAGGTTCAGGAGGGGGTTATAGACACGTTGGGCTGTGGGGGAGGGGTTAGGAAGGTTCAGGAGGGGGTTATAGACACATTGGGCCTTGGGGGAGGGGTTAGGAAGGTTCAGGAGGGGGTTATAGACACATTGGGCCTTGGGGGAGGGGTTAGGAAGGTTCAGGAGGGGGTTATAGACACATTGGGCCGTGGGGGAGGGGTTAGGAAGGTTCAGGAGGGGGTTATAGGCACATTGGGCCATGGGGGAGGGGTTAGGAAGGTTCAGGAGGGGGTTATAGACACGTTGGGCCGTGGGGGAGGGGTTAGGAAGGTTCAGGAGGGGGTTATAGACACGTTGGGCCGTGGGGGAGGGGTTAGGAAGGTTCAGGAGGGGGTTATAGACACGTTGGGCCGTGGGGGAGGGGTTAGGAAGGTTCAGGAGGGGGTTATAGACACATTGGGCCGTGGGGGAGGGGTTAGGAAGGTTCAGGAGGGGGTTATAGACACATTGGGCCGTGGGGGAGGGGTTAGGAAGGTTCAGGAGGGGGTTATAGACATATTGGGCCGCGGGGGAGGGGTTAGGAAGGTTCAGGAGGGGGATATAGACACATTGGGCTGTGGGGGAGGGGTTAGGAAGGTTCAGGAGGCGGTTATAGACACATTGGGCTGTGGGGGAGGGGTTAGGAAGGTTCAGGAGGGGGATATAGGCACATTGGGCCATGGGGGAGGGGTTAGGAAGGTTCAGGAGGGGGTTATAGACACGTTGGGCCGTGGGGGAGGGGTTAGGAAGGTTCAGGAGGGGGATATAGACACATTGGGCTGTGGGGGAGGGGTTAGGAAGGTTCAGGAGGGGGTTATAGACACATTGGGCCTTGGGGGAGGGGTTAGGAAGGTTCAGGAGGGGGATATAGGCACATTGGGCCATGGGGGAGGGGTTAGGAAGGTTCAGGAGGGGGTTATAGACACGTTGGGCCGTGGGGGAGGGGTTAGGAAGGTTCAGGAGGGGGATATAGACACATTGGGCTGTGGGGGAGGGGTTAGGAAGGTTCAGGAGGGGGTTATAGACACGTTGGGCCGTGGGGGAGGGGTTAGGAAGGTTCAGGAGGGGGATATAGGCACATTGGGCTATGGGGGAGGGGTTAGGAAGGTTCAGGAGGGGGTTATAGACACATTGGGCTATGGGGGAGGGGTTAGGAAGGTTCAGGAGGGGGGTTATAGGCACATTGGGCTATGGGGGAGGGGTTAGGAAGGTTCAGGAGGGGGGTTATAGACACGTTGGGCCGTGGGGGAGGGGTTAGGAAGGTTCAGGAGGGGGTTATAGACACGTTGGGCCTTGGGGGAGGGGTTAGGAAGGTTCAGGAGGGGGTTATAGACACGTTGGGCCGTGGGGGAGGGGTTAGAAAGGTGCAGGAGGGGGATATAGACACGTTGGGCCTTGGGGGAGGGGTTAGGAAGGTTCAGGAGGGGGTTATAGACACGTTGGGCCGTGGGGGAGGGGTTAGAAAGGTGCAGGAGGGGGTTATAGACACATTGGGCCTTGGGGGAGGGGTTAGGAAGGTTCAGGAGGGGGATATAGACACATTGGGCCATGGAGGAGGGGTTAGGAAGGTTCAGGAGGGGGTTATAGACACATTGGGCCGTGGGGGAGGGGTTAGGAAGGTTCAGGAGGGGGTTATAGACACATTGGGCCGTGGGGGAGGGGTTAGAAAGGTGCAGGAGGGGGTTATAGACACATTGGGCCTTGGGGGAGGGGTTAGGAAGGTTCAGGAGGGGGATATAGACACATTGGGCCATGGAGGAGGGGTTAGGAAGGTTCAGGAGGGGGTTATAGACACGTTGGGCCGGGGGGGGGGGTTAGGAAGGTTCAGGAGGGGGTTATAGACACATTGGGCCATGGGGGAGGGGTTAGGAAGGTTCAGGAGGGGGTTATAGACACGTTGGGCCGTGGGGGAGGGGTTAGGAAGGTTCAGGAGGGGGTTATAGACACGTTGGGCCGTGGGGGAGGGGTTAGGAAGGTTCAGGAGGGGGTTATAGACACATTGGGCCGTGGGGGAGGAGTTAGGAAGGTTCAGGAGGGGGTTATAGACACGTTGGGCCGTGGGGGAGGGGTTAGAAAGGTTCAGGAGGGGGGTTATAGACACGTAAGGCCGTGGGGGAGGGGTTAGGAAGGTTCAGGAGGGGGTTATAGACACGTTGGGCCGTGGGGGAGGGGTTAGGAAGGTTCAGGAGGGGGTTATAGACACGTTGGGCCGTGGGGGAGGGGTTAGGAAGGTTCAGGAGGGGGTTATAGACACATTGGGCTATGGGGGAGGGGTTAGGAAGGTTCAGGAGGGGGTTATAGACACGTTGGGCCGTGGGGGAGGGGTTAGGAAGGTTCAGGAGGGGGTTATAGACACGTTGGGCCGTGGGGGAGGGGTTAGGAAGGTTCAGGAGGGGGTTATAGACACGTTGGGCCGTGGGGGAGGGGTTAGGAAGGTTCAGGAGGGGGTTATAGACACGTTGGGCCGTGGGGGAGGGGTTAGGAAGGTTCAGGAGGGGGTTATAGACACGTTGGGCCGTGGGGGAGGGGTTAGGAAGGTTCAGGAGGGGGTTATAGACACGTTGGGCCATGGGGGAGGGGTTAGGAAGGTTCAGGAGGGGGATATAGGCACATTGGGCTATGGAGGAGGGGTTAGGAAGGTTCAGGAGGGGGTTATAGACACGTTGGGCCGTGGGGGAGGGGTTAGGAAGGTTCAGGAGGGGGTTATAGACACGTTGGGCCGTGGGGGAGGGGTTAGGAAGGTTCAGGAGGGGGTTATAGACACATTGGGCCGTGGGGGAGGGGTTAGGAAGGTTCAGGAGGGGGTTATAGACACGTTGGGCTGTGGGGGAGGGGTTAGGAAGGTTCAGGAGGGGGTTATAGACACATTGGGCCTTGGGGGAGGGGTTAGGAAGGTTCAGGAGGGGGTTATAGACACATTGGGCCTTGGGGGAGGGGTTAGGAAGGTTCAGGAGGGGGTTATAGACACATTGGGCCGTGGGGGAGGGGTTAGGAAGGTTCAGGAGGGGGTTATAGGCACATTGGGCCATGGGGGAGGGGTTAGGAAGGTTCAGGAGGGGGTTATAGACACGTTGGGCCGTGGGGGAGGGGTTAGGAAGGTTCAGGAGGGGGTTATAGACACGTTGGGCCGTGGGGGAGGGGTTAGGAAGGTTCAGGAGGGGGTTATAGACACGTTGGGCCGTGGGGGAGGGGTTAGGAAGGTTCAGGAGGGGGTTATAGACACATTGGGCCGTGGGGGAGGGGTTAGGAAGGTTCAGGAGGGGGTTATAGACACATTGGGCCGTGGGGGAGGGGTTAGGAAGGTTCAGGAGGGGGTTATAGACACGTTGGGCCGTGGGGGAGGGGTTAGGAAGGTTCAGGAGGGGGTTATAGACACGTTGGGCCGTGGGGGAGGGGTTAGGAAGGTTCAGGAGGGGGTTATAGACACGTTGGGCCATGGGGGAGGGGTTAGGAAGGTTCAGGAGGGGGATATAGGCACATTGGGCTATGGAGGAGGGGTTAGGAAGGTTCAGGAGGGGGTTATAGACACGTTGGGCCGTGGGGGAGGGGTTAGGAAGGTTCAGGAGGGGGTTATAGACACGTTGGGCCGTGGGGGAGGGGTTAGGAAGGTTCAGGAGGGGGTTATAGACACATTGGGCCGTGGGGGAGGGGTTAGGAAGGTTCAGGAGGGGGTTATAGACACGTTGGGCTGTGGGGGAGGGGTTAGGAAGGTTCAGGAGGGTGTTATAGACACATTGGGCCTTGGGGGAGGGGTTAGGAAGGTTCAGGAGGGGGTTATAGACACATTGGGCCTTGGGGGAGGGGTTAGGAAGGTTCAGGAGGGGGTTATAGACACATTGGGCCGTGGGGGAGGGGTTAGGAAGGTTCAGGAGGGGGTTATAGGCACATTGGGCCATGGGGGAGGGGTTAGGAAGGTTCAGGAGGGGGTTATAGACACGTTGGGCCGTGGGGGAGGGGTTAGGAAGGTTCAGGAGGGGGTTATAGACACGTTGGGCCGTGGGGGAGGGGTTAGGAAGGTTCAGGAGGGGGTTATAGACACGTTGGGCCGTGGGGGAGGGGTTAGGAAGGTTCAGGAGGGGGTTATAGACACATTGGGCCGTGGGGGAGGGGTTAGGAAGGTTCAGGAGGGGGTTATAGACACATTGGGCCGTGGGGGAGGGGTTAGGAAGGATCAGGAGGGGGTTATAGACATATTGGGCCGCGGGGGAGGGGTTAGGAAGGTTCAGGAGGGGGATATAGACACATTGGGCTGTGGGGGAGGGGTTAGGAAGGTTCAGGAGGCGGTTATAGACACATTGGGCTGTGGGGGAGGGGTTAGGAAGGTTCAGGAGGGGGATATAGACACATTGGGCTGTGGGGGAGGGGTTAGGAAGGTTCAGGAGGCGGTTATAGACACATTGGGCTGTGGGGGAGGGGTTAGGAAGGTTCAGGAGGGGGATATAGGCACATTGGGCCATGGGGGAGGGGTTAGGAAGGTTCAGGAGGGGGTTATAGACACGTTGGGCCGTGGGGGAGGGGTTAGGAAGGTTCAGGAGGGGGTTATAGACACGTTGGGCCGTGGGGGAGGGGTTAGGAAGGTTCAGGAGGGGGTTATAGACACATTGGGCCGTGGGGGAGGGGTTTCAGGGAGACACACCCATGAGGAGATGAGCTCAGGCGAGGGAAACGTGAAGCCTACACCTGTTTCTAGAGACAGCTTAAACAGACAGAAAAAATGATGAAATGTGGTGGAAGGCGATCGATCATCTCAGGAGGAATCCAATGAATATTCGAGAATCTTCCACCAACCAATGGGAAGCACTGGAAGATCTCCCGCCTGGCAGGTTCCCTCGGTGGGTTTTTATCTCACGGATTCTTTCATCGTAGTCAATGGATAGAAGTGATCGGAGCCCCTCCCCCCGTCCATTCATCGGATTATTGGAAGATTCCATCCCCTCGGCTCATGTTGGTATCAGGCTGGTTTATGGTGGCATCGTGTCCTCTCCTTGGCAAGACTGGTGGGATTCCGGGAGGGTAGAATGTAGATATGGAGGTGCATGGGGGGTCCATGGGGGGTCCATGGTGGGTGGCATGGGGGGTCCATGGTGGGTCCATGGTGGGTGCATGGGGGGTCCATGGGGGGTGCATGGTGGGTGCATGGGGGGTCCATGGGGGGTCCATGGTGGGTGGCATGGGGGGTCCATGGGGGGTGCATGGGGGGTCCATGGTGGGTGCATGGGGGGTGCATGGGGGGTGCATGGGGGGTGCATGGTGGGTGCATGGTGGGTGCATGGGGGGTCCATGGGGGGTCCATGGTGGGTGGCATGGGGGGTCCATGGGGGGTGCATGGGGGGTCCATGGGGGGTGCATGGTGGGTGCATGGGGGGTGCATGGGGGGTGCATGGGGGGTGCATGGGGGGTGCATGGTGGGTGCATGGGGGGTGCATGGGGGGTGCATGGTGGGTGCATGGGGGGTGCATGGGGGGTGCATGGTGGGTGCATGGGGGGTCCATGGTGGGTGCATGGGGGGTCCATGGGGGGTGGCATGGGGGGTGCATGGTGGGTGCATGGGGGGTGCATGGTGGGTGCATGGGGGGTCCATGGGGGGTCCATGGGGGGTGGCATGGGGGGTCCATGGGGGGTCCATGGGGGGTGGCATGGGGGGTCCATGGGGGGTGGCATGGGGGGTCCATGGGGGGTCCATGGGGGGTGGCATGGGGGGTCCATGGGGGGTCCATGGGGGGTGGCATGGGGGGTCCATGGGGGGTCCATGGTCCTGCATTATCACAGAGCCCTGCTGTAAGCGATCGTTTATCCATTGTAATAGTGAGAGTCTCTGGGATGTCAGGTGATCTTCTGGATGGACTTTTGTTTTTTCCCTTTAATAAATGTCGGCTATCAGGCCCTTCACAAGAAATGCCGGTGTGATGAGGACTGTGGATGAGCTGAACACCCCATTACACCATTCATGAGATGCTGTCACCCCATTGAGTGATCTGTCCAGCTGGTCTCATACCTTCAGCCCCGATCCAGTGACCCCCCCCCCCCCCGCTCCGAGCCTTTCCTCTGAAAATGTCCGCCTTCATGGAAGCCTCAAGCGATCGCATGAAATTTACCGAAGGAATAGGGCCGCAGCATGGCAAAAAAGAAAAGAGGGGCCACACACAGAAGATCTCCAGATCGAGGCTGAAGGTCGTACTGAGGGGGGGGCGGGCATACAATGAAATCCATCATGTGACGGTGTCCTCAGGGCCAGATTAAGAACATCACGGGCCGGGTGCTGAGGATTTGGGTCGGGCCTTTTATAAACAATAAATAAATAAATAAAAATGAAATGCAAACAATTTTTTGTTATAACAAATTAAATTAAAGAGAGAGAGAGAGAGAGAGAGGGAGGATGAGAGAGAGAGAGAGAGAGGGAGGATGAGAGAGAGAGAGAGGGAGGATGAGAGAGAGAGAGGGAGGATGAGAGAGAGAGAGAGGGAGGATGAGAGAGAGAGAGAGGGAGGATGAGAGAGAGAGAGAGAGGGAGGATGAGAGAGAGAGAGAGGGAGATGAGAGAGAGAGAGAGGGAGGATGAAAGATAAAGGGGATGAAAGAGGTGTGAGGGGTGAGGGAGGGGGGATGAGAGAGAGGATGCACATGAGCATGCGTGGGGATAACATGAACGCAGCCCGGCCAAGGCAAGTGACTGAAGGCACAGAACCCGGAAGGAAGTCCGGGTGAAGATGGAAGCGCCCCGCCGGATTGGTCACAGCACAGCACTGGAGGGCTGAGTCTGACAATTTACCGGTGTACCCCAATGTGCTAATATGCTGTGTATACTTGTATATTATATAAATAAGTACTAATAATGGGGCAGAACAAATACGAGGACTGAGATTTCCTTTAGTTGAACAAAAGTGGCCCATTATAGAGCGGGTAACATTGAGGATATTCAGTATAATTTTAAAGAACTGTTTTTGTGGGTAAGAGGCATAGGGGAGGAGTGTGGAGGGTATAAAAGTGGGAAGTATGCACAGCAGAGGAGTGTGGAGGGTATGACAGTGGGCACTATGTACAGGAGAGGAGTGTGTAGGATATAACAGCGGGCGCTATGTATAGGAGAGAAGTGTGGAGGGTATGACCGTGAGCAGTATGCACAGCAGAGGAGTGTGGAGGGTATGACAGTGGGCACTATGTACAGGAACGAAGTGTATGACAGCGGGCACTATGTATAGGAGAGAAGTGTATGACAGCGAGCACTATGTACAGGAGAGGAGTGTGGAGGGTATGACAGTGAGCAGTACGTACAGGAGAGAAGTGTGGAGAATATAACAGTGGGCACTATGTATAGGAGAGGAGTTTGTAGGATATGACAGCGGGCGCTATGTATAGAAGAGAAGTGTGGAGGGTATGACAGTGGCACTATGTATAGGAGAGAAGTCTGTAGGATATGACAGAGGGCGCTATGTATAGAAGAGAAGTGTGGAGGATATGACAGTGGGCACTATGTATAGGAGAGAAGTGTATGACATAGGGCGCTATGTATAGAAGAGAAGTGTGGAGGGTATGACAGTGGGCACTATGTATAGGAGAGAAGTGTGTAGGATATGACAGCGGGCGCTATGTATAGAAGAGAAGTGTGGAAGGTATGACAGTGGGCACTATGTATTGGAGAGAAGTGTGGAGGGTATGACAGTGGCACTATGTATAGGAGAGAAGTGTGTAGGATATGACAGCGGGCGCTATGTATAGAAGAGAAGTGTGGAAGGTATGACAGTGGGCACTATGTATAGGAGAGAAGTGTGGAGAGTATGACAGTGGGCACTATGTATAGGAGAGAAGTGTATGACAGCGAGCACTATGTACAGGAGAGAAGTGTGGAGGGTATGACAGTGGGCACTATGTATAGGAGAGAAGTGTGTAGGATATGACAGCGGGCGCTAT
The DNA here is from genome assembly GCA_028564925.1 of Lithobates sylvaticus. Classification (NCBI taxonomy): domain Eukaryota; kingdom Metazoa; phylum Chordata; class Amphibia; order Anura; family Ranidae; genus Lithobates; species Lithobates sylvaticus. The sequence continues at coordinate 636,001,426 of CM053027.1, read as the reverse complement.
GTATAGAAGAGAAGTGTGGAAGGTATGACAGTGGGCGCTATGTATAGAAGAGAAGTGTGGAGGGTATGACAGTGGGCACTATGTATAGGAGAGAAGTGTATGACAGCGGGCGCTATGTATAGAAGAGAAGTGTGGAGGGTATGACAGTGGGCACTATGTATAGGAGAGAAGTGTGTAGGATATGACAGCGGGCGCTATGTATAGAAGAGAAGTGTGGAAGGTATGACAGTGGGCACTATGTATAGGAGAGAAGTGTGGAGGGTATGACAGTGGGCACTATGTATAGGAGAGAAGTGTGTAGGATATGACAGCGGGCGCTATGTATAGAAGAGAAGTGTGGAAGGTATGACAGTGGGCACTATGTATAGGAGAGAAGTGTGGAGAGTATGACAGTGGGCACTATGTATAGGAGAGAAGTGTGTAGGATATGACAGCGGGCGCTATGTATAGAAGAGAAGTGTGGAAGGTATGACAGTGGGCAGTATGTACAGAGAGGAGTGTGGGGGGTATGACAGTGGGCACTATGTATAGGAGAGAAGTGTGGAGAGTATGACAGTGGGCACTATGTATAGGAGAGAAGTGTGTAGGATATGACAGCGGGCGCTATGTATAGAAGAGAAGTGTGGAAGGTATGACAGTGGGCACTATGTATAGGAGAGGAGGATGAAGGAATCTGGGAAGGAAAAATGTAAAGGTTTGTGGAAGGATGTTTAGGGACTGCGTAGTGGTTAAGCGCGCCAAACATGGATTGAAATGACACCAATTAAGCAGAGACCAGTCATAGTCGATCTATGTATGGGCTAGCTGGTTTTACACAAGTCAACCTATTAACCAACTTGAGTACAACCAGCCTGTCAGGTTTTCCCCAAAACAATCAATCAGTGCTGCCAGCTATAGTTAGCAACACTGATCATCGTATTCACTGGCAGAACACAATAACACTGCAGGAATGATTCCCCCATTCACAGGTCAGCAGGTGAGAGGGTGTGTGGGGACAGGCTGGGGAGAGATACTAGTCAGTGGCTGGGGAGAGATACTAGTCAGTGGCTGGGTAAGCACTGGTTAGTATCAGAGCCAGATACACACATGTGAGGTATCGCCACGATCGGTAGAGCGAGAACAATAATTCTAGCCTTAGACCTCCTCTGTAACTCTAAACATGTAAAGCATCGCTTAGTACACAAAGAAAAATATCGTGCTAACTTTAGTGTTCTTTTTATGAATAAAACAGTTTCTTTCCAAAAAAAAAAAACATTTGAAAAATTGCTGCGCAAATATCGTGTAACATAAAAAGTTGCAAAGACCACCATTTTATTCCACAGGGTCTCTGCTAAAACAACATATATTATAATGCTTGAGGGCTCTGAGTAATTTTCTAGCAAAAAAATGATGATTTTTACATGTAGGAGAGAAGAGTCAGAATGGGCCTGGGTGGCGAGGGGTTAATTATCATAAGTAATATACAAATAATTATTATAAGCACTGTGATGTCATCCTCTCAGTCGGCAGAGTGTCCCAGCTTGTATTTATACCGGCCGCTCTGTATGGAGCTTCTGACCGACTGCGCAAGGAGCCCCATATCTCCGGAACCATAGATGATAGCAGCCCCATATTTTAACCAGTGCTGGAGTAAGTCTTTAGCTACCTACCCCCCAAATGTGGGGTCTCTGTGACTCCTGATCGCCGAGCTACAATCCTCGAAGTTTATCTTTTTTTTTATTTTTTCATTTATTTTTTTTATTTTTTTGGGGCAAATGGGCCTATCTTGAGCAAGTGGCCTGGAGCTGCAGCTCCAATAGCCCCTATGTTGCCCTGGGTGTCCTGTGTCAGAGCGTGTTCTGGTGTGGGGGATACTGGCCGGCTGCACCATACCTTCTATTACTATGTTAAATGATTCCTTGGCTATTGCTGGGCCTACATAAAACCTGGAGAAAGGTATAAGAACCGGACCAGGAAGGCTTTGCCAGATCAGAAGATTCAGGAACCTCCTATGAGTTCCGAAGGGCCACATGTGGATCACAAACAATAGAAGTCACCAGAAATGATGGAAAATCTAAAGACATTCTGAGGATTCGGATGGCCGTATGTTTATTATTTTAGTACTTGTCCAGCACATTGCGATGGTCCACCACGGATCTGGAGCCAGCAGAAGTTCTCCGCAGTTGGGTTCTTACCCCCCCCCCCATCACCCTCTATATTGGACCCCCAGGAGCTGCCAAAGTCCAGAGCTTACCCCCCATCACCCTCTATATTGGACCCCCAGGAGCTGCCAAAGTCCAGAGCTTACCCCCCATCACCCTCTATATTGGACCCCCAGGAGCTGCCAAAGTCCAGAGCTTACCCCCCATCACCCTCTATATTTGACCCCTAGGAGCTGCCAAAGTCCAGAGCTTACCCCCCATCACCCTCTATATTGGACCCCCAGGAGCTGCCAAAGTCCAGAGCTTACCCCCCATCACCCTCTATATTGGACCCCCAGGAGCTGCCAAAGTCCAGAGCTTACCCCCCATCACCCTCTATATTGGACCCCTAGGAGCTGCCAAAGTCCAGAGCTTACCCCCCATCACCCTCTATATTGGACCCCCAGGAGCTGCCAAAGTCCAGAGCTTACCCTCAGGTAAGGCAATTGAAGAATACTGTGAGTTGAAGGCCTCGACCTCCTCCATCGGGAGCCCTTCAGATGGCTTTGCCCATGATAAGAGACCTCCTCCATGGGGAGCCCTTCAGATGGCTTTGCCCATGATAAGAGACCTCCTCCATGGGGAGCCCTTCAGATGGCTTTGCCCATGATAAGAGACCTCCTCCATGGGGAGCCCTTCAGATGGCTTTGCCCATGATAAGAGACCTCCTCCATCGGGAGCCCTTCAGATGGCTTTGCCCATGATAAGAACGCTCATGAAGAAGACCATGATGAAGAACACCCACATGAAGAAACGGTCCATGACCTTTGCCACCTTCTTCCACTCGCCAGTCCGTTTCTGAGTGGCCTTTTGTTCCCGGAAGCAGTTGGTCATGTACTCAATGTTTTTAAGCAGGCGTTCATTATGGCACAGACAATGAATTTTTGAGCACCCCGTCCCAGACCTGCAGGGATCAGAGCCTTCGTATTTACCACCTTTATGGCCATCTTGGTATCCCCAGTCCATCTCCTCCTTCACCATCTTGGTGTTGGAACTGCTGTCCGGACAGCTCTTCAGTACCGCTGGGGGCTCCTCCCTTTTGGCTTGCCCGTTTATGGGCGGTCCTTTGGGTGGCCTCTCTGGCTCAGCTTGCGGCCTCTTGCAGCTCTCACCCACCTCGTAGACAAAGAATATCCGCGACATATACTGCAAGATGAACTTCTTGGCCCACTTGGGGACGGGCTTGGCCTCTGGGCCGCAGTGATGGATGTTCATGATGAAGATGGTGAGGGCGGTGGAGGCCGTGATCATGGTCATCGTGGCAATGTAATACTTTCCTGAGAAGAAGAGAAGAGACTTCAGTCTATTACTAACCAATGTCCACCAGCTGCACCCTGTGAGAGACTCACCTGTGTGTACTTACCTGTCTAGGGAACCTTCGCGTCTCTTGTAGAACTCTGGACTGGGTGTGGGGGATAGTGTGTCCCCCACTGGGCTCTTCTGGAGGAACGTAGGGGCCAATGGGAGGAGCTCCAGCACCCAGTTGGGGAAAAGCTATCCGCCACTCCCGGACCTCTGCAGTTCACCGGTCACCCGCCGGACAGGTAAGTACACAAGTTATTCTATTATAGGGTACAGCTGGTGAAAGTTTACATACCAATGACAAGGTCACTTCATAGATCCGCCCCAAACAAGTGAAAATCATATCCAATAAATAACCCGACCAATGCCAGAAAGTTCCTTCAAATGACCCGAAATTCCAGACATCTCCCAACATCCAGACACAGAACCCTCAGAACTGCCCCGTCCTTCATCATTAGAAGGACATCCAGCAACAGAACCCTCAGAACTGCCCCGTCTTCCATCATTAGAAGAACATCCAACAACAGAACCCTCAGAACTGCCCCGTCTTCCATCATTAGAAGGACATCCAACAACAGAACCCTCAGAACTGCTCCGTCCTCTATCATTAGAAGGACATCCAGCAACAGAACCCTCAGAACTGCCCCGTCTTCCATCATTAGAAGGACATCCAACAACAGAACCCTCAGAACTGCCCCGTCTTCCATCATTAGAAGGACATCCAGACACAGAACCCTCAGAACTGCCCCGTCCTCCATCATTAGAAGGACATCCAGACACAGAACCCTCAGAACTGCCCCGTCCTCCATCATTAGAAGGACATCCATCAACAGAACCCTCAGAACTGCCCCATCCTCCATCATTAGAAGGACATCCAGACACAGAACCCTCAGAACTGCCCCGTCCTCCATCATTAGAAGGACATCCAACAACAAAACCCTCAGAACTGCCCCGTCTTCCATCATTAGAAGGACATCCAACAACAAAACCCTCAGAACTGCCCCGTCTTCCATCATTAGAAGGACATCCAACAACAAAACCCTCAGAACTGCCCCGTCTTCCATCATTAGAAGGACATCCAGCAACAGAACCCTCAGAACTGCCCCGTCCTCCATCATTAGAAGGACATCCAGACACAGAACCCTCAGAACTGCCCCGTCCTCCATCATTAGAAGGACATCCAGCAACAGAACCCTCAGAACTGCCCCATCCTCCATCATTAGAAGGACATCCAGCAACAGAACCCTCAGAACTGCCCCATCCTCCATCATTAGAAGGACATCCAGACACAGAACCCTCAGAACTGCCCCGTCTTCCATCATTAGAAGGACATCCAGACACAGAACCCTCAGAACTGCCCCATCCTCCATCATTAGAAGGACATCCAGACACAGAACCCTCAGAACTGCCCCATCCTCCATCATTAGAAGGACATCCAGCAACAGAACCCTCAGAACTGCCCCGTCCTCCATCATTAGAAGGACATCCAGCAACAGAACCCTCAGAACTGCCCCGTCCTCCATCATTAGAAGGACATCCAGGGGGTTGAGACAGTTCACCTAGGCTGAGATAATATCTCATCTCATTGTCCCCCTAACTACACCCCCATATAACCCCACACCCCCTCCTAAATATACCCCCATATAACCCCACACCCCCTCCTAAATATACCCCCATATAACCCCACACCCCCTCCCCTAACTACACCCCCCATATAACCCAACATCTCCTCCTCTAACTACACCCCCCATATAACCCCACCCCTCCTCCCCTAACTACACCCCCATATAACCTCACATCTTCTCCCCTAACTACACCCCCATATAACCCCACACCCCCTCCCCTAACTACACCCCCATCTAACCCCACACCCCCTCCCATAACTACACCCCCATATAACCCCACACCCCCTCCCCTAACTACACCCCCCATATAACCCCACACCCCCTCCCCTAACTACACCCCCATCTAACCCCACACCCCCTCCCATAACTACACCCCCATATAACCCCACACCCCCTCCCCTAACTACACCCCCCATATAACCCCACACCCCCTCCCCTAACTACACCCCCATATAACCTCAGATCTCCTCCCCTAACTACACCCCCCATCTAACCCCACATCTCCTCCCCTAACCCCACACCCCCTTGCCTAAATACACCCCCATCTAACCTCAGATCTCCTCCCCTAACTACACCCCCCATCTAACCCCACACCCCCTCTCCTAACTACACCCCCATATAACCCTACACCCCCTCTCCTAAATACACCCCCATCTAACCTCAGATCTCCTCCCCTAACTACACCCCCCATATAACCCCACACCCCCTCCCCTAACTACACCCCCATATAACCCCACACCCCCTCCCCTAACTACACCCCCCATCTAACCCTACACCCCCTCTCCTAAATACACCCCCCATATAACCCCACACCCCCCATATAACCCCACACCCCCTCCTCTAACTACACCCCCATATAACCCTACACCCCCTCTCCTAAATACACCCCCATCTAACCCCACATCCCCTCCTCTAACTACACCCCCATATAACCCCACACCCCCTCCCCTAACTACACCCCCCATATAACCCCACACCCCCTCCTCTAACTACACCCCCATATAACCCTACACCCCCTCTCCTAAATACACCCCCATCTAACCCCACATCCCCTCCTCTAACTACACCCCCATATAACCCCACACCCCCTCTCCTAACTACACCCCCATATAACCCCACATCCCCTCCTCTAACTACTACACCCCCATATAACCCCACACCCCCTCTCCTAACTACACCCCCCATATAACCCCACACCCCCTCCCCTAACTACACCCCCATATAACCCCACACCCCCTCCCCTAACTACACCCCCCATCTAACCCTACACCCCCTCTCCTAAATACACCCCCATATAACCCCACACCCCCCATATAACCCCACACCCCCTCCTCTAACTACACCCCCATATAACCCTACACCCCCTCTCCTAAATACACCCCCATCTAACCCCACATCCCCTCCTCTAACTACACCCCCATATAACCCCACACCCCCTCCCCTAACTACACCCCCCATATAACCCCACACCCCCTCCTCTAACTACACCCCCATATAACCCTACACCCCCTCTCCTAAATACACCCCCATCTAACCCCACATCCCCTCCTCTAACTACACCCCCATATAACCCCACACCCCCTCTCCTAACTACACCCCCCATATAACCTCACACCCCCTCCCCTAACTACACCCCCATATAACCCCACACCCCCTCTCCTAATTACACCCCCCATATAACCCCACACCCCCTCCTCTAACTACACCCCCATATAACCCCACACCCCCTCCTCTAACTACACCCCCATATAACACCACACCCCCTCCTCTAAATACACCCCCATCTAACCTCAGATCTCCTCCCCTAACTACACCCCCCATATAACCCCACACCCCCTCCCCTAACTACACCCCCCATATAACCCCACACCCCCTCCCCTAACTACACCCCCATATAACCCCACACCCCCTCCTCTAACTAAACCCCCATATAACCCCACACCCCCTCCCCTAACTACACCCCCCATATAACCCCACACCCCCTCCCCTAACTACACCCCCCATATAACCCCACACCCCCTCCCCTAACTACACCCCCCATAAAGAGAAGAGAATTATGGGGGAAAAAGGTGAAAATGAGCAGAAGATGGACACGATGGTAATGCTGATAAATGGTCCCGATGGTGTCACCTCTTCCTATACTCACCGATTAGTGGCACATTTTCTGAGGGTGGCATACTTTCCGCCACCAGCAGCTGGAATACGGTGAGAGCCAGGAGGACAGTGACCCCCAGTGATACCTTCTCCCCAGAGTCTGCAGGTAGGTAGAACCCCAGAGGAGCCAGGAAGGAGATCATCACACAGGGTAGGAGGAGGTTGAAGATGTAGAAGGAGGCTCTTCTCTTCAGCATCAGGGTGTAGGTGACATCGGGGTACGGCTCAGAACAGCAACCATAGGTGATGACATTTTTCTTGGCTGGCATCCCCAGAACCTCCCATTCCACATTCTCCACAAAGTCGGTCAGATCGCCCGTGTCCAGGTGGTTGAGGATATCGATCTGGTTACCATTGTAGGTCCAGGAACCAAAGGTCAAGCGGCATTGCTGTCCATCAAATGGGAAGAACGAGACGTCCACTTTGCAGGAGCTCTTGGTGATGGCCGGTGAGTCCCACATGATCTGCCCATCGTAGCGAATCACAACATTGGTCTCCATGGATCCCGTGAACTGGTCGTCAGCACTGGAGGGGAAGAAGATGGAAATTAGAAAGGGCTGAAGAAGCAGATAAATTGTTGTCAATGATCTTCCATAGTTTACAGAGAAAGAAGCCAAATGGTTCCATCCAGTTGGTCATCAGTAGATAGTTGTTGGCACAAGACCTCTGGCCAGGGCTGGTGCAAGGATTTTTGACACCCTGGGCGAAACCTAATTTTGCCGCCCCCATTGGCTCCACCCCGGATCCCATCCCCTTTGCTCTGCCCATGTGACAGAAGGCACCACTATACAGGAAGCATCGGCTCTGCTTCCTCTAGCGCTGGCTCTAGCGCTGCGCTGCACCTCTAATTACACTACCGGTCGGACTGAGGTAGTTACATGCTGCAGCCTGCAGAGCATGCAGACGCGGAGGAAAACCAGTGGCCGGGCGCCCCTAGGCAGCAGTGCGCCCTAGGCGGCTGCCTAGTTTGCCTAGTGGTAGCACCGGCCCTGCCTCTGGCATGGACCAAAACTGCAGGCATTCATGTGGAGCAGTCAGGTTGGGTTTTCTGATTTCTCTTATGGCCAGCGATGCACACAGGAAAAGATCACCTTCTGGTCAAGGCCACCATAGAAGAAGAACCTCTGTGGCATCATTCACAAGTTATGTCCCTGAATAAGTCGTCCTCCAGGCAGGAAACCCGCTGGCCAGGGATTAGTTCCAGTTCTTGGAACTGGGCTTTGTAGTTCCCACAGACGTCTGTAGGACTGGGCTACTCCAATCACACAAAGTGCGGAACAGGGACAGTGATGGTACAGATGGAAGTGTCCGATATCCAAGTGTCTAGTACAGTGCCTTGAAAAAGTATTCATACCCCTTGAATATTCCCACATTTTGTTACAACCAAAAACATAAATGTATTTTATTGGGATTTTCTGTGATGGACCAACACAAAGTGTCACATAATTGTGAAGTGGAAGGAAAATGATACAAATAAATATGTGAAAAGTGTCGGGGGAGGGGCATTTGTATGGCGCCCCCCGGAGTCAATACTTTGTAGAACCCCCTTTCTCTACAAGTCTTTTTGGGGGTGTCTCTACCAGCTTTGCCCATCTAGAGAGGACATTTCTGCCCATTCTTCTTCTTTGTAAAATATCTCAAGCTCTGTCAGATTGGATGGAGAGCGTCTGTGATCAGCAATTTTCAAGTCTTGCCACAGATTCTCAATGTGATTTAGGTCTGGACTGTGACTGGGCCATTCTAACACATGAATATGCTTTGATCTAAACCATTCCATTGTAGCTCTGGCTGTATGTTTCGGGTCGTTGTCCTGCTGGAAGGTGACCCCTCCCCCCCAGTCTCAAGTCTTTTGCAGACTCTAACAGGTTTTCTTCTAAGATTGTCCTGTATTTGTCTCCATCCATCTTCTCATCAACTCTGACCAGCTTCCCTGTCCCCAGGGCCGTCTTTAAGGCAGGGCAAAAGGGGCAGCTGCCCTGGGCCCTGTCATTGTTGTGGGGCCCAAAGCAGCTGCCTCATACTTGCCAACTATCCCAGTTTAAATTCCCTCCTCCCTTGAGGTTTTAGTCCCGTGCTGTGTCCTGATATCTTAGGATGAAGTTCTGTTACTAATGCTGCCCAGCTCTGCCCTATTGTTGTGTACAGATGACTCACCTGCAGACCTGTGTTTACATGTTTATACCGGCATTGATATGTAAATAGAGGCGGTATTCATAGGTATATCATGCCCCCCTGGGGTCATATCCACCATCACCTATCCTGAATGCTGCCCACTGGGGAGATAAAGGGGCATTCTTGAAAGTCCTGCCTACAACTGTGCTCATTATGCCCAGCATCAGCCTGTTCTGCAAAGGTAAGTAAATTGGTGGGGGAGGGTAGTGTGGGGTGTGGCAGAGAAGGAATTACAGTTTGGGGTGCACAGGTGAGCAAGGAGGGGTGTATGGAGGTAAGGAAGGTGGGTGCCAAGGTGAGCAGAGGGGGCAGGTAGAGTTAAAGGGGAGGGGGAGTGGAGAGGATGGGGGAGGTTTGGGGTGGATGGGTTTTAGGATGAAAGGTGTACTGACAGGGAAAAGATGGCGGTCACGTGAAGGGAAGGACATTCATTTCAATGGGCTGCTCTATGCGCTACAAACGCAGAAGAAAGTCCCAAAATCTAATTTTGATAGCCCACAGCTCGCCTTTCTCCTGTGACAGCGATGCCAAGTTCTCTGCTGGACTGAGCAGGGAAAAGAGCCCAGAGCCACACTACACTGATGGGGGGGCTTGACAGCACCTTGATGGTGTCACCCCACTGGCAGGTGGCACCCGAATGCTGGCTGCCCACACTCCGATAGAGACGCAACTGTGTTGAATTTAAGATCTGATCCCTGATTCCAGGGGGGGCACTTGACCCCCCCTTGCCCCTACCTGCGGACACCTATGCCTCTAGCAACTAATCAGTGAGAGGTAATGATACACTGTAACCTCTGGCAACCAATCACAATCGCTGCCTGATCTGATTCAGTAAACTGATTTTGAGTCTAGCTGCTATTTATTATATGTCTAAGAGCAGGTGGAGAGTGAAACTGTATGGGGGGGCCCCAAGAAAAGTTTTGCCCAGGGTCCAATCAATATTAAATATGGCCCTGGCTAAAGGGTAGCTTGTTTCTGTGGTGTCAGGAAAGCAATTTTTTTTTTGCCTGCCTTCCCGACACACACAAATGTGAACGCAGGCTAAATGTCTCAGTTACATTGGTGGGCAGTGTAAATCTTCTCATTACATTGGTGGGCAGTGTAAATCTTCTCATTACATTGGTGGGCAGTGTAAATCTTCTCATTACATTGGTGGGCAGTGTAAATCTTCTCATTACATTGGTGGGCAGTGTAAATCTTCTCATTACATTGGTGGGCAGTGTAAATCTTCTCATTACATTGGTGGGCAGTGTAAATCTTCTCATTACATTGGTGGGCAGTGTAAATCTTCTCATTACATTGGTGGGCAGTGTAAATCTTCTCATTACATTGGTGGGCAGTGTAAATCTTCTCATTACATTGGTGGGCAGTGTAAATCTTCTCATTACATTAGTGGTCAGTGTAAATCCCTCCTTACATTGGTGGTTACCATGAATGCTTCTATTACTCTAACCTGACAAGTGGATGTAGTGAAGCTTCTACTCCCATCTGAATCACTGGCAACAGGGAAGAGCGCAGCTGGCCTCCGCCCTTAACTGAAGATGGAATTCCTGTGGTAGTGGATGGGACTTCGGTCTCCACTGACCCAACCCTCGAAAAAGTTGCGGCACTGAGACAGGAGGATGTCAGCCATGCTCTGCAAGCACTGCGGGATGTTCATCTAGTAAAAGTGGATGGGACTTCAGTCCCCACCTGTATACCCCAGGGATGGTGGGCAGGCGGCCCAGATCCCCAACAGCATGAGGGAGTGAGCCCAGCCACCCTGTCTTCTCTCCAGTGGCTGACATGACTCCAAAGTAGACATGTGCGATTCGTTTCGTACGAATTCGTAATTCGTACGAATTTTTCGAAATTCGTACGAATTTTTCGAAATTCGTACGAATTTTCGAAATTCGTACGAATTTACGAATCTGTAGTACGAATTTTTTTTTTTACGAATTCCGTACGGAATACGAAATTCCGTTTACGAATTTCGTCGCCGAATGATTCGAATGAATTCGAATGACAAAGTGTCATTTTTTGCAGGAAAAATTCCGTTTACGAATTTCAGCTCCAAATTATTCGAATCCAACTACCAATATCAAATTTCAACTAATTCAAACGAAATTATTATAGCAGATATAACGAATGAATTCGAATGACAAAGTGTCATTTTTGCAGAAAAAAAAAGCTATTTAAAAAACAGTCATTCATTGATATAAAAAAAAAAAAAAGCGTAGGGGTCCCCCCAAATTCAATAACCAGGCCCTTCAGGTCTGGTATGGATATTAAGGGGGACCCCAGCCAAAAAAAAAAAAAAAAATGGCGTGGGGTCCCCCCCAATATCCATACCAGACCCTTCAGGTCTGGGATGGATTTTAAGGGGAACCCCGGCCAAAAAAAAAAAAAATGGTGTGGGGGTCCCCCTCAAAATCCATACCAGACCCTTTATCCGAGCAAGCAACCTGGCAGGCCGCAGGAAAGGAGGGGGGGGGACGAGAGCGCCCCCCCTCCCGCCTGAACCGTACCAGGCCACATGCCCTCAACATTGGGAGGGTGCTTTGGGGTCCCCCCCAAAGCACCTTGTCCCCATGTTGATGAGGACAAGGGCCTCATCCCCACAACCCTGGCCGTGGTTGTGGGGGTCTGCGGGCGGGGGCTTATCGGAATCTGGAAGCCCCCTTTAAACAAGGGGACCCCCAGATCCCAGCCCCCCCCCTGTGTGAAATGGTAAGGGGGTACAAAAGTACCCCTACCATTTCACCAAAAAGTGGCAAAAATGGTAAAAATGACAGGAGACGGTCTTTGACAATTCCTTTATTAAAATCGTCTTTCTTCTTTCTTCTGGTCTTCCTTTCTTCATCTTCTCCTTCCGTCATCTTCTTCCATCTTCTTCTTCCTTCGATTCGCTTCTTCTTCCTCCGGTCTTCTCGTCCTTCTCGTCCGGCGTCGTCCTTCTCGTCCGGCATCGTCGTCTCTTCTCGCAGGCCGCTCCTCGCAATGGGAGGCTCTCGCTCTGTGAGGCTCCGCTCCGGGTGACAGGTCTTTTATAACGAAGGCACCTGGTGACCCGCCCCCTCTGACGCACGGGGACGTCATGTGGAATTCCCTATGGCTTTCCCCATGACGTCAGAGGGGGGCGGGGTCACCAGGTGCCCTCCGTTATAAAAGACCTGTCACCCGGAGCGGAGCCTCACAGAGCGGAGCCTCCCATTGCGAGGAGCGGCCTGCGAGAAGAGACGACGATGCCGGACGAGAAGGACGACGCCGGACGAGAAGGACGAGAAGACCGGAGGAAGAAGAAGCGAATCGAAGGAAGAAGAAGATGGAAGAAGATGGAAGAAGATGACGGAAGGAGAAGATGAAGAAAGGAAGACCAGAAGAAAGAAGAAAGAAGATTTTAATAAAGGAATTGTCAAAGACCGTCTCCTGCCATTTTTACCATTTTTGGCACTTTTTTTTTGGTGAAATGGTAGGGGTACTTTTGTACCCCTTACCATTTCACACAGGGGGGGGCCGGGATCTGGGGGTCCCCTTGTTAAAGGGGGCTTCAGATTCCGATAAGCCCCCCGCCCGCAGACCCCCACAACCACCGGGTACGGTTGTGGGGATGAGGCCCTTGTCCTCATCAACATGGGGACAAGGTGCTTTGGGGGGGACCCCAAAGCACCCTCCCAATGTTGAGGGCATGTGGCCTGGTACGGTTCAGGCGGGAGGGGGGGCCGCTCTCGTCCCCCCCTCCTTTCCTGCGGCCTGCCAGGTTGCGTGCTCGGATAAAGGGTCTGGTATGGATTTTATGGGGGACCCCACGCCATTTTTTTTGGCTAGGGTTCCCCTTAAAATCCATCCCAGGCCTCAAGGGTCTGGTATGGATTTTGAGGGGGACCCTACGCCATTTTTTTTTTTTTTTTGGCTGGGGTCCCCCTTAATATCCATCCCAGACCTGAAGGGCCTGGTTATTGAATTTGGGGGGGCCCCTACGCATTTTTTTTATCAATGACTTCAATGAATGACTGTTCTCTGTATTACGGATCCAACAATTCATTTGCCGGCAATAGCTGCGACTCGTGATTTTAAATAGTTTTTTTTTCCTGCAAAAATGACACATTGTACAGAGACAGTTGTAAGCACAGGAAACATGCCCCCCCTTATATATACTATATACTCTATAGTATGCCTATAAGGGGGGGCATGTTTCCCGTGTTTAGAACTCTCTCTGTACAATGTGTCATTTTTGCAGGAAAAAAAGACATTTAAAAATCACTCGCGGCTAATTGCCGATTCCCGTAATACAGAGAACAATTCGAATGTTGTATTGTAACTAACAAATATCTAATTTCAACTAATATGAAAGAAATTAAAATAGCGGATATAACGAATGCTTCGAATGATTCGAGATTCAGTATATCTAATATAGAGAACTGTTCCTGTGTCATTTTTGCAGGAAAAAAAAACTATTTAAAATCACGAGTCGCAGCTATTGCCGGCAAATGAATTGTCGGATCCGTAATACAGAGAACAGTCATTCATTGAAGTCATTGATAAAAAATGCGTAGGGGTCCCCCCAAATTCAATAACCAGGCCCTTCAGGTCTGGGATGGATTTTAAGGGGAACCCTAGCCAAAAAAAAATGGCGTGGGGTCCCCCCATAAAATCCATACCAGACCCTTATCCGAGCACGCAACCTGGCAGGCCGCAGGAAAGGAGGGGGGACGAGAGCGGCCCCCCTCCCGCCTGAACCGTACCAGGCCACATGCCCTCAACATTGGGAGGGTGCTTTGGGGTCCCCCCCAAAGCACCTTGTCCCCATGTTGATGAGGACAAGGGCCTCATCCCCACAAACCGTGCCCGGTGGTTGTGGGGGTCTGCGGGCGGGGGGCTTATCGGAATCTGGAAGCCCCCTTTAACAAGGGGACCCCCCAGATCCCGGCCCCCCCCTGTGTGAAATGGTAAGGGGGTACAAACGTACCCCTACCATTTCACCAAAAAAGTGACAAAAATGGTAAAAATGACAGGAGACGGTCTTTGACAATTCCTTTATTAAAATCTTCTTTCTTCTTTCTTCTGTCTTCCTTTCTTCATCTTCTCCTTCCGTCATCTTCTTCCATCTACTTCCATCTTCTTCTTCCTTCGATTCGCTTCTTCTTCCTCCGGTCTTCTCGTCCTTCTCGTCCGGCATCGTCGTCTCTTCTCGCAGGCCGCTCCTCGCAATGGGAGGCTCCCGCTCTGTGAGGCTCCGCTCCGGGTGACAGGTCTTTTATAACGAAGGCACCTGGTGACCCCGCCCCCCCTCTGACGTCATGGGGAAAGCCATGGGAATTCCACATGACGTCCCCGTGCGTCAGAGGGGGCGGGGGTCACCAGGTGCCTTCGTTATAAAAGACCTGTCAGCCGGAGCGAAGCCTCACACAGCGGGAGCCTCCCATTGCGAGGAGCGGCCTGCGAGAAGAGACGACGATGCCGGACGAGAAGGACGAGAAGACCGGAGGAAGAAGAAGCGAATCGAAGGAAGAAGACGATGGAAGAAGATGACGGAAGGAGAAGATGAAGAAAGGAAGACCAGAAGAAAGAAGAAAGAAGATTTTAATAAAGGAATTGTCAAAGACCGTCTCCTGTCATTTTTACCATTTTTGCCACTTTTTTGGTGAAATGGTAGGGGTACTTTTGTACCCCCTTACCAATTCACACAGGGGGGGGGCCGGGATCTGGGGGTCCCCTTGTTAAAGGGGGCTTCCAGATTCCGATAAGCCCCCCGCCCGCAGACCCCCACAACCACCGGCCAGGGTTGTGGGGATGAGGCCCTTGTCCTCATCAACATGGGGACAAGGTGCTTTGGGGGGGACCCCAAAGCACCCTCCCAATGTTGAGGGCATGTGGCCTGGTACGGTTCAGGCGGGAGGGGGGGCGCTCTCGTCCCCCCCTCCTTTCCTGCGGCCTGCCAGGTTGCGTGCTCGGATAAAGGGTCTGGTATGGATTTTGAGGGGGACCCCACGCCATTTTTTTTTTTTTTTTTGGCGGTGGTTCCCCTTAAAATCCATCCCAGACCTGAAGGGGTCTGGTATGGATATTTGGGGGGGACCCCACGCCATTTTTTTTTTTTTTTTTTTGGCTGGGGTCCCCCTTAATATCCATACCAGACCTGAAGGGCCTGGTTATTGAATTTGGGGGGACCCCTACGCTTTTATTTTTTCTGCAAAAATGACACTTTGTCATTCGAATTCATTCGAATTCATTCGTTATATCTGCTATAATAATTTCGTTCAAATTAGTTGAAATTCGATATTGGTAGTTGGATTTACTAACGATTCGTAACTATTCATAACGATTCGTAACGATTCGTAACTTGAAATTGAAATTCGATATTTGTAGTTGGATTCGAATTGTTCTCTGTTTTATGAGAACCAACAATTCATTAGCCCCGTTAACGATTCGTAACGATTCGTAACTTTACTAACGATTCGTAAAAAAAATTACGATTCGTCCGAATTTCGTATTTCGTACGAATTCGAACGGAATTTCGTACACGAATTACGAATTTTTTTATATACGAAACGGGACGAAACGAAACGAAACAAATTTTTTGACAGTTCCCATGTCTACTCCAAAGAGAAGGGCCAGTCCAGCCCAGCATTGGGGTACTGAAAATACTGACTAACTTCAAAGTCAACCCGTCTGGGGTCTCCTCCTGTGTTGGTCTCCTCCTGTGTTGGTCTCCTCCTGTGTTGGTCTCCTGCCGAAAGGGGAGATGTGCGACGGTCACTTTGGGTGAAATATATTGATGTACAGGAAAGGGTTAAATTCCTATTCCCTGGGGGGGGGCTCCTCCATGCCCCTTATTATTTCATTGTGTGACCCCTGACATGCGGGATCCCCGGGAGCAGAGAATGATCCCCGCAGCAGATGATTAATACAAGCCCCCCTCCCCCCCACCATGTGTCTGTAATTTGGTCCCGGGGCTCGGAGAGTCACCTCTACTGAAGAACCTGAGCCGCCGCACACAGCAGCTGTACCTGAGATTGTGTTACACCTTCCCGAGCGAGCAAATCCCTGTAGAGCCCGGAGCGTGGCCTGAAATGTCATGTGTGACCCCCCACACCCGGAGCGTGGCCTGAAATGTCATGTGTGACCCCCCACACCCGGAGCGTGGCCTGAAATGTCATGTGTGACCCCCCACACCCGGAGCGTGGCCTGAAATGTCATGTGTGACCCCCCACACCCGGAGCGTGGCCTGAAATGTCATGTGTGACCCCCCACACCCGGAGCGTGGCCTGAAATGTTTTGTGTGGCCCCCCACCCGGAGCGTGGCCTGAAATGTCATGTGTGACCCCCCACCCCCGGAGCGTGGCCTGAAATGTCATGTGTGACCCCCCACACCCGGAGCGTGACCTGAAATGTCATGTGTGACCCCCCACACCTGGACCGTGGCCTGAAATGTCATGTGTGACCCCCCCACACCCGGAGCGTGGCCTGAAATGTCATGTGTGACCCCCCACCCGGAGCGTGACCTGAAATGTCATGTGTGACCCCCCCAACCCGGAGCGTGGCCTGAAATGTCATGTGTGACTTCCCCAACCCGGAGCGTGGCCTGAAATGTCATGTGTGACCCCCCACACCCGGAGCATGGCCTGAAATGTCATGTGTGACCCCCCCACCCGGAGCGTGGCCTAAAATGTCATGTGTGAGCCCCCCTTCCCCCGGGGCATGGCCTGAAATGTCATGTGTGAGAAGGGTGATGTTGGGGTTCAGGGGGAACATTAGAGGTGGGGCTCATGGTTTGGTTTTGGTTATTGGATTATATTAGGAAGGGTGATGTTGGGGTTCAGGGGGAACATTAGAGGTGGGGCGCATGGTTTGGTTTTGGTTAGTGGCTGATATTAGGAAGAGTGATTTTGGGGTTCAGGGGAAACATTAGAGGTGGGGCTCATGGTTTGGTTTTGGTTAGTGGCTGATATTAGGAAGAGTGATTTTGGGGTTCAGGGGAAACATTAGAGGTGGGGCGCATTGGTTTGGTTTTGGTTATTGGCTGATATTAGGAAGGGTGATGTTGGGGTTCAGGGGGAACATTAGAGGTGGGGCTCATGGTTTGGTTTTGGTTAGTGGCTGATATTAGGAAGGGTGATGTTGGGGTTCAGGGGGGACATTAGAGGTGAGGCCCATGGTTTGGTTTTGGTTAGTGGCTGATATTAGGAAGGGTGATGTTGGGGTTCAGGGGGAACATTACAGGTGAGGCCCATGGTTTGGTTATTGGTTGATATTAGGAAGGGTAATGTTAGGGTTCAGGGGGAACATTAGAGGTGGGGCTCATGGTTTGGTTTTGGTTAGTGGCTGATATTAGGAAGGGTGATGTTGGGGTTCAGGGGTAACATTAGAGGTGGGGCGCATTGGTTTGGTTTTGGTTATTGGCTGATATTAGGAAGAGTGATGTTGGGGTTCAGGGGGAACATTAGAGGTGGGGCCCATGGTTTGCTTTGGTTAGTGGCTGATATTAGGAAGGGTGATGTTGGGGTTCAGGGGTAACATTAGAGGTGGGGCGCATTGGTTTGGTTTTGGTTATTGGCTGATATTAGGAAGAGTGATGTTGGGGTTCAGGGGAAACATTAGAGGTGGGGCTCATGGTTTGGTTTTGGTTAGTGGCTGATATTAGGAAGGGTGATGTTGGGGTTCAGGGGGCACATTAGAGGTGGGGCTCATGGTTTGGTTTTGGTTATTGGCTGATATTAGGAAGGGTGATGTTGGGGTTCAGGGGGAACATTAGAGGTGGGGCGCATTGGTTTGGTTTTGGTTAGTGGCTGATATTAGGAAGGGTGATGTTGGGGTTCAGGGGGAACATTACAGGTGAGGCCCATGGTTTGGTTATTGGTTGATATTAGGAAGGGTGATGTTGGGGTTCAGGGGGAACATTAGAAGTGGGGCTCATGGTTTGGTTTTGGTTAGTGGCTGATATTAGGAAGGGTGATGTTAGGGTTCAGGGGGAACATTAGAGGTGGGGCCCATGGTTTGGTTATTGGATTATATTAGGAAGGGTGATGTTGGGGTTCAGGGGGGACATTAGAGGTGGGGCTCATGGTTTGGTTTTGGTTAGTGGCTGATATTAGGAAGGGTGATGTTGGGGTTCAGGGTGGACATTAGAGGTGGGGCCCATGGTTTGGTTTTGGTTAGTGGCTGATATTAGGAAGGGTGATGTTGGGGTTCAGGGGGAACATTAGAGGTGGGGCCCATGGTTTGGTTTTGGTTATTGGCTGATATTAGGAAGGGTGATGTTGGGGTTCAGGGTGGACATTAGAGGTGGGGCCCATGGTTTGGTTTTGGTTAGTGGCTGATATTAGGAAGGGTGATGTTAGGGTTCAGGGGGAACATTAGAGGTGGGGCGCATTGGTTTGGTTTTGGTTATTGGCTGATATTAGGAAGGGTGATGTTGGGGTTCAGGGGGGACATTAGAGGTGGGGCCCATGGTTTGGTTTTGGTTAGTGGCTGATATTAGGAAGGGTGATGTTAGGGTTCAGGGGGAACATTAGAGGTGGGGCCCATGGTTTGGTTATTGGTTGATATTAGGAAGGGTGATGTTAGGGTTCAGGGGGAACATTAGAGGTGGGGCGCATTGGTTTGGTTTTGGTTATTGGCTGATATTAGGAAGGGTGATGTTGGGGTTCAGGGGGGACATTAGAGGTGGGGCCCATGGTTTGGTTTTGGTTAGTGGCTGATATTAGGAAGGGTGATGTTAGGGTTCAGGGGGAACATTAGAGGTGGGGCCCATGGTTTGGTTATTGGTTGATATTAGGAAGGGTGATGTTAGGGTTCAGGGGGAACATTAGAGGTGGGGTGCATTGGTTTGGTTTTGGTTATTGGCTGATATTAGGAAGGGTGATGTTGGGGTTCAGGGGGAACATTAGAGGTGGGGCTCATGGTTTGGTTTTGGTTAGTGGCTGATATTAGGAAGGGTGATGTTGGGGTTCAGGGGGGACATTAGAGGTGGGGCTCATGGTTTGGTTTTGGTTATTGGCTGATATTAGGAAGGGTGATGTTGGGGTTCAGGGGGAACATTAGAGGTGGGGCGCATGGTTTGGTTTTGGTTAGTGGCTGATATTAGGAAGGGTGATGTTGGGGTTCAGGGGGAACATTAGAGGTGGGGCCCATGGTTTGGTTTTGGTTAGTGGCTGATATTAGGAAGAGTGATGTTGGGGTTCAGGGGAACATTAGAGGTGGGGCCCATGGTTTGGTTTTGGTTATTGGCTGATATTAGGAAGGGTGATGTTGGGGTTCAGGGGGAATATTAGAGGTGGGGCCCATGGTTTGGTTTTGGTTATTGGCTGATATTAGGAAGGGTGATGTTGGGGTTCAGGGGGAACATTAGAGGTGGGGCTCATGGTTTGGTTTTGGTTAGTGGCTGATATTAGAGTGATGTTGGGGTTCAGGGGGAACATTAGAGGTGGGGCGCATTGGTTTGGTTTTGGTTATTGGCTGATATTAGGAAGGGTGATGTTGGGGTTCAGGGGGTACATTAGAGGTGGGGCCCATGGTTTGGTTTTGGTTAGTGGCTGATATTAGGAAGGGTGATGTTAGGGTTCAGGGGGAACATTAGAGGTGGGGCCCATGGTTTGGTTATTGGTTGATATTAGGAAGGGTGATGTTAGGGTTCAGGGGGAACATTAGAGGTGGGGCCCATGGTTTGGTTATTGGTTGATATTAGGAAGGGTGATGTTGGGGTTCAGGGGGAACATTAGAGGTGGGGTGCATTGGTTTGGTTTTGGTTATTGGCTGATATTAGGAAGGGTGATGTTGGGGTTCAGGGGGAACATTAGAGGTGGGGCGCATGGTTTGGTTTTGGTTAGTGGCTGATATTAGGAAGGGTGATGTTGGGGTTCAGGGGGAACATTAGAGGTGGGGCCCATGGTTTGGTTTTGGTTAGTGGCTGATATTAGGAAGAGTGATGTTGGGGTTCAGGGGGAACATTAGAGGTGGGGCCCATGGTTTGGTTTTGGTTATTGGCTGATATTAGGAAGGGTGATGTTGGGGTTCAGGGGGAACATTAGAGGTGGGGCCCATGGTTTGGTTTTGATTAGTGGCTGATATTAGGAAGGGTGATGTTGGGGTTTAGGGGGAACATTAGAGGTGGGTCCCGTGGTTTGGTTTTGGTTAGTGGCTGATATTAGGAAGGGTGATGTTGGGGTTCAGGGGGCACATTAGAGGTGGGGCTCATGGTTTGGTTTTGGTTATTGGCTGATATTAGGAAGGGTGATGTTGGGGTTCAGGGGGAACATTAGAGGTGGGGCGCATTGGTTTGGTTTTGGTTAGTGGCTGATATTAGGAAGGGTGATGTTGGGGTTCAGGGGGAACATTAGATGTGGGGCGCATGGTTTGGTTTTGGTTATTGGTTGATATTAGGAAGGGTGATGTTAGGGTTCAAGGGGAACATTAGAGGTGGGGCGCATGGTTTGGTTATTGGATTATATTAGGAAGGGTGATATTGGGGTTCAGGGGGGGAACATTAGAGGTGGGGCGCATGGTTTGGTTTTGGTTATTGGATTATATTAGGAAGGGTGATGTTGGGGTTCAGGGGGAACATTAGAGGTGGGGCCCAAGGTTTGGTTTTGGTTAGTGGCTGATATTAGGAAGAGTGATTTTGGGGTTCAGGGGAAACATTAGAGGTGGGGCCCATGGTTTGGTTTTGGTTAGTGGCTGATATTAGAGTGATGTTGGGGTTCAGGGGTAACATTAGAGGTGGGGCGCATTGGTTTGGTTTTGGTTATTGGCTGATATTAGGAAGAGTGATGTTGGGGTTCAGGGGAAACATTAGAGGTGGGGCTCATGGTTTGGTTTTGGTTATTGGCTGATATTAGGAAGGGTGATGTTGGGGTTCAGGGGGAACATTACAGGTGAGGCCCTTGGTTTGGTTATTGGTTGATATTAGGAAAGGTGATGTTAGGGTTCAGGGGGAACATTACAGGTGAGGCCCATGGTTTGGTTATTGGTTGATATTAGGAAGGGTGATGTTGGGGTTCAGGGGTAACATTAGAGGTGAGGCGCATTGGTTTGGTTTTGGTTATTGGCTGATATTAGGAAGGGTGATGTTGGGGTTCAGGGGGAACATTAGAGGTGGGGCTCATGGTTTGGTTTTGGTTAGTGGCTGATATTAGGAAGGGTGATGTTGGGGTTCAGGGGGGACATTAGAGGTGGGGCTCATGGTTTGGTTTCGGTTAGTGGTTGATATTAGGAAGGGTGATGTTGGGGTTCAGGGGGAACATTAGAGGTGGGGCTCATGGTTTGGTTTTGGTTAGTGGCTGATATTAGGAAGGGTGATGTTGGGGTTCAGGGGGGGGGGGACATTAGAGGTGGGGCTCATGGTTTGGTTTTGGTTAGTGGCTGATATTAGGAAGGGTGATGTTGGGGTTCAGGGGGGACATTAGAGGTGGGGCTCATGGTTTGGTTTTGGTTAGTGGCTGATATTAGGGAGGGTGATGTTGGGGTTCAGGGGGGACATTAGAGGTGGGGCTCATGGTTTTGTTTTGGTTAGTGGCTGATATTAGGAAGGGTGATTGGGTGAAAAAGCCTCTGACAGCCACAGGCCGACTCTGGTGTGGTTTAGGTGATCAGTAGGTAGTGGGGATTAGCCTGTAGGTGACCCTTAGTATCATTATTTTCAGCCATTGACCAGCTTCTTCATTACAATGATCTGGGCCACTGTAGAGTGCCATCCCCAACCCCCCCCCCCCCCCATCCATAACGTTCCTGCCCTCCCCAACACATCCCCCTCCACCAGGTCCCCGCCCGCCCCAGCGACCCCCCTACACCACTTTCCCACTCGCCCCAACACCCCCATCCACCCACCACTTCCCAACCTGCCCCAACCCCCCCCCTCGAACAGGTCCCCACCTGTCCCAGCAACCCCCCTCCACCACTTCCCTACCCACATCAACAACCCCCCCTCCACCACATGCCCACCCGCCCCATCAACCTCCTTCATCACGTCCTCACCCACCCCATCAACTCTCTCAACCTTGTTCCCACCCACCCCATCAACCTCCTTCACCACGTCCCCACCCGCCCCATCAACCTCCTTCATCACGTCCCCACCCGACCCATCAACCTCCTTCACCACATCCCCACCCGACCCATCAACCTCCTTCATCACATCCCCACCCGCCCCATCAACCTCCTTCACCACATCCCCACCCGCCCCATCAACCTCCTTCACCACATCCCCACCCGCTCCATCAACCTCCTTCACCACATCCTCACCCAAACCCATCAACCTCCTTCATCACGTCCTCACCCGCCCCATCAACTCCCTCCACCTTGTTCCCACCCACCCCATCAACCTCCTTCACCACGTCCCCACCCGCCCCATCAACCTCCTTCATCACGTCCTCACCCGCCCCATCAACTCCCTCCACCTCGTTCCCACCCACCCCATTAACCTCCATCAACACGTCCCCACCTGCCCCATCAACCTCCTTCATCACGTCCCCACCCGCTCCATCAACCTGCTTCATCACGTCCCCACCCGCCCCATCAACCTCCTCCACCACATCCCCACCCGCCCCATCAACCTCCTTCACCACGTCCCCACCCGCTCCATCAACCTCCTTCATCACGTCCTCACCCGCCCCATCAACTCCCTCCCCCTCGTTCCCACCCGCCCCATTAACCTCCTTCAATGCGTCCCCACCCGCCCCATCAACCTCCTTCATCACGTCCCCACCCGCTCCATCAACCTGCTTCACCACGTCCCCACCCGCCCCATCAACCTCCTCCACCACATCCCCACCCGCCCCATCAACCTCCTTCACCACGTCCCCACCCGCTCCATCAACCTCCTTCATCACGTCCTCACCCGCCCCATCAACTCCCTCCACCTCGTTCCCACCCGCCCCATTAACCTCCTGCAATGCGTCCCCACCCGCCCCATCAACCTCCTTCATCACGTCCCCACCCGCTCCAT
Source organism: Lithobates sylvaticus (assembly GCA_028564925.1). Lineage (NCBI taxonomy): Eukaryota > Metazoa > Chordata > Amphibia > Anura > Ranidae > Lithobates > Lithobates sylvaticus. Next base: position 635,978,075 of record CM053027.1, on the reverse strand, counting down.
CAACCTGCTTCACCACGTCCCCACCCGCCCCATCAACCTCCTTCACCACATCCCCACCCGCCCCATCAACCTCCTTCACCACGTCCCCACCCGCTCCATCAACCTCCTTCACCACATCCCCACCCAAACCCATCAACCTCCTTCACCACGTCCCCACCCGCCCCATCAACCTCCTTCACCACGTCCCCACCCGCCCCATCAACCTCCTTCACCTCATCCCCACCCGACCCATCAACCTCATTCACCACGTCCCCACCCGCTCCATCAACCTGCTTCACCACGTCCCCACCCACCCCATCAACCTCCTTCACCACATCCCCACCCGCCCCATCAACCTCCTTCACCACGTCCCCACCCGCTCCATCAACCTCCTTCACCACATCCCCACCCAAACCCATCAACCTCCTTCACCACGTCCCCACCCGCTCCATCAACCTCCTTTACCACATCCCCACCCGCTCCATCAACCTCCTTCACCACGTCCCCACCCGACCCATCAACCTCCTTCACCATGTCCCCACCCGACCCATCAACCTCCTTCACCACGTCCCCACCCCCCCATCAACCTCCTTCACCACGTCCCCACCCGCCCCATCAACCTCATTCACCACGTCCCCACCCGCCCCATCAACCTCCTTCACCACATCCCCACCCGACCCATCAACCTCCTTCACCACGTCCCCACCTGCCCCATCAACCTCCTTCACCACATCCCCACCCGACCCATCAACCTCCTTCACCACGTCCCCACCCACTCCATCAACCTCCTTCATCACATCCCCACTCGCCCCATCAACCTCCTTCACCACGTCCCCACCCGCTCCATCAACCTCCTTCACCCCGTCCCCACCCGCCCCATCAACCTCCTTCACCACGTTCCCACCCACTCCATCAACCTCCTTCATCACGTCCTCACCCGCCCCATCAACTCCCTCCACCTTGTTCCCACCCACCCCATCAACCTCCTTCACCACGTCCCCACCCGCCCCATCAACCTCCTTCATCACGTCCCCACCCGCCCCATCAACCTCCTTCACCACGTCCCCACCCGCCCCATCAACCTCCTTCACCAGGTTCCACCCGCTCCATCAACCTCCTTCATCCCGTCCCCACCCACCCCATCAACCTCCTTCACCACGTCCCCACCCACTCCATCAACCTCCTTCACCACGTCCCCACCCACCCCATCAACCTCCTTCATCACGTCCCCACTCGCCCCATCAACCTCCTTCACCACGTCCCCACCCGCTCCATCAACCTCCTGCATCACGTCCTCACCCGCCGCATCAACTCCCTCCACCTCGTTCCCACCCACCCCATTAACCTCCTTCAACACGTCCCCACCCGCCCCATAAACCTGCTTCACCACGTCCCCACCCGCCCCAGGAACCCCCCTCCACCACTTCCCTACCCACATCAACAACCCCCCCTCCACCACATGCCCACCCGCTCCATCAACCTCCTTCATCCCATCCCCACCCACCCCATCAACCTCCTTCACCACGTCCTCACCCACCCCATCAACCTCCTTCACCACGTCCTCACCCGCCCCATCAACTCCCTCCACCTCGTTCCCACCAGCCCCATCAAACTCCTTCACCACGTCCCCACCCCCCCATCAACCTCCTTCACCACATCCCCACCCGCCCCATCAACCTCCTTCACCACGTCCCCACCCGCCCCATCAACCTCCTTCACCACATCCCCACCTGACCCATCAACCTCCTTCACCACATCCCCACCCGCTCCATCAACCTCCTTCATCACTTCCCCACCCGCTCCATCAACCTCCTTCACCACGTCCCCACCCACCCCATCAACCTCCTTCATCACGTCCCCACCCGCACCAACAACCTCCTTCACCATGTCCCCACCCGCTCCATCAACCTCCTTCACCATGTCCCCACCCGCTCCATCAACCTCCTTCACCACGTCCCCACCCACTCCATCAACCTCCTTCACCACGTCCCCACCCACCCCATCAACCTCCTTCACCACGTCCCCACCCACCCCATCAACCTCCTTCATCACGTCCCCACCCGCTCCATCAACCTCCTTCACCACGTCCCCACCCACCACATCAGCTCCCTCCACCTCGTTCCCACCTACCCCAACACCCCCTCCACCATGTCCTCACTCATCCCCATATTTGTTCCTCAATGTCCTTTGCAAATAATGAACCTGGAAGTGTGGATAATTTTGTCACTGCCGGGTTCAAAGCTGTCATTCTCTGGTTGCTGTACCCAGGGGAGGAAGCAGCTATTCATGAACAATCTGTGCTTGACTTGCTGCAATGGAGGGCATAGGAGACATTGGGGGGTCCAAAAGAAGTATCCATAAAGAGGACCTGTCACCTGCCCATGCTATCACATAGTGGGCTTGTTAGTAGCCATAAGAATTTGTCCTTACTTCCTGTAATGTCTACAGAACAGGAAGTGGAGGGAAATCTCCACAATGGGATGCACAGGACAATAACTGGCAGAGGTTTATATATTTCTTACTATAGATATGTCTTAAAGTGTGAGTCCAGCCAAAGCTTTTTATACTTTTGGATGGAATGGGGAAGTATTTGTCGGGTTTTACTGCCATGAAGTCTATTGACCTATTGAGACAGAAGAACCAGGCAAGGCGATCCCCGGTGACAGAGTGGAAGATTTGGCCGCACCCAGGCTGGAAGAATGAGAAGAATTGAAGTGATGTTCCCAACAACCATCCCACCTACCTGTTATATAGGACAATATCGGGTCTCCATACATAACTACTCGGTATACGGATGGTATCCAGACCATCATATTCTTCCTTGTTCCAGCGCAGGTAGGCGTCGTACCATACCTGCCGGATCCACAGATACGCCATCAAGATCTGATTCCGCTCATCCTAGGAAAGACCAGAAGGAGAAGGTGGTGAGGACAATAGTGGTCAACCAGAAAGAGGAAACAATATTGGTCAAGCAGAAGGTGAGGGCAATAGTGGTCATGTCTATGTCTCTCTATGTTTTAATCATTTCCCATTACATAGAAGAGATGTCCTCGCTGGGCTCACCTCGCTGGGCTCACCTCACAGGCTGCCTGGCCTGTGTGGAAGTGAGTTCTGGAGCCGCCATATTGGAGTAGCCAGCATGGACACAGATCTGACTGGTCATTATAGGTTGATTGATGGTCCTACATGTTCTTCTTACCTGCAGCTCCGATAGGAACCCAATGTGTTCCAGTCTAGAGTTAAACCCATTGGCCAGACACGGGTCACATGGTGGACCTCAATTCCTTTCTGTCTGTGTCCCCATTAAAGGGGGAGGGTTAGAGCCCCTGTCTGTGTCCCCATGGCAGAGATTGACCCCAGTTCCTGGGACAGAAAGTGAGGGCACATCTCTCGAATGGAGTCAGAAGAATGACATTTATTATAGTGGAAAGAGATTACAACATATTTTAGGTTTTTATTGCCCTCCGTGTATAGATGCCGCCCCCACCCCACATTTCATCTCCTGGAGTCACCAAGACATGAAGTGAGGGAACATTTCCCCAATAGGGACCCAGCAATCAACACCCTCTGCTCTGACCCTTATTTTCTCTGCCAATAACCAACAGAAAGTATTGGCCTAGAGTCCGGCTTTCATTATATTTAATTATCTGGCTTCCCAAAGCTCTATGTTTTAGCTAATAAGAAAGCACAGCAAATGCTTTGTCTCTGATTAAAACAAAATTTGGAGGAAGGGGTGGAAAGACTACTTTGGAGGGGGAGGAGTCACTGCTCTTATTTTTACTCTTGTCTGGAAATTTCATTTTCAGCTATTGAGCACCGTGAACAACAGCAGAGCAAAAAAGCATAGTCTGAGAGGGCCTAGAAAAAATGTACCCCTGGCCTCAATCCTCCTGTCTGGCCTCAATCCTCCGTTCTGACCTCAATCCTCCTCTCTGACCTCAATCCTCCTGTCTGGCCTCAATTCTCCGTTCTGACCTCAATCCTCTTCTCTGGCCTTAATCCTCTTCTCTGGCATCAATCCCCTTCTCTGGCCTCAATCCTCCGTTCTGACCTTAATCCTCCTCTCTGACCTCAATCCTCCTGTCTGGCCTCAATTCTCCGTTCTGATCTCAATCCTCCTCTCTGGCCTTAATCCTCTTCTCTGGCCTCAATCCTCTGTTCTGATCTCAATCCTCCTATCTGGCCTCAATCCGTCTCTCTGGCCTCAATCCTCCTCTCTGGCCTCAATCCTCCTCTCTTGCCTCAATCCTCTTCTTTGGTCTCAATCCTTCTCTATGACCTCAATCCTCCTCTCTGGCCTCAGTCCTCTATGACCTCAATCCTTCTCTCTGGCCTCAATCCTCCTCTCTGTCCTCAATCCTCCTCTCTGGCCTCAATCCTCCTCTCTGGCCTCAATCCTCCTCTCTGGCCTCAGTCCTCTATGACCTCAATCCTTCTCTCTGGCCTCAATCCTCCTCTCTGACCTCAATCCTCCTCTCTGGCCTCAATTCTCCTCTCTGGCCTCAGTCCTCTATGACCTCAATCCTTCTCTCTGGCCTCAATCCTCCTCTCTGGCCTCAATCCTCCTCTCTGGCCTCAATCCTTCTCTCTAGCCTCAATCCTTCTCTCTGGCCTCAGTCGTCCTCTCTGGCCTCAATCCTCCTCTCTGGCTTCAATCCTTCTCTCTGGCCTCAATCCTTCTCTTTGGCCTCAGTCCTCTTCTAAAGCCTCAATCCTCCTCTACAGCCTCAATCCTCCTCTACGGCCTCAATCCTCCTCTACGGCCTCAGTCCTCCTCTATGGCCTCAGTCCTCCTCTCTTGCCTCAGTCCTCCTCTCTTGCCTCAGTCCTCCTCTCCAGCCCCAATCCTCCTCTCTTGCCTCAGTCCTCCTCTCTGACCTCAATCCTCCTCTCTGGCCTCAGTCCTCCTCTCTGACCTCAGTCCTCCTCTCTGGTCTCAATCCTTCTCTCTGACCTTAATCCTCCTCTCTTGCCTCAGTCCTCCTCTCTGACCTCAATCCTCCTCTCTGGCCTCAATCCTCCTCTCTGGCCTCAGTCCTCCTCTCTGACCTCAGTCCTCCTCTCTGGCCTCAATCCTTCTCTCTGACCTTAATCCTCCTCTCTGGCCTCAATCCTCTTCTTTGGCTTCAATCTTTCTCTATGACTTCAATCCTCTTGTCTGGCCTCAGTCCTCCTTCTTTGGCCTCAATCCTTCTCTATGACCTCAGGCCTCCTCTCTAAACCCAATCCTCTACTTTAGCCCCAATCCTACTCTCTGGCCTCAATCCTCCTCTCTGGCCTCAATTCTCCTCTCTGGCCTCAGTCCTCCTCTCTGACCTCAATCTTCCTCTCTGGCCTCAGTCCTCCTCTCTGACCTCAGTCCTCCTCTCTGACCTCAATCCTCCTCTCTGGCCTCAATTCTCCTCTCTGGCCTCAGTCCTCTATGACCTCAATCCTTCTCTCTGGCCTCAATCCTTCTCTCTGGCCTCAATCCTTCTCTCTGGCCTCAATCCTTCTCTCTGGCCTCAGTCGTCCTCTCTGGCCTCAATCCTCCTCTCTGGCCTCAATCCTTCTCTCTGGCCTCAATCCTTCTCTTTGGCCTCAGTCCTCCTCTACAGCCTCAATCCTCCTCTACAGCCTCAATCCTCCTCTACGGCCTCAATCCTCCTCTATGGCCTCAGTCCTCCTCTACGGCCTCAGTCCTCCTCTCTTGCCTCAGTCCTCTCTGGCCTCAGTCCTCCTCTCCAGCCCCAATCCTCCTCTCTTGCCTCAGTCCTCCTCTCTGACCTCAATCCTCCTCTCTGGCCTCAGTCCTCCTCTCTGACCTCAGTCCTCCTCTCTGGCCTCAATCCTTCTCTCTGACCTTAATCCTCCTCTCTGGCCTCAATCCTTTTCTTTGGCCTCAATCTTTCTCTATGACTTCAATCCTCTTGTCTGGCCCCAATCCTTCTCTATGACCTCAGGCCTCCTCTCTAAACCCAATCCTCTACTTTAGCCCCAATCCTCCACTCTGGCCTCAGTCCTCCTCTCTGGCCTCAGTCCTACTCTCTGACCTCAATCTTCCTCTCTGGCCTCAGTCCTCCTCTCTGACCTCAATCCTCCTCTATGGCCTCAATCCTCCTCTATGACCTCAATCCTCCTCTATGACCTCAATCCTCCTGTCTGATCTCAATCCTTCTCTATGACCTCAGGCCTCTTCTCTAAGCCCAATCCTCCTCTCTAGCCTTAGTCCTCCTCTCTGGCCTCAGTCCTCTTCTCTGGCCTCAATCCTTCTCTCTAACCTTAATCTTCCTCTCTGTCCTCAATCCCATTCTCTGGCCTCAGTCCTCCTCTCCGGCCCCAATCCTCCCCTCTTGCATCTGGCCTTAATCCTGGCCTCAGTCTTCCTCTCTGACCTCAACCCTTCTCTCTGAAGTGTAGATGTGTATATAGAGATATAGGGTGTGAAGATTTAGACATGTATACAGGTATATAGAGTGTGAAAGTAGGAGCCGGACTCTAGGCCAATACTTTCTGTTAGTTATTGGCAGAGCAAATAAGGGTCAGAGCAGAGGGTGTGGACTGGAGAAGACTGCAGAGCATAGGTGTGGACTGGAGACGACTGCAGAGCATAGGTGTGGACTGGAGAAGACTGCAGAGCATAGATGTGGACTGGAGAAGACTGCAGAGCATAGATGTGGACTGGAGAAGACTGCAGAGCATAGGTGTGGACTGGAGAAGACTGCAGAGCATAGATGTGGACTGGAGAAGACTGCAGAGCATAGATGTGGACTGGAGAAGACTGCAGAGCATAGGTGTGGACTGGAGAAGACTGCAGAGCATAGATGTGGACTGGAGAAGACTGCAGAGCATAGGTGTGGACTGGAGAAGACTGCAGAGCATAGATGTGGACTGGAGAAGACTGCAGAGCATAGATGTGGACTGGAGAAGACTGCAGAGCATAGGTGTGGACTGGAGAAGACTGCAGAGCATAGGTGTGGACTGGAGAAGACTGCAGAGCATAGGTGTGGACTGGAGAAGACTGCAGAGCATAGGTGTGGACTGGAGAAGACTGCAGAGCATAGGTGTGGACTGGAGAAGACTGCAGAGCATAGGTGTGGACTGGAGAAGACTGCAGAGCATAGGTGTGGACTGGAGAAGACTGCAGAGCATAGATGTGGACTGGAGAAGACTGCAGAGCATAGATGTGGACTGGAGAAGACTGCAGAGCATAGGTGTGGACTGGAGAAGACTACAGAGCATAGGTGTGGACTGGAGAAGACTGCAGAGCATAGGTGTGGACTGGAGAAGACTGCAGAGCATAGATGTGGACTGGAGAAGACTGCAGAGCATAGGTGTGGACTGGAGAAGACTGCAGAGCATAGGTGTGGACTAGAGAAGACTGCAGAGCATAGATGTGGACTGGAGAAGACTGCAGAGGATAGGTGTGGACTGGAGAAGACTGCAGAGCATAGGTGTGGACTGGAGAAGACTGCAGAGCATAGGTGTGGACTGGAGAAGACTGCAGAGCATAGGTGTGGACTGGAGAAGACTGCAGAGCATAGGTGTGGACTGGAGAAGACTACAGAGCATAGGTGTGGACTGGAGAAGACTGCAGAGCATAGGTGTGGACTGGAGAAGACTACAGAGCATAGGTGTGGACTGGAGAAGACCGCAGAGCATAGATGTGGACTGGAGAAGACTGCAGAGCATAGGTGTGGACTGGAGAAGACTGCAGAGCATAGGTGTGGACTGGAGAAGACTGCAGAGCATAGGTGTGGACTGGAGAAGACTGCAGAGCATAGGTGTGGACTGGAGAAGACTACAGAGCATAGGTGTGGACTGGAGAAGACTGCAGAGCATAAGTGTGGACTGGAGAAGACTGCAGAGCATAGGTGTGGACTGGAGAAGACTGCAGAGCATAGATGTGGACTGGAGAAGACTGCAGAGCATAGATATGGACTGGAGAAGACTACAGAGCATAGGTGTGGACTGGAGAAGACTGCAGAGCATAGATGTGGACTGGAGAAGACTGCAGAGCATAGGTGTGGACTGGAGAAGACTGCAGAGCATAGGTGTGGACTGGAGAAGACTGCAGAGCATAGGTGTGGACTGGAGAAGACTGCAGAGCATAGGTGTGGACTGGAGAAGACTGCAGAGCATAGATGTGGACTGGAGAAGACTGCAGAGCATAGGTGTGGACTGGAGAAGACTGCAGAGCATAGGTGTGGACTGGAGAAAACTGCAGAGCATAGGTGTGGACTGGAGAAGACTGCAGAGCATAGATGTGGACTGGAGAAGACTGCAGAGCATAGATGTGGACTGGAGAAGACTGCAGAGCATAGGTGTGGACTGGAGAAGACTGCAGAGCATAGGTGTGGACTGGAGAAAACTGCAGAGCATAGGTGTGGACTGGAGAAGACTGCAGAGCATATGTGTGGACTGGAGAAGACTGCAGAGCATAGATGTGGACTGGAGAAGACTGCAGAGCATAGGTGTGGACTGGAGAAGACTGCAGAGGATAGGTGTGGACTGGAGAAGACTGCAGAGCATAGATGTGGACTGGAGAAGACTGCAGAGCATAGATATGGACTGGAGAAGACTACAGAGCATAGATGTGGACTGGAGAAGACTGCAGAGCATAGATGTGGACTGGAGAAGACTACAGAGCATAGGTGTGGACTGGAGAAGACTGCAGAGCATAGATGTGGACTGGAGAAGACTGCAGAGCATATGTGTGGACTGGAGAAGACTGCAGAGCATAGATGTGGACTGGAGAAGACTGCAGAGCATAGGTGTGGACTGGAGAAGACTGCAGAGGATAGGTGTGGACTGGAGAAGACTGCAGAGCATAGATGTGGACTGGAGAAGACTGCAGAGCATAGATATGGACTGGAGAAGACTACAGAGCATAGGTGTGGACTGGAGAAGACTGCAGAGCATAGATGTGGACTGGAGAAGACTGCAGAGCATAGGTGTGGACTGGAGAAGACTGCAGAGCATAGGTGTGGACTGGAGAAGACTGCAGAGCATAGGTGTGGACTGGAGAAGACTGCAGAGCATAGGTGTGGACTGGAGAAGACTGCAGAGCATAGGTGTGGACTGGAGAAGACTGCAGAGCATAGGTGTGGACTGGAGAAGACTGCAGAGCATAGGTGTGGACTGGAGAAGACTACAGAGCATAGGTGTGGACTGGAGAAGACTGCAGAGCATAGGTGTGGACTGGAGAAGACTACAGAGCATAGGTGTGGACTGGAGAAGACTGCAGAGCATAGGTGTGGACTGGAGAAGACTGCAGAGCATAGGTGTGGACTGGAGAAGACTGCAGAGCATAGATGTGGACTGGAGAAGACTGCAGAGCATAGATGTGGACTGGAGAAGACTGCAGAGCATAGGTGTGGACTGGAGAAGACTGCAGAGCATAGGTGTGGACTGGAGAAGACTGCAGAGCATAGGTGTGGACTGGAGAAGACTGCAGAGCATAGGTGTGGACTGGAGAAGACTGCAGAGCATAGGTGTGGACTGGAGAAGACTGCAGAGCATAGGTGTGGACTGGAGAAGACTGCAGAGCATAGGTGTGGACTGGAGAAGACTGCAGAGCATAGGTGTGGACTGGAGAAGACTGCAGAGCATAGGTGTGGACTGGAGAAGACTGCAGAGCATAGGTGTGGACTGGAGAAGACTGCAGAGCATAGGTGTGGGCTGGAGAAGACTGCAGAGCATAGGTGTGGGCTGGAGAAGACTGCAGAGCATAGGTGTGGACTGGAGAAGACTGCAGAGCATAGGTGTGGACTGGAGAAGACTGCAGAGCATAGGTGTGGACTGGAGAAGACTGCAGAGCATAGGTGTGGACTGGAGAAGACTGCAGAGCATAGGTGTGGGCTGGAGAAGACTGCAGAGCATAGGTGTGGACTGGAGAAGACTGCAGAGCATAGGTGTGGACTGGAGAAGACTGCAGAGCATAGGTGTGGACTGGAGAAGACTGCAGAGCATAGATGTGGACTGGAGAAGACTGCAGCGGATAGATGTGGACTGGAGAAGACTGCAGAGCATATGTGTGGACTGGAGAAGACTGCAGAGCATAGATGTGGACTGGAGAAGACTGCAGAGCATAGGTGTGGACTGGAGAAGACTGCAGAGGATAGGTGTGGACTGGAGAAGACTGCGGAGCATAGGTGTGGACTGGAGAAGACTGCAGAGCATAGGTGTGGACTGGAGAAGACTGCAGAGCATAGGTGTGGACTGGAGAAGACTGCAGAGCATAGGTGTGGACTGGAGAAGACTGCAGAGCATAGGTGTGGGCTGGAGAAGACTGCAGAGCATAGGTGTGGGCTGGAGAAGACTGCAGAGCATAGATGTGGACTGGAGAAGACTGCAGAGCATAGGTGTGGACTGGAGAAGACTGCAGAGGATAGGTGTGGACTGGAGAAGACTGCAGAGCATAGATGTGGACTGGAGAAGACTGCAGAGCATAGATATGGACTGGAGAAGACTTCAGAGCATAGGTGTGGACTGGAGAAGACTGCAGAGCATAGATGTGGACTGGAGAAGACTGCAGAGCATAGGTGTGGACTGGAGAAGACTGCAGAGCATAGGTGTGGACTGGAGAAGACTGCAGAGCATAGGTGTGGACTGGAGAAGACTGCAGAGCATAGGTGTGGACTGGAGAAGACTGCAGAGCATAGGTGTGGACTGGAGAAGACTGCAGAGCATAGGTGTGGACTGGAGAAGACTGCAGAGCATAGGTGTGGACTGGAGAAGACTACAGAGCATAGGTGTGGACTGGAGAAGACTGCAGAGCATAGGTGTGGACTGGAGAAGACTACAGAGCATAGGTGTGGACTGGAGAAGACTGCAGAGCATAGGTGTGGACTGGAGAAGACTGCAGAGCATAGGTGTGGACTGGAGAAGACTGCAGAGCATAGATGTGGACTGGAGAAGACTGCAGAGCATAGATGTGGACTGGAGAAGACTGCAGAGCATAGGTGTGGACTGGAGAAGACTGCAGAGCATAGGTGTGGACTGGAGAAGACTGCAGAGCATAGGTGTGGACTGGAGAAGACTGCAGAGCATAGGTGTGGACTGGAGAAGACTGCAGAGCATAGGTGTGGACTGGAGAAGACTGCAGAGCATAGGTGTGGACTGGAGAAGACTGCAGAGCATAGGTGTGGACTGGAGAAGACTGCAGAGCATAGGTGTGGACTGGAGAAGACTGCAGAGCATAGGTGTGGACTGGAGAAGACTGCAGAGCATAGGTGTGGACTGGAGAAGACTGCAGAGCATAGGTGTGGGCTGGAGAAGACTGCAGAGCATAGGTGTGGGCTGGAGAAGACTGCAGAGCATAGGTGTGGACTGGAGAAGACTGCAGAGCATAGGTGTGGACTGGAGAAGACTGCAGAGCATAGGTGTGGACTGGAGAAGACTGCAGAGCATAGGTGTGGACTGGAGAAGACTGCAGAGCATAGGTGTGGCTGGAGAAGACTGCAGAGCATAGGTGTGGACTGGAGAAGACTGCAGAGCATAGGTGTGGACTGGAGAAGACTGCAGAGCATAGGTGTGGACTGGAGAAGACTGCAGAGCATAGGTGTGGACTGGAGAAGACTGCAGAGCATAGATGTGGACTGGAGAAGACTGCAGCGGATAGATGTGGACTGGAGAAGACTGCAGAGCATATGTGTGGACTGGAGAAGACTGCAGAGCATAGATGTGGACTGGAGAAGACTGCAGAGCATAGGTGTGGACTGGAGAAGACTGCAGAGGATAGGTGTGGACTGGAGAAGACTGCGGAGCATAGGTGTGGACTGGAGAAGACTGCAGAGCATAGGTGTGGACTGGAGAAGACTGCAGAGCATAGGTGTGGACTGGAGAAGACTGCAGAGCATAGGTGTGGACTGGAGAAGACTGCAGAGCATAGGTGTGGGCTGGAGAAGACTGCAGAGCATAGGTGTGGGCTGGAGAAGACTGCAGAGCATAGGTGTGGGCTGGAGAAGACTGCAGAGCATAGGTGTGGACTGGAGAAGACTGCAGAGCATAGGTGTGGACTGGAGAAGACTGCAGAGCATAGGTGTGGACTGGAGAAGACTGCAGAGCATAGATGTGGACTGGAGAAGACTGCAGCGGATAGATGTGGACTGGAGAAGACTGCAGAGCATATGTGTGGACTGGAGAAGACTGCAGAGCATAGATGTGGACTGGAGAAGACTGCAGAGCATAGGTGTGGACTGGAGAAGACTGCAGAGGATAGGTGTGGACTGGAGAAGACTGCAGAGCATAGATGTGGACTGGAGAAGACTGCAGAGCATAGATATGGACTGGAGAAGACTACAGAGCATAGGTGTGGACTGGAGAAGACTGCAGAGCATAGATGTGGACTGGAGAAGACTGCAGAGCATAGGTGTGGACTGGAGAAGACTGCAGAGCATAGGTGTGGACTGGAGAAGACTGCAGAGCATAGGTGTGGACTGGAGAAGACTGCAGAGCATAGGTGTGGACTGGAGAAGACTGCAGAGCATAGGTGTGGACTGGAGAAGACTGCAGAGCATAGGTGTGGACTGGAGAAGACTGCAGAGCATAGATGTGGACTGGAGAAGACTGCAGAGCATAGGTGTGGACTGGAGAAGACTGCAGAGCATAGGTGTGGACTGAAGAAGACTGCAGAGCATAGATGTGGACTGGAGAAGACTGCAGAGCATAGGTGTGGACTGGAGAAGACTGCAGAGCATAGGTGTGGACTGGAGAAGACTGCAGAGCATAGATGTGGACTGGAGAAGACTGCAGAGCATAGATGTGGACTGGAGAAGACTGCAGAGCATAGGTGTGGACTGGAGAAGACTGCAGAGCATAGGTGTGGGCTGGAGAAGACTGCAGAGCATAGGTGTGGACTGGAGAAGACTGCAGAGCATAGGTGTGGGCTGGAGAAGACTGCAGAGCATAGGTGTGGACTGGAGAAGACTGCAGAGCATAGGTGTGGACTGGAGAAGACTGCAGAGCATAGGTGTGGACTGGAGAAGACTACAGAGCATAGGTGTGGACTGGAGAAGACTGCAGAGCATAGGTGTGGACTGGAGAAGACTGCAGAGCATAGTTGTGGACTGGAGAAGACTGCAGAGCATAGATGTGGACTGGAGAAGACTGCAGAGCATAGATGTGGACTGGAGAAGACTGCAGAGCATAGGTGTGGACTGGAGAAGACTGCAGAGCATAGGTGTGGGCTGGAGAAGACTGCAGAGCATAGGTGTGGGCTGGAGAAGACTGCAGAGCATAGGTGTGGGCTGGAGAAGACTGCAGAGCATAGGTGTGGACTGGAGAAGACTGCAGAGCATAGGTGTGGACTGGAGAAGACTGCAGAGCATAGGTGTGGACTGGAGAAGACTGCAGAGCATAGGTGTGGACTGGAGAAGACTGCAGAGCATAGGTGTGGACTGGAGAAGACTGCAGAGCATAGGTGTGGACTGGAGAAGACTGCAGAGCATAGGTGTGGACTGGAGAAGACTGCAGAGCATAGGTGTGGACTGGAGAAGACTGCAGAGCATAGGTGTGGACTGGAGAAGACTGCAGAGCATAGATGTGGACTGGAGAAGACTGCAGAGGATAGGTGTGGACTGGAGAAGACTGCAGAGCATAGGTGTGGACTGGAGAAGACTGCAGAGCATAGGTGTGGACTGGAGAAGACTGCAGAGCATAGGTGTGGACTGGAGAAGACTGCAGAGCATAGGTGTGGACTGGAGAAGACTGCAGAGCATAGGTGTGGACTGGAGAAGACTGCTTTCGCAGCTTTCTCCAGGTTTTGGTATTCCTGGATGGAGCTCTGTAGTTTGGAGATTCCATAGTGTCTTGGGTGGGACGGGATCTCCAACCCTGTGTCCAGACTTTGTAGATGACCAGTAGGGTGTGGGCTCAGGTGAGCACATATAATGAGGGTACGGGAAGACCTCATGGCTCCCAGTTGGAGACGCTCCACACCCAGAGACAGGAGGTCTCCAGTTAGAGGGGCTGCAGGAGGCCGTGCAGCTGCCTGAGGACTAAGGCCAGAGCGGAGCGGTCGGCACTAAAGTAAAGCCATCCACATTGAAGGATCCAGTGGTCTGTGTGACCAGAATAAAGGACAGAGGTACTGCTAAAGAGAGCCAGGTGGGCTAGCATTTTCTGTTGTGTTTATTTGCTGGAGAAGAACCCCTGTGTGGGAAACCTTTATGTTACGGACTTTTATTTGCCTTTTTAATAAAAATGGGCTACATTGCCCTTAAATATAGTTCCTGACTGGCTTGAATCACTAACAAACGCATCTGCCACGAGAGCTAATGGTCCCCGATATTACAAGAGGTATATAGAGGTGTATAGGGTATGAAGGTATACAGGTGTATAGGTATACAGAGGTATAGGGTATGAAGGTATACAGGTGTATAGGTATATAGAGGTGTAGGGGGTATGAAGGTATACAAGTGTATAGGGTATGAAGGTATACAGGTGTATAGGGTATGAAGGTATACAGGTGTATAGGTATATAGAGGTGTAGGGGGTATGAAGGTATATAGAGGTATACAGGTGTATAGGGTATGAAGGTATACAAGTGTATAGGGTATGAAGGTATACAGGTGTATAGGTATATAGAGGTGTGACAGACCTAGCCGGGGCACAGGCTTTTTGAGAGGACTACATGCTAGCCTCCTTCCAGCTGATTACGGGCCCCCCAAGACACACTCTCTGTATATGCATTTGGCATTAGCAATAGACTGGGACACAAGCTGTCAGATGCTAATGTCATGAACTCAAGCCACCTGTCTGTTGTGTAGATGAGGCTGGTCTGGCTTGTAAGGTGTATTCCACACAATGTTGTTGTGCTAATTAGCCCTGTGTTACTGTTTATGTTAATGTCTGTTGAATAGTCATTCCAATTAACTAGGAGCCTTAAAGTCTGACCCTGAAAAGTCTTTTCAGCCAGTCAACTAGTCTGAGTCAATGATTAAGATAATTAGCTCATGCTAATTAGGTTAGCTTTTAGTCATCTGGCTATATATGTGTGTGTGAAATGTCAAATAAAGCATTCCTGATGTACCTCAAGAACTAGTGCTGTCTAATTATTGGGGGTTCCTATAACCAGATCCATTGGACTCATGTTCCAGGACTTAGGAAGCATTTACGGCGGACACCTTGAGTACAGGATCCGTCACATTGTTGGCAAGCAGTGGGATCGTGCTTCCTGCAGTCTGGGACATTCAAACCTCCACCGGGATCCAAGATCAGGATAGAAGACTTTGGTCACCCCAGCGGAGATATGGACCTGGCATCAGAGTTCCCGGGGTTGCTGCGGATCATCCTTTCAGCATACACAAGGACTGTGTCTGAGGAGGAATACCTGGAGCTCAGGCAGCAGATTCGGGTGGAGCTCTGGATTGGAGCCCTCCAGCTCGCTGGTATAAAACAGGGCAAGTGCTTTCCAACCCAAGAGCAACGGGCCAGTGACCATCGGGCATTGCGGATGGCATTCCTGGGAGAGCGACCCCAGGAGCAATGGGTGACTGAGTTGGACAGGCTGGTCCAGCAGGAGATAGAGCTGGACAATCGTTATCGGGCTCTGCAATGGCAGAGCAGGGATATTTAGGGGAGACAACAGAATGCTCTCCGGAGGGATATGACTTTGGAGGCCCTGGATTGCTGTGGGAGAGCCTTACAGATCGTTTTGTGTTTGGCGATGAAGGGGAACCTACCCTTGAGGACCTGCGAGAATATAGAGAGGCTATGCTCGGTCTTGCAGGTGTCTCAGAGCTTAAACCTGATCTGGACCATTTGTTAAGGAAGGAACAGCATCTGGAAAGGGCATACAGGAAACTGCTAGAACACGTTCAGCAGCATGCCAGAGAATCGGCAGTGGAAACTCCGGAGATTGTCGTCCCCAAAGCGGAAGTGCTGACAATTGGGCAGAGTTCTGCTAACTTCTGCCCAGCATCAACAGTGGCTTCGGCCTTCTTGAGAGAAGAGGTAGTCGGCCCTTCTCTCCCATAACACTGACAGGGACATGTGATTTTCTGCCAGCAGCATCTATGGAGTTACAACAAACTTCTCCAGCTGAAGATCTGGTAACAGAACAGAGGGTCCAAGCCCTTTGCCCCACATCTACAGCAATTCTGGAGGCCCAGGGTGAGGTTGTGGCAGTCCATCACGAGTTGCAGATCAGGGTTCAAGGAGAGAATGCAGTTGCCACCTCACAACTGCAGCTTGATCTGGTGTCGGTGGATGGGCCTGTGGTCTCCACTAACAGAAAACCAGCAGAAATGCTGGCAACCGGGCAGAGTGCTACCAACCTCTGCCCAGCACTGGCAACAACTGCGGAGTTCCAGGAAGCTGGGGCAGTCGGCCTCTCTCCCGAACAGTTAGCTGGAGGAGATGATGTAGGGAAGCTCCTACACCCACCTGAACTGCTGGCAACGGAACAGAGCGCTGCTGGCCTCTGCCCTCAACTGACACAGGACAGATTTCCTGTAAAGGTGGATGGGAATTCAGTCTCCACCAGGATAACCCAGGGATGCTGGGCGGTCGGCCCAGATCCCCAACAGCAGGATGGAGTGAGCCCAGTCACCCTGTCTTCTCTCCAGCGGCTGAAAAGACTCCAGGGAGAAGGGCCAGTCCAGGCCTCTCCCCAGCGGCAGATATGTTCTATGAGAGAGGCAGAGGTTGGCTGGGTGAGTCATGCTCTGTTTGAAACAATTTGTTTGGGGTACTGTGTGGGTACAGGCATTAGAGGACTGGAACTATGGACTAACTTCGGAGTCAACCCGTCTGGGGTCTCCTCCTGTGTTAGTCTCCTGCCGAAAGGGGAGAAATGTGACAGACCTAGCCGGGACACAGGCTTTTTGAGAGGACTACATGCGAGCCTCCTTCCAGCTGATTACGGGCCCCCCAAAACACACTCTCTGTATATGCATTTGGCATTAGCAATAGACTGGGACACAAGCTGTCAGATGCTAATGTCATGAACTCAAGCCACCTGTCTGTTGTGTAAATGAGGCTGGTCTGGCTTGTAAGGTGTATTCCACACAATGTTGTTGTGCTAATTAGCCCTGTGTTAAGGTTTATGGTAATGTCTGTTGAATAGTCATTCCAATTAACTAGGAGCCTTAAAGTCTGACCCTGAAAGGTCTTTTCAGCCAGTCAACTAGTCTGGGCAATGATTAAGATAATTAGCTCATGCTAATTACGTTAGCTTTTAGTCTTCTGGCTATATATGTGTGTGAAATGTCAAATAAAGCATTCCTGATGTACCTCAAGAACTAGTGCTGTCTAATTCTTGGGGGTTCCTATAACCAGATCCATTGGACTCATGTTCCAGGACTTAGGAAGCATTTACGGCGGACGCCTTGGGTACAGGATCCGTCACAAGAGGTATAGGGTATGAAGGTATATAGAGGTATAGGGTATGAAGGTATATAGAGGTGTAGGGTATGGAGGTATATAGAGGTGTAGGGTATGAAGGTATATAGAGGTGTAGGGGGTATGAAGGTATATAGAGGTGTAGGGGGTATGAAGGTATATAGAGGTGTAGGGGGTATGGAGGTATATAGAGGTGTAGGGGGTATGGAGGTATATAGAGGTGTAGGGGGTATGAAGGTATATAGAGGTGTAGGGGGTATGGAGGTATATAGAGGTGTAGGGGGTATGAAGGTATATAGAGGTGTAGGGGGTATGAAGGTATATAGAGGTGTAGGGTATGGAGGTATATAGAGGTGTAGGGTATGAAGGTATATAGTGGTGTAGGGGGTATGAAGGTATATAGAGGTGTAGGGGGTATGAAGGTATATAGAGGTGTAGGGGGTATGGAGGTATATAGAGGTGTAGGGGGTATGGAGGTATATAGAGGTATAGGGTATGAAGGTATATAGAGGTGTAGGGGGTATGGAGGTATATAGAGGTGTAGGGGGTATGGAGGTATATAGAGGTGTAGGGGGTATGGAGGTATATAGAGGTGTAGGGGGTATGGAGGTATATAGAGGTGTAGGGGGTATGAAGGTATATAGAGGTGTAGGGTATGGAGGTATATAGAGGTGTAGGGTATGAAGGTATATAGTGGTGTAGGGGGTATGAAGGTATATAGAGGTGTAGGGGGTATGAAGGTATATAGAGGTGTAGGGGGTATGGAGGTATATAGAGGTGTAGGGGGTATGGAGGTATATAGAGGTATAGGGTATGAAGGTATATAGAGGTGTAGGGGGTATGGAGGTATATAGAGGTATAGGGTATGAAGGTATGGAGGTATATAGAGGTGTAGGGGGTATGAAGGTATATAGAGGTGTAGGGTATGAAGGTATATAGAGGTGTAGGGGGTATGGAGGTATATAGAGGTGTAGGGGGTATGGAGGTATATAGAGGTGTAGGGTATGAAGGTATATAGTGGTGTAGGGGGTATGGAGGTATATAGAGGTGTAGGGGGTATGGAGGTATATAGAGGTGTAGAGGGTATGAAGGTATATATAGGTGTAGGGGGTATGGAGGTATATAGAGGTGTAGGGGGTATATAGAGGTGTAGGGGGTATAGAGGTGGTGGGGGGTATGGAGGTATATAGAGAGGTGTAGGGTATGAAGGTATGGAGGTATATAGAGGTATATAGAGGTGTAGGGGGTATGGAGGTATATAGAGGTGTAGGGGGGGTATGGAGGTATATAGAGGTGTAGGGGGGGTATGAAGGTATATAGAGGGTAGGGGGTATGGAGGTTATAGAGGTTGTTTAGGGGGTAGGGTATAGTATGGTGTAGGGGGTATGAAGGTATATAGTATATATAGGTGTAGGGGGGGTATATAGAGGTGTTAGGGGTATGAAGGTATATGTGGTGTTATATAGGGGGGTATGAGGTATATATGTAGGGGGTATGGAGTATATAGAGGTGTAGGGGGTATGGGGTATAGAGGTGTAGGGGGGTATGAAGGTATATAGAGGTGTAGGGGGTATGAGGGGGTATGGAGGTATATAGAGGTGTAGGGGGGTATATGAAGGTATAGGTGTAGGGGGGTATGAAGGTATATAGAGGTGTAGGGGGTATGGAGGGGGTAGGTGTAGGGGGTATGGAGGTATATAGAGGTGTAGGGGGTATGAAGGTATGGAGGTATATAGAGGTGTAGGGGGTATGAAGGTATATAGGTGTAGGGGGTATGGGGGAGGTGTAGGGGGGGGTATGAAGGTATATAGAGGTGTAGGGGGGTATGAAGGTATATAGAGGTGTAGGGGGGGGTATGAAGGTATATAGAGGTGTAGGGTGAGGTATATAGTGGTGTAGGGGGTATGAAGGTATGAAGGTATATAGAGGGGTAGGGGGTATGAAGGTATATAGAGGTGTAGGGTATGAAGGTATATAGAGGTGTAGGGGGTATGGAGGTATATAGAGGGGGGTGTAGGGGGGTATGAAGGTATATAGAGGTATTTAGAGGTGTAGGGTATGAAGGTATATAGTGGTGTAGGGGGTATGAAGGTATATAGAGGTGTAGGGGGTATGAAGGTATATAGAGGTGTAGGGGGTATGGAGGTATATAGAGGTGTAGGGGGTATGGAGGTATAAGAGGTGTAGGGGGTATGGAGGTATATAGTGGTGTAGGGGGTATGGAGGTATATAGAGGTGTAGGGGGTATGAAGGTATATAGAGGTGTAGGGTATGAAGGTATATAGAGGTGTAGGGGGTATGGAGGTATATAGAGGTATAGGGTATGAAGGTATAGAGGTATATAGAGTTGTAGGGGGTATGAAGGTATATAGAGGTGTAGGGGGTATGAAGGTATATAGAGGTGTAGGGGGTATGGAGGTATATAGAGGTGGAGGGGGTATGGAGGTATATAGAGGTGTAGGGGGTATGGAGGTATATAGAGGTGTAGGGGGTATGAAGGTATATAGAGGTGTAGGGGGTATGGAGGTATATAGAGGTATATGGAGGTATATGGAGGTATATAGAGGTGTAGGGGGTATGGAGGTATATAGAGGTATAGGGTATGAAGGTATATAGAGGTGTAGGGGGTATGGAGGTATATAGAGGTATAGGGTATGAAGGTATGGAGGTATATAGAGGTGTAGGGGGTATGAAGGTATATAGAGGTGTAGGGGGTATGAAGGTATATAGAGGTGTAGGGGGTATGGAGGTATATAGAGGTGTAGGGGGTATGGAGGTATATAGAGGTGTAGGGGGTATGGAGGTATATAGAGGTGTAGGGGGTATGAAGGTATATAGAGGTGTAGGGGGTATGAAGGTATATAGAGGTGTAGGGGGTATGAAGGTATATAGAGGTGTAGGCAGGGCTCAAGTCCTGCGGGAACGCATGGGAACGGAGTTCCTGTACTTTTTCCACAACAGGAACTCAGTTCCCGTTAGCAGCCGTGTCCTGCAAGACTTTGAAGTATGCGAGCTGTGTGGCAGGTGCTACACCAGCAGCCGCCGACAAAGCTCGCAATAGTAAGTGCCGCACACCTGACCATTTAGGAATTGCCAGTAGGGGGCACCATGACAGCTTCCTCATCGATCTACCTGTCAATCACAGCTAGCTGACAGGTCTAGCTTTATACACACAATACGAAAATTGGATGAAAAATACCAAGCGTTTGTGCATATGAGCGTATAATTTTTTTTTTTTTTTTTGGTGGGGGGGGGGGGGATCTTGGGTGGGAGTTCCCACACTTTTTTCCCCAGGACTTGACCCCTGGGTGTAGGGGGTATGAAGGTAAAGGGGTATAGAATTGTATACAGGTTTTGTGGCGGAGGGTCTTGCAGGGAGTCGGGAAAAGTCCTGTTTGGGATTTCCAGATCTCCCCGCCTCGTTTTGGGAACCTCTGATCCTCTTTCCACTCCAGGTGGTGCAATTCTCCCTTATAGGCCATTTAGACTTACCTGGACACAGTCTGAGCTCTGCGCTCTGCAGCCCGGGGAGTGGACAGGTCATGTCTGTTAGAGGTAAAGGTTGGTGAAAAGTAAAAAATTGTGTGTGTGGAGGGTGACAAGCAGGAGGATTGGACAGCCTGATGGTGAAGACCAGAGGGACATGGCTAGGATTTTCTTTTTTGAATGGTTTATTTTTGGAGCACAGCACACACCTGTATACAACCTGTACACACCTATATATCACCTGTATACAACCTGTACACACCTATATATCACCTGTATACAACCTGTACACACCTATATATCACCTGTATACAACCTGTACACACCTATATATCACCTGTATACAACCTGTACACACCTATATATCACCTGTATACACCCTGTACACACTTATATATCACCTGTATACACCTATATATCACCTGTATATAACCTGTACAGCAACTATATATCACCTGTATATCACCTGTACACATCTATATATCACCTGTACACATCTATATATCACCTGTATATCACCTGTACACATCTATATATCACCTGTACACATCTATATATCACCTGTATATCACCTGTACACATCTATATATCACCTGTATATCACCTGTACACATCTATATATCACCTGTATATCACCTGTACACATCTATATATCACCTGTATATCACCTGTACACAACTATATATCACCTGTATATCACCTGTACACATCTATATATCACCTGTACACATCTATATATCACCTGTATATCACCTGTACACATCTATATATCACCTGTACACATCTATATATCACCTGTATATCACCTGTACACATCTATATATCACCTGTATATCACCTGTACACATCTATATATCACCTGTATATCACCTGTACACACCTGTATATCACCTGTACAGCACCTAGATATCACCTGTATACAACCTGTACACACCTATATATATTACCTGTATACAACCTGTACCCACCTATATATCACCTGTACACATCTATATATCACCTGTATATCACCTGTACACGCCTATATACAGCCTGGAAATTGCACCAATAAACACACTGCTGGTTGTCAGGACTGGACTGGTATCTGCACCTGAGGGAGTATTATACCTGCTACCTACCCCCAGCTCATACTGTATGGGTGTCTAGGGGTATAGAGAATTAGGGGTATAGGTGTGGGGGGGGGGTGCAATGTGAGATATGGATGGGGATACAGAGGTAAGGATCTATGGTTGGGGGGAGGGGCTGCAAAGCTGATGGAGAGGGAAGGGTTACAGATATAAGCTGTATGCTGAAGTGTGCATAGATGAGCTGTGGGGGGGGGGGGGGGGGGGGGGGGGGGGGGGGGTTCCAGGGGGGTTGCAATAATTGAGCTGTGGGGGGGGGGGGGGGGCTGGGGTGTAGACAACTTGATTTCCTCTTCTGGCGACAACTAACATTTTTGATTTTTCATCCATTTCTGTGCTCAATCCTAATGGTGACACCAGGACAGACAGAGAGGGTGAATCTCTCCAGAGGGGACACAGACAACAGTAATCTCCTGACAGAGGTTCTAACCCCTCATTACTCCATCCAAAACTTTAAAAAGTTTAACCTTACTATACACTCTGTTGGTGCTTCCCGGACTGGGGGGGCCCGGACGCGCTTCCCGGACTGGGGGCGCCCGGACGCGCTTCCCGGACTGGGGGGGCCCGGACGCGCTTCCCGGACTGGGGGCGCCCGGACGCGCTTCCCGGACTGGGGGCGCCCGGACGCGCTTCTCGGACTAGGGGGGCCCGGACGCGCTTCCCGGACTGGGGGGGCCCGGACGCGCTTCCCGGACTGGGGGGGCCCGGACACGCTTCCCGGACTGGGGGCGCCCGGACACGCTTCCCGGACTGGGGGCGCCCGGACACGCTTCCCGGACTGGGGGGCCCGGACACGCTTCCCGGTCATTTTTCACAGACTAAGACCCCACCATCCCCACAATCATTTTCGGTGGTGACTCTACCATGTCGATGATCTGGGACAGAGTGACCTGCAGGGTGACGTTCATCGCCTTGTCCATGTCCTCCACCGGACGCAGAGCGTTGGAGTAATTCATGAAAAGGTCGTTCATCAGTTTGTAGGCAAATCTTCCCTGAGCCGGCAGAACACCTGAAATGACAGAACAGATCAGAGTTACCTACAGAGCGATCACCGGGCGGTCTACAGCAATATGGTGCCGATCCCCGGCGCTGTGCTGACCGCACATCAAAGAGAATGATGGGAGAAGAGCTGGTGACCCTCCTGTGAGCTCTATGGGGTATATAATATACTATAGTAGGTGAGTCCATCAAGTCCAACCTCTATGTGTGATTATATGTCAGTATTACATTGTATATCCCTGTATGTTGCGGTCGTTCAGGTGATTATCTAATAGTTTCTTGAAACTATCGATGCCCCCGCTGAGACCACCGCCTGTGGAAGGGAATTCCACATCCTTGCCGCTCTTACAGTAAAGAACCCTCTACATAGTTTAAGGTTAAACCTATTTTTTTTTTATTTTAATGAGTGGCCACAAATCTTGTTAAACTCCCTTCTGCGAAAATGTTTTCTCCCTATTGTGAGGTCACCAGTCCGGTATTTCTCTATTGGGAGGTCATCAGTCCGGTATTTCTCCCTATTGTGGGGTCACCAGTCCGGTATTTCTCCCTATTGTGGGGTCACCAGTCCGGTATTTCTCCCTATTGTGGGGTCACCAGTCCGGTATTTCTCTATTGTGAGGTCACCAGTCCGGGATTTCTCTATTGTGAGGTCACCAGTCCGGGATTTCTCTATTGTGAGGTCACCAGTCCGGGATTTCTCTATTGTGAGGTCACCAGTCCGGGATTTCTCCCTATTGTTGGGTCACCAGTCCGGTATTTTTCTATTGGGAGGTCACCAGTCCGGTATTTATATATTGTGGGGTCACCAGTCCGGTATTTTATATTGTGGGGTCACCAGTCCGGTATTTATAAATTGAAATCATATCCCCTCTCAAGCGTCTCTTCACCAATCTCCATCTCTGCCAGGAATCTCAACATGTTCTTGTCAATCTTCACCAGGCATAGTTACATAGTTAGTAAGGTTGAATAAAGACACCAGTCCATCCATTTCAACCTGAGCGAGTGTCTACAATTGTTCCTATCCCTGTACATCACACACTCACATTGGTCCCTACACTCTCAAGGAGACCACAATCCAAGGTCCCCATTCATATATTGGGGTCAATTTTGGACAGAATCCAATTAACCTACCAGCATGTCTTTGGAGTGTGGGAGGAAACCGGAGTACCTGGAGGAAACCCACACAGGCACAGGGAGAACATGCAAACTCCAGACAGGTAGTGTTGTGGTTGGAATTTGAACCAGTGACCCTTTTTACTGCTAGGTGAGAGTGCTAACCACTACACCACTGTGCCGCCCATAAGGTAGTTTGTTCTCCTCGAATCTCCACCTCCACCGGGAATGAGTTTGTTCAATCTCCACCTCCCACCAGGATTCCTGGTGGAGATTCGACAAGAACACACTGTGGGGGTCATTTACTATATCGCTAATATACGTTCGCAGGTATAAATACTCTCAAAATAGCGAAATTGCACTAATTATCTGCCAATCGGTATTCGCTATAGTGCTGGGAAAAGATACTTCCAAAATCGAATTTACTATAGATCTCGGACAACCGATAGATTGCTAGAACCTGGAGAATTCCACATGGAAATAATGTTTAGAGTATGAAATACGAGGTGTATTGTTTACAGATCTGCTTGTAGCCCAGGTTCACACAATTTCATTCCTACATGTCGGCCGCGACTTCGGCGGCAATTTCAGAGACATTTGTGTAGGTTGCTGCACAGATGTCTATGGAAATCGCACCCCGAAGTCGCCAAAAGTAGTACAGAAACTACTTTTGGGAATCGGTGCGGCACCGCAAATGCGACATCACACCGATTCAGACGGTGCAATTGCCGCAGATTTGGCATGCGATTTGACAAGTCACATCACATGTCTAATCGCTCCAATGTGAACCTCCAACTGCTTTAAAAAGTTTTCTATACACTGAAATATCTTTGAAAGTCTGAGAAGAGTTCCCCGTCTCTTTAAAACCAGGTGCCAACACAACTGAGCATGCTCAGACCTGCAAACTACTCTCATTTTAACTCCCGGAGTTCTAGTAAATACCAAAATGAGCGCTGGGTTAAAGAGCGTTTTTAGAGAGTGAA
This sequence comes from Lithobates sylvaticus, assembly GCA_028564925.1. Classification (NCBI taxonomy): domain Eukaryota; kingdom Metazoa; phylum Chordata; class Amphibia; order Anura; family Ranidae; genus Lithobates; species Lithobates sylvaticus. The sequence goes on along the minus strand of CM053027.1, from coordinate 635,953,066 downwards.
AATTTGTGCCATGGAGCCCAATGCAAGTTTCAATCATTTGGTTCTAATGGTACAATTGTAACTTCCCCAAATAAATCCTTTCATGTTGAGATGAAATGTGTCTTTTCTCTCAAAGAAATGGCAACAATGTTGCTTCTTCTTCATCTATTTTGTTTTTCAGAAGCTACAATGTTTTCATGTTTCGCTAAAATCTATTTTTCTCTGTCACTTTCACTTGTTGCTCTCCATCTCACAAAAATCTTTACCAAAACTCACACCGGTGTCTTTCCACAAATAATACCATTGCTGATGAAAATTTAAAATGAGTCTCAATTTTGTGTTTTTTTTTTTTTTGTTTTGTTTTTTTGTTTTTTATTATTATTTCCAAATGATTGTAATTTGAGCCCAAAAAATGTGATGTGTACCAACATTAGAAATAAAAATGTAATTCCCAATAATCAGAGGGTAACATCACTATTCTACACTCACACACCAAGAACCACCAAATATGACACACTTTGCAATGGTGGTGGAACCCTCCTGCACAGAAATACTACATGTAGCCATAATTTAGGGAAAGAATGGAGTCTGGAGGTATGTTTAACAACGTAGGGAGATCAGACAACTTCCCTACATGAAGTGACATGTTTGGGATTCAAGCCCAGAGCCTCAGTACTGCCAGGCAGACGTGTTAACCTGTGAGCCACTGTGCTGCCACATAAATACACGTAGACTGCATTTCTTTGGACATGTAGGTGGCGGAATTACATTAGTCAGGAGTTATTCTTCTTGATTTAATCTGTGACATTGTGCTCAGCTCAATAGGGTAGTGGTCAGCACCTCTACCTTGACAGACTCAGACCGTGAATCCCACAGAGGGTATCTACTAAAAGATTGCATTGGACTCAACAGCATATGCTGAAAATGGGCAAATGCCAATTGGCCAATGCACTTTAGTTTGGTTTATTCTGATATATTAACTATTTAAATGCATGCAATGGTATGTAACTATTCAATAATATTATGGTGTGGAATTCCAAACATCACATGCTAGTTAACGGGCAGTTTACATTTTTTTTTTGTTTGTTGTATTTTAATTCACTTGTGCACTGGAAAAATAAACACAGCTGGTGGCTGGTAGGCTGGCTGGGATTTGAACTCATAGCTTGAGTTGGAGACATCTGAGCAGACCACCAAGACATTGTACTTATGCTGAGACCTGCATAATAGTGTAGTATGCTTAAAGAATGAACATAAATAATTACTGCTTTATAGTCCCCTAAATAAAATAAAAAAAACAAATAAAATAAAAAGTAGAACAGATATGTAAGTGTAAATGTTCAATACATGTAACTTTACAGAATAGCAGACATTGCTCTGCAATACTCAATCATAACTGCAATTGTTATCAAAAGAAGAAACCAAACTAGGAATACAAATTGCAATATACATCAATAGATGCACACGAGGTGGAGCACATCTCACATAAAAATGTTTTCTTCACATACAAGGATCATGGTTGCAGTGAAGTGCTATATAATAATAACTTGGTAGCAATTGGCACTTGCAGATCCACTTGCCGATTTCAAATTTACTAAAGGCACGTTCGCCGCTAATAGTGCAAATTTTTATTTGCATGTTTGTCTGATTGAACTCTTATGCCCCGTACACACGATCGGACTCTATGGCGGACTTGGTCCGGCAGACCAGAGTCTGACGGACAATCCGCCCGTGTGTGGCCCCCGGTGGACTTTTTCTTCCTGGCAGTCCGGCGGACAATCCGGCCGTGTGTGGGCTAGTCCGACTGGCTTTTGAAATGAATGGACTTGCCCACGCACAGATTAAAGTCCGTTCATTTTGAACGTGACTCCAGGTAGACGGACTAGCGAAGGCAATCAATGCGATGCCTCCCTTGGCAAGATTGACACCTTGCTAGCCCCGTCACCTGGTATGGATTTAAAGGGAAATCCTTACGCTGAAAAAACGGTGTGGGGGTCCCTCCAAGATCCATATCAGACCCTTATCCGATCACGCATCCTGGCTGGTCAGGAAAGGGGATGGGGACAAGCAAGCGCCCCCCCCCCCTCCTTTTAGGGCCGCGTGCCCTAAACATGGGGGGGTGCTTTGGGGAATGAGTATGGGGTACATCGTACCCTACCCATTCACCTGAGGGAAAAGTGTCAAGAAAAAAAACACAACACGGGTTTTTAAAGTACTTTATTGGGGGGGTGCTTTGGGGAATGAGTATGGGGTAGACCCCCGAAGTTGGAAGAAGACCCCCGGAGCTGTCTAATAAAGTACTTTAAAAACCTGTGTGTTTGTTTTTTTTTTTTTTACACTTTTTCCCTTAGGTGAATTGGTAGGGGTACCATGTACCCCATACTCATCCACACAGGGTGGGCGGCCGGGATCTGGGGGCCCCCTTATTAAAGGCTCTTGGATTCTGATAAGCCCCCACCCGCAGACCCGACAACCAACGGCCAGGGTTGTGGGGAAGAGGCCCTTGTCCTTATCAACATGGGGACAAGGTGCTTTGGGGTGGGGGCTCCCCCCGGCCCCCCCTTCCCCAAAGCACCCCCCCATGTTGAGGGCACTCGCTCGTCCCCACCCCCTTTCCTGACCGGCCTGGCTGCGTGCTCGGATAAGGGTCTGCGACTGGGCTAGCAAAGTGTCAATCTCGCCAATCAAGGTGGCGGCATTGGCTTCCTTCGCTAGTCCTGTCTACCTGGAGTCACGTTCAAAATTAACGGACTTTACTCCGTGTGTGGGCAAGTCCGTTCATTTCAAAAGTCCGGCGGGCCTCCGCCAAAACTCCAGTGGATTGTCTGCCGGAAAGGTCTGGGCGTGTGTGGGCAAGTCAGCGCGTTCGGAAAGTCCAGCGGGCCTCCGCTGGAAAGTCCAGCAGGTTGTCCGCCGGATAGTCTGATCGTGTATACGTGGCATTAATTGCCTGAAACGGGCGCTATTACATGTAGAGCGCCCAGTACTTCCCGGGAATCTTAGTAAATCAGCCTCTCTAAATTCTGGTGGAGGTGAAGATCCGAGAAGCACACACTGGTTCTTGGTGGAGATTGGAGAACACCTTGTGATTCCTGGTGGAGATTTGAGAACACCTTGTGATTCCTGGTGGAGATTCGAGAAGAACACACTGTGATTCCTGGTAGAAATCCAAGAAGAACACACTGTGATTCCTGGTGGAGATCCGAGAAGAACACACTGTGATTCCTGGTGGAGATTTGAGAAGAACACACTGTGATTCCTGGTGGAGATCCGAGAAGAACACACTGTGATTCCTGGTGGAGATCCGAGAAGAACACACTGTGATTCCTGGTGGAGATCCGAGAAGAACACACTGTGATTCCTGGTGGAGATCCGAGAAGAACACACTGTGATTCCTGGTGGAGATTGGAGAAGAACACGCTGTGATTCCTGGTGGAATTGGAGAAGAACACCTTGTGATTCCTGGTGGAGATTGGAGAAGAACACTTTGTGATTCCTGGTGGAGATGGGAGAACACCTTGTGATTCCTGGTGGAGCTTGGAGAAGAACACGCTGTGATTCCTGGTGGAGATTGGAGAAGAACACGCTGTGATTCCTGGTGGAGATTGGAGAAGAACACGCTGTGATTCCTGGTGGAGATTGGAGAAGAACACGCTGTGATTCCTGGTGGAGATTGGAGAAGAACACGCTGTGATTCCTGGTGGAGATTGGAGAAGAACACGCTGTGATTCCTGGTGGAGATGGGAGAAGAACACCTTGTGATTCCTGGTAGAGATGGTAGAAGAACACCTTGTGATTCCTGGTGGAGATGGGAGAAGAACACGTTGTGATTCCTGGTGGAGATGGGAGAAGAACACCTTGTGATTCCTGGTGGAGATGGGAGAAGAACACGTTGTGATTCCTGGTAGAGATGGTAGAAGAACACCTTGTGATTCCTGGTGGAGATGGGAGAAGAACACGTTGTGATTCCTGGTGGAGATGGTAGAAGAACACCTTGTGATTCTTGGTGGAGATGGGAGAAGAAGACCTTGTGATTCCTGGTGGAGATGGGAGAAGAACATGTGATTCCTGGTGGAGGTGGAGCTTGGAGAAGAACACGCTGTGATTCCTGGTGGAGATTATAGAAGAACACGCTGTGATTCCTGGTGGAGATTGGAGAAGGACACACCGTGATTCCTGGTGGAGATTATAGAAGAACACGCCGTGATTCCTGGTGGAGATTATAGAAGAACACGCTGTGATTCCTGGTGGAGATTATAGAAGAACACGCTGTGATTCCTGGTGGTGATGGGAGAAGGACACACCGTGATTCCTGGTGGAGATTGGAGAAGAACACGCCGTGATTCCTGGTGGAGATCCAAGAAGAACACACTGTGATTCCTGGTGGAGACCTGAGAAGAACACACTGTGATTCCTGGTGGAGATTGGAGAAGAACACGCTGTGATTCCTGGTGGAGATTGGAGAAGAACACGCTGTGATTCCTGGTGGAGATTGGAGAAGAACACACTGTGATTCCTGGTGGAGATTGGAGAAGAACACGCTGTGATTCCTGGTGGAGATTGGAGAAGAACACGCTGTGATTCCTGGTGGAGATTGGAGAAGAACACGCTGTGATTCCTGGTGGAGATTGGAGAAGAACACGCTGTGATTCCTGGTGGAGATTGGAGAAGAACACGCTGTGATTCCTGGTGGAGATTGGAGAAGAACACGCTGTGATTCCTGGTGGAGATTGGAGAAGAACACGCTGGGATTCCTGGTGGAGATTGGAGAAGAACACGCTGTGATTCCTGGTGGAGATTGGAGAAGAACACGCTGTGATTCCTGGTGGAGATTGGAGAAGAACACGCTGTGATTCCTGGTGGAGATTGGAGAAGAAAACGCTGTGATTCCTGGTGGAGAAGAACACCTTGTGATTACTGGTGGAGATCCGAGAAGAACACACCGTGATTCCTGGTGGAGATTGGAGAAGAACACGCCGTGATTCCTGGTGGAGATCCAAGAAGAACACACTGTGATTCCTGGTGGAGATCCAAGAAGAACACACTGTGATTCCTGGTGGAGACCTGAGAAGAACACCTTGTGATTCCTGGTGGAGATTGGAGAAGAACACGTTGTGATTCCTGGTGGAGATTGGAGAAGAACACGCTGTGATTCCTGGTGGAGATTGGAGAAGAACACGCTGTGATTCCTGGTAGAGAAGAACACCTTGTGATTACTGGTGGAGATCCGAGAAGAACACACCGTGATTCCTGGTGGAGATTGGAGAAGAACACGCTGTGATTCCTGGTAGTGATAATGTTTCAAAAAGTGACAGAAAAGTGAATGAAAAATCCTGAAGCAAATAAAGTTTTGAAGTGACTTGAAAAACAATCTTCCACCACACCACCCGTGTTCAGTGCTACCGCACCCTAAGGAAACGCACTCACCAGCAGTGTATGCCTTGCACTCTCATGCTCGGACAACTCGCTTAATAGCTCCACATGGGTCACAGATGGATCCAGACAGAATGTTAGATAATTGCACTCCACATATAAGGAAAAAAAGAGATGCTTCCAATAGTGAAGTAGAGTAAACCATTTATTTCAACAGCATACAAAATTCCTCAACCATTGTACTCACATCCTTCATATAAAAATAAGGCACTTCAGCATAATCGTTTCAACAGGAAACAAGGACCCAGCAGTGGTGACCCGATATATTATGGCATATGTTTCGTCGAAGTGACTTAATCATTGGGGTCATCAATGATTAAGTCACTTTGACGAAACATGTCTGGGTATGGTTACATGGCAACTGTGAGGGAGTTCATGTTAGTGTGGGCATCCGTTTCCTTTACATTTGGACATTTCATCGATCGATGGATACCACACCCCACAATCTCCTCTACCAATAGCTGTGTAGTATAAGGGCCATCCTGCTTAGGTACGGAGTGATTCTAAACCGCCATGGCAGCCCCCCCCCCCCCCCTCACTGTCTGAGTACCCCAACCAGTGACTGCATCTGTTTGGGTGATGTATCTGATAGGATAGTACATGGGATGATACAATGGATCTGATAGGATAGTACATGGGATGATACAATGTATCTGATAGGATAGGACAGTACATGGGATGATACAATGGATCTGATAGGATAGTACATGGGATGATACAATGGATCTGATAGGATAGGACAGTACATGGGATGATACAATGGATCTGATAGGACAGTACATGGGATGATACAATGTATCTGATAGGATAGTACATGGGGTGATACAATGTATCTGATAGGACAGTACATGGGATGATACAATGGATCTGATAGGACAGTACATGGGATGATACAATGTATCTGATAGGACAGTACATGGGATGATACAATGGATCTGATAGGATAGTACATGGGGTGATACAATGTATCTGATAGGATAGTACATGGGATGATACAATGGATCTGATAGGATAGGACAGTACATGGGATGATACAATGTATCTGATAGGATAGTACATGGGGTGATACAATGTATCTGATAGGATAGTACATGGGATGATACAATGTATCTGATAGGATAGTACATGGGATGATACAATGTATCTGATAGGATAGTACATGGGATGATACAATGGATCTGATAGGACAGTACATGGGGTGATACAATGTATCTGATAGGATAGTACATGGGGTGATACAATGTATCTGATAGGATAGTACATGGGATGATACAATGGATCTGATAGGACAGTACATGGGGTGATACAATGTATCTGATAGGATAGTACATGGGGATGATACAATGTATCTGATAGTACAGTACATGGGGTGATACAATGTATCTGATAGGATAGTACATGGGATGATACAATGGATCTGATAGGATAGTACATGGGATGATACAATGGATCTGATAGGACAGTACATGGGATGATACAATGGATCTGATAGGATAGTACATGGGATGATACAATGGATCTGATAGGATAGGACAGTACATGGGATGATACAATGGATCTGATAGGATGGTACATGGGATGATACAATGGATCTGATAGGACAGTACATGGGATGATACAATGGATCTGATAGGACAGTACATGGGATGATACAATGTATCTGATAGGATAGGACATGGGATGATACAATGGATCTGATAGGATAGTACATGGGGATGATACAATGGATCTGATAGGACAGTACATGGGGGATGATACAATGTATCTGATAGGACAGTACATGGGATGATACAATGTATCTGATAGGACAGTACATGGGATGATACAATGTATCTGATAGGACAGTACATGGGATGATACAATGGATCTGATAGGATAGTACATGGGATGATACAATGTATCTGATAGGACAGTACATGGGATGATACAATGTATCTGATAGGACAGTACATGGGGTGATACAATGGATCTGATAGGATAGTACATGGGATGATACAATGGATCTGATAGGACAGTACATGGGGTGATACAATGGATCTGATAGGACAGTACATGGGATGATACAATGTATCTGATAGGATAGTACATGGGATGATACAATGTATCTGATAGGACAGTACATGGGATGATACAATGGATCTGATAGGATAGTACATGGGGTGATACAATGTATCTGATAGGACAGTACATGGGATGATACAATGTATCTGATAGGATAGTACATGGGATGATACAATGTATCTGATAGGATAGTACATGGGGTGATACAATGTATCTGATAGGATAGTACATGGGATGATACAATGTATCTGATAGGATAGTACATGGGATGATACAATGGATCTGATAGGATAGTACATGGGGTGATACAATGTATCTGATAGGACAGTACATGGGATGATACAATGTATCTGATAGGATAGTACATGGGATGATACAATGTATCTGATAGGACAGTACATGGGATGATACAATGGATCTGATAGGATAGTACATGGGGTGATACAATGTATCTGATAGGACAGTACATGGGATGATACAATGTATCTGATAGGACAGTACATGGGGTGATACAATGGATCTGATAGGATAGGACAGTACATGGGATGATACAATGTATCTGATAGGATAGTACATGGGATGATACAATGTATCTGATAGGACAGTACATGGGATGATACAATGGATCTGATAGGACAGTACATGGGGTGATACAATGTATCTGATAGGACAGTACATGGGATGATACAATGGATCTGATAGGACAGTACATGGGATGATACAATGGATCTGATAGGACAGTACATGGGGTGATACAATGTATCTGATAGGACAGTACATGGGATGATACAATGGATCTGATAGGACAGTACATGGGATGATACAATGGATCTGATAGGACAGTACATGGGGTGATACAATGGATCTGATAGGACAGTACATGGGATGATACAATGTATCTGATAGGATAGTACATGGGATGATACAATGTATCTGATAGGACAGTACATGGGATGATACAATGGATCTGATAGGACAGTACATGGGGTGATACAATGTATCTGATAGGACAGTACATGGGATGATACAATGTATCTGATAGGATAGTACATGGGATGATACAATGGATCTGATAGGATAGTACATGGGATGATACAATGGATCTGATAGGACAGTACATGGGATGATACAATGGATCTGATAGGATAGTACATGGGATGATACAATGGATCTGATAGGATAGGACAGTACATGGGATGATACAATGGATCTGATAGGATGGTACATGGGATGATACAATGGATCTGATAGGACAGTACATGGGATGATACAATGGATCTGATAGGATAGTACATGGGGTGATACAATGTATCTGATAGGATAGGACATGGGATGATACAATGGATCTGATAGGACAGTACATGGGATGATACAATGGATCTGATAGGACAGTACATGGGATGATACAATGTATCTGATAGGATAGTACATGGGGGATGATACAATGGATCTGATAGGATAGTACATGGGATGATACAATGGATCTGATAGGACAGTACATGGGGTGATACAATGTATCTGATAGGATAGTACATGGGGTGATACAATGTATCTGATAGGACAGTACATGGGATGATACAATGTATCTGATAGGACAGTACATGGGATGATACAATGGATCTGATAGGATAGTACATGGGATGATACAATGTATCTGATAGGACAGTACATGGGATGATACAATGTATCTGATAGGACAGTACATGGGGTGATACAATGTATCTGATAGGACAGTACATGGGATGATACAATGGATCTGATAGGATAGTACATGGGATGATACAATGTATCTGATAGGACAGTACATGGGGTGATACAATGTATCTGATAGGATAGTACATGGGATGATACAATGTATCTGATAGGACAGTACATGGGATGATACAATGGATCTGATAGGACAGTACATGGGATGATACAATGGATCTGATAGGATAGTACATGGGATGATACAATGTATCTGATAGGACAGTACATGGGATGATACAATGTATCTGATAGGACAGTACATGGGGTGATACAATGTATCTGATAGGACAGTACATGGGATGATACAATGTATCTGATAGGACAGTACATGGGGTGATACAATGTATCTGATAGGATAGTACATGGGATGATACAATGGATCTGATAGGATAGTACATGGGATGATACAATGTATCTGATAGGATAGTACATGGGATGATACAATGTATCTGATAGGGTAATACAAAGACTCTCCACTTCCTGTCCTGGAGACAAAACCAGGAAATGAAGAAAACCTCCCCAATGGGGCCACAAACAGCAATAAAATCCTGACGGAGGTTCTGTCCCCCCCCCCCCCCACCAGAGTTCTCATTTAAAGCGGAGCTCCACCCTAAAGTGGAACTTGAGCTCATCGGATTCCTTCCCCCCCCCCCTCCGGTGCCACAATTGGCACCTTTCAGGGGGGAGGGGGGTGCAGATACCTGTATAATACAAGTATCTGCACCCACTTCCGGGACGAGATAGCCGAAGCTGCCCCGCCCATATCCGAAGATGCCCCGTTCCCAGGACACAGCGGGGACCAATAAAGACGCACAGCACGACTCGCGCATGCGCAGTAGGGAACTGGGCAGTGAAGCCGCAAGCTTCACTTCCTGATTCCCTGACAGAGGATGGCGGCGGGGCAGCCGAGAGCCGAGCGATCGCTCGTCATCTTCTGCCGACATCACTGGACCCCGGGACAGGTAAGTGTCCATTTATTAAAAGTCAGCAGCTGCCGTATTTTTGTAGAGGATGACTTTTAAAAAATAAATAAATTCAGGTGGAGCTCCTCTTTAAGGTGGCAGGTTTGATGGGGACAGATGATGAACCCATGTTGATCCTCTGACTTTGATCCTCCTGGCATCCAGCCAGTGGGGGTCATCCTCTATGGGGGGTCATCCTCTATGGGGGGTCATCGTCTATGGGGGGGTCATCGTCTATGGGGGGGACCATCCTCTATGGGGGGGACCATCCTCTATGGGGACCATCCTCTATGGGGGGGACCATCCTCTATGGGGGGGGCCATCCTCTATGGGGGGACCATCCTCTATGGGGGGGGTCATCCTCTATGGGGGGTCATCGTCTATGGGGACCATCCTCTATGGGGGGGGTCATCCTCTATGGGGGGTCATCCTCTATGGGGACCATCCTCTATGGGGGGTCATCGTCTATGGGGACCATCCTCTATGGGGGGTCATCGTCTATGGGGACCATCCTTTATGGGGGGGTCATCGTCTATGGGGACCATCCTCTATGGGGGGTCATCGTCTATGGGGACCATCCTCTATGGGGGGGGGTCATCCTCTATGGGGGTCATCCTCTATGGGGACCATCCTCTATGGGGGGGTCATCGTCTATGGGGACCATCCTCTATGGGGGTCATCGTCTATGGGGACCATCCTCTATGGGGGGGACCATCCTCTATGGGGGGTCATCGTCTATGGGGACCATCCTCTATGGGGGGGTCATCGTCTATGGGGGGGGACCATCCTCTATGGGGGGTCATCGTCTATGGGGACCATCCTCTATGGGGGGGGGTCATCCTCTATGGGGGGTCATCCTCTATGGGACCATCCTCTATGGGGGGTCATCGTCTATGGGGACCATCCTCTATGGGGGGTCATCGTCTATGGGGACCATCCTCTATGGGGGGGGGGGGGACCATCCTCTATGGGGGGTCATCGTCTATGGGGACCATCCTCTATGGGGGTCATCGTCTATGGGACCATCCTCTATGGGGGGGACCATCCTCTATGGGGGGTCATCGTCTATGGGGACCATCCTCTATGGGGGGGGACCATCCTCTATGGGGGGTCATCGTCTATGGGGACCATCCTCTATGGGGGGTCATCGTCTATGGGGACCATCCTCTATGGGGGGACCATCCTCTATGGGGGGGACCATCCTCTATGGGGGGGGACCATCCTCTATGGGGGGGGGGTCATCCTCTATGGGGGGTCATCGTCTATGGGGACCATCCTCTATGGGGGGGGGTCATCCTCTATGGGGGGTCATCGTCTATGGGGACCATCCTCTATGGGGGGTCAACGTCTATGGGGACCATCCTCTATGGGGGGTCATCGTCTATGGGGACCATCCTTTATGGGGGGGTCATCGTCTATGGGGACCATCCTCTATGGGGGGTCATCGTCTATGGGGACCATCCTCTATGGGGGGGGGGTCATCCTCTATGGGGGGTCATCCTCTATGGGGACCATCCTCTATGGGGGGTCATCGTCTATGGGGACCATCCTCTATGGGGGGTCATCGTCTATGGGGACCATCCTCTATGGGGGGGGACCATCCTCTATGGGGGGGGACCATCCTCTATGGGGGGTCATCGTCTATGGGGACCATCCTCTATGGGGGGGTCATCGTCTATGGGGACCATCCTCTATGGGGGGGGGGGTCATCCTCTATGGGGGGTCATCGTCTATGGGGACCATCCTCTATGGGGGGGGGGGGTCATCCTCTATGGGGGGTCATCCTCTATGGGGACCATCCTCTATGGGGGGTCATCGTCTATGGGGACCATCCTCTATGGGGGGTCATCGTCTATGGGGACCATCCTCTATGGGGGGGTACCATCCTCTATGGGGGGGGACCATCCTCTATGGGGGGTCATAGTCTATGGGGACCATCCTCTATGGGGGGGGGTCATCCTCTATGGGGGTCATCCTCTATGGGGGGGACCATCCTCTATGGGGGGTCATCGTCTATGGGGACCATCCTCTATGGGGGGTCATCGTCTATGGGGACCATCCTCTATGGGGGGACCATCCTCTATGGGGGTCATCCTCTATGGGGGGGACCATCCTCTATGGGGGGGTCATCCTCTATGGGGGGGACCATCCTCTATGGGGGGTCATCCTCTATGGGGGGGACCATCCTCTATGGGGGGGGTCATCCTCTATGGGGGGTCATCGTCTATGGGGACCATCCTCTATGGGGGGGGTCATCTCTCTATGGGAGGGACCATCCTCTACCTATGGTGGGGGGCATCCTCTATGGGGGGGTCATCGTCTATGGGGGGGACCATCCTCTATGGGGGGTCATCGTCTAATGGGGACCATCCTCTATGGGGGGTCATCCTCTATGGGGACCATCCTCTATGGGGGGTCATCATCTATGGGGACCATCCTCTATGGGGGGTCATCGTCTATGGGGACCATCCTTTATGGGGGGGTCATCGTCTATGGGGGGTCATCGTCTATGGGGACCATCCTCTATGGGGGGGGGGGTCATCCTCTATGGGGGGTCAACCTCTATGGGGACCAACCTCTATGGGGGGTCATCGTCTATGGGGACCATCCTCTATGGGGGGTCATCGTCTATGGGGACCATCCTCTATGGGGGGGGACCATCCTCTATGGGGGGGGACCATCCTCTATGGGGGGTCATCGTCTATGGGGACCATCCTCTATGGGGGGGTCATCGTCTATGGGGACCATCCTCTATGGGGGGTCATCGTCTATGGGGACCATCCTCTATGGGGGGGGTCATCCTCTATGGGGGGTCATCCTCTATGGGGACCATCCTCTATGGGGGGTCATCGTCTATGGGGACCATCCTCTATGGGGGGGGGTCATCGTCTATGGGGACCATCCTCTATGGGTGGGTACCATCCTCTATGGGGGGGGACCATCCTCTATGGGGGGTCATCGTCTATGGGGACCATCCTCTATGGGGGGGTCATCGTCTATGGGGACCATCCTCTATGGGGGGGACCATCCTCTATGGGGGGTCATCGTCTATGGGGACCATCCTCTATGGGGGGGTCATCCTCTATGGGGGGTCATCCTCTATGGGGACCATCCTCTATGGGGGGTCATCGTCTATGGGGACCATCCTCTATGGGGGGTCATCGTCTATGGGGACCATCCTCTATGGGGGGGTACCATCCTCTATGGGGGGGGACCATCCTCTATGGGGGGTCATCGTCTATGGGGACCATCCTCTATGGGGGGGTCATCCTCTATGGGGACCATCCTCTATGGGGGGGGCCATCCTCTATGGGGACCATCCTCTATGGGGGGGGGCATCCTCTATGGGGGGTCATCGTCTATGGGGACCATCCTCTATGGGGGGGCCATCCTCTATGGGGGGGGGCCATCCTCTATGGGGGGGGGTCATCCTCTATGGGGGGGCCATCCTCTATGGGGGGTCATCGTCTATGGGGACCATCCTCTATGGGGATCATCGATTTGTCTAAGTTTTCTCTTCTTCTTACACGTCGCCATCAAATATTTATCAGGAAAGGACATTGAAGGACGCTGCCAGACGATTTCAGTTCAGTAAACTTGTCGGCTGAAATCATCTGGCTAATTATCCGCTCGGGGCGGGAGATAAACGCAATCCGATAAAACAGAATTAATTAAGCGGCGGGAGATAAACGCAATCCGATAAAACAGAATTAATTAAGCGGCGGGAGATAAACGCAATCCGATAAAACAGAATTAATTAAGCGGCGGGAGATAAGTCGCATGGAAATGAGTATGAAGAGACGGATTGTATCACTTAACAAGGAGATGGAAATCTGCAGCAGAGAGAAGACGAGGAGATGTGAGGAACACGCCGAACCTTCAAGAGGACCCGTCACCAATCCCGACACGTCGCCAATCCCGACACGTCACCAATCCCGACACGTCGCCAATCCCGACCCGTCGCCAATCCCGACACGTCGCCAATCCCGACACGTCGCCAATCCCGACACGTCGCCAATCCCGACCCGTCGCCAATCCCGACACGTCGCCAATCCCGACACGTCGCCAATCCCGACACGTCGCCAATCCCGACACGTCGCCAATCCCGACACGTCGCCAATCCCGACACGTCGCCAATCCCGACACGTCGCCAATCCCGACACGTCGCCAATCCCGACACGTCGCCAATCCCGACACGTCGCCAATCCCGACACGTCGCCAATCCCTACACGTCGCCAATCCCGACACGTCGCCAATCCCGACACGTCGCCAATCCCGACACGTCGCCAATCCCGACACGTCGCCAATCCCGACACGTCGCCAATCCCTACACGTCGCCAATCCCGACCCGTCGCCAATCCCGACACGTCGCCAATCCCGACACGTCGCCAATCCCGACACGTCGCCAATCCCTACACGTCGCCAATCCCGACACGTCGCCAATCCCGACACGTCGCCAATCCCGACCCGTCGCCAATCCCGACACGTCGCCAATCCCGACACGTCGCCAATCCCGACACGTCGCCAATCCCGACCCGTCGCCAATCCCGACACGTCGCCAATCCCGACACGTCGCCAATCCCGACACGTCGCCAATCCCGACACGTCGCCAATCCCGACACGTCGCCAATCCCGACACGTCGCCAATCCCGACACGTCGCCAATCCCGACACGTCGCCAATCCCGACACGTCGCCAATCCCGACACGTCGCCAATCCCGACACGTCGCCAATCCCGACCCGTCGCCAATCCCGACACGTCGCCAATCCCGACACGTCGCCAATCCCGACACGTCGCCAATCCCGACACGTCGCCAATCCCGACACGTCGCCAATCCCGACACGTCGCCAATCCCGACACGTCGCCAATCCCGACACGTCGCCAATCCCGACACGTCGCCAATCCCGACACGTCGCCAATCCCGACACGTCGCCAATCCCGACACGTCGCCAATCCCGACCCGTCGCCAATCCCGACCCGTCGCCAATCCCGACCCGTCGCCAATCCCGACACGTCGCCAATCCCGACACGTCGCCAATCCCGACCCGTCACCAATCCCGACACGTCGCAATGTATAGCAACCATCGCAATAAATATCGCCGGTCCGGGACTCTGCCTAACCTGAGATGGTGTCATCAGCACATTCTCCCCTCCCCCAGTCATCAGACTGTACATTGTATCCTGGTAAGAGGATTTCCATGATTGTAAGATCTGAGGCCATGCAGTGACATGTTGAGTACTCGGTATCACAAGCCCCAGAGTTGTGGATTAGACCCCTTGACAGTGTTTATTCACCGTCTCCCTGTGACCATCAAAAGAGTTGTCAGCGAAAGCAGGGCCATCTTTAATATTGATTGGACCCTGGGCAAAAAATATCTTGGGCCCCCCCCCCCATGCAGTTTCGCTCTCCACCTGCTCTGAGACATACAATAAATAGCAGCTAGACTAAAAATCAGTTTACTGATCAGATCAGACAGCGATTGTGACTGGTTGCCAGAGGTTACAGAGTATCATTACCACTCACTGACTGGTTGCTAGAGGTTACAGTGTATCATTACCGCTCACTGACTGGTTGCTAGAGGTTACAGTGTATCATTACCGCTCACTGACTGGTTGCTAGAGGTTACAGTGTATCATTACCGAACACTGATTAGTTGCTAGAGGTTACAGCACATGATTTCTGCTTGTTGATTGGTTGTTAGAGATTACTGTACATCTATACTGCTCACTGGTTACTGCACATCATTACTGATTGGTTGCTAGAGGTTACAGCACATCATCTCCTCACTGCCTGCACACCATGGACTGGGGAGGTAAGGGGGCCCATTAATAGACAGAAAACTCCTAGTGATCCTATAAATCCTGGGATCAATGCTAGTGCTGGGGGGAGGGTGTAATCAATGGCAATGCTGATTTTTTATTTTTTATTTTTTTTACTGACTACCAATATAAAGAGGCGTTTCAACACTGGCTACCAATGTAGTGAGAAGATTTACACTGACCACCAATGTAGTGAGAAGATTTACACTGGCCACCAATGTAGTGAGAAGAATTACACTGACCACCATTATAATGAGAAGATTTACACTGACCACCATTGTAATGAGAAGATTTACACTGACCACCATTGTAATGAGAAGATTTACACTGACCACCATTGTAACTGAGACATTTAGTCTGCGTTCACATTTGTGTGTGTCGGGAACGCATGCAAAATCGCTTTCCTGACACCACAGAAACGTGCTGCCCTTTAGCAGATACACCGCAGTGCCATAAATTGTTAATGACACCCTCACCCATCTGCTGAGATTTGCCTTGGCACCGTGTGATTTTGGGACTTTCTTCTGCGTTTGTAGCGCATAGAGCAGCCCATTGAAATGAATGGCCTTCCCTTCACGTGACCGCCATCTTTACCCTGTCAGTACACCTTTCATCCTAAAACCCCTCCACCCCAAACCTCCCCCATCCTCTCCAATCCCCCTCCCCTTTAACTCTACCTGCCTCCTCTGCTCACCTTGGCACCCACCTTCCTTACCTCCATACACCCCCTCCTTGCTCACCTGTGCACCCCAAACTGTAATTCCTTCTCTGCCACACCCACTAATTACCTTTGCAGAAGAGGATGATGTTGGGCTTAATGAGCACAGTTGTGGGCATGTAAAGCCTTTACCTCCCCAGTGGGCAGCATTCAGTATAGGTGATGGTGGATATGACCCCAGGGGGGCATGATATACCTATGAATGCCGCCTCTATTTACATATCAATGCCGGTAATGTACATGTAAACACAGGTCTGCAGGTGAGTCATCTGTACACAACAATAGGGCAGAGCTGGGCAGCATTAGTAACAGAACTTCATACTGAGATATCAGGACACAGCACAGGACTAAAACCTCAAGGGAGGAGGGAATTTAAACTGGGATTGTTGGCAAGTATGAGGCAGCTGCTTTGGGCCCCACAACAATGACAGGGCCCAGGGCAGCTGCCCCTTTTGCCCTGCCTTAAAGATGGCCCTGACCAAAAGTGAGATGCCCCGCCCAGAACACACCGGAGGGTGACAAACGCCACATGACATTGTTGGTGACAACTACCAAACCAATCAGAATAGGAATGGAGACAATGAGGATGAGTGGGGGATGGTAGAGAAAGATGTGGGGGATGGTAGAGGAAGATGTGGGGGATGAGGATGAGTGGGGGATGGTAGAGGAAGATGTGGGGGATGGAGGAAGATGTGGGGGGTGAGGATGAGCGGGGGATGGTAGAGGAAGATGTGGGGGGTGAGGATGAGTGGGGATGAGGATGATGTGGGGGATGAGGATGAGTGGGGGATGGTAGAGGAAGATGATGAGGATGAGTGGGGGATGGTAGAGGAAGATGCGGGGGATGAGGATGAGCGGGGGAAGGTATAGGAAGATGTGGGGGGTGAGGATGAGCGGGGGATGGTAGAGGAAGATGTGGGGGATGAGGATGAGAGGGGGATGGTAGAGGAAGATGTGGGGGATGAGGATGAGTGGGGGATGGTAGAGGAAGATGTGGGGGATGAGGATGAGCGGGGGATGGTAGAGGAAGATGTGGGGGATGAGGATGAGTGGGGGATGGTAGAGGAAGATGTGGGGGATGGTAGAGGAAGATGTGGGGGATGGTAGAGGAAGATGTGGGGGATGGTAGAGGAAGATGTGGGGGATGAGGATGAGCGGGGATGGTAGAGGAAGATGGGGGGGATGAGATGAGTGGGGGATGTGGGGATGGGGGGAAGGTAGAGGAAGATGTGGGGGATGGTAGAGGAAGATGCGGGGGATGGTAGAGGAAGATGTGGGGGATGAGGATGAGTGGGGGATGGTAGAGGAAGATGTGGGGGGGATGAGCGGGGGATGGTAGAGGAAGATGTGGGGGATGAGCATGAGCGGGGGATGGTAGAGGAAGATGTGGGGGGATGAGGATGAGCGGGGGATGGTAGAGGAAGATGTGGGGGTTGAGGATGAGCGGGGGATGGTAGAGGAAGATGTGGGGGATGGTAGAGGAAGATGGGGGGGATGGTAGAGGAAGATGTGGGGGATGAGGATGAGCGGGGGATGGTAGAGGAAGATGCGGGGGATGAGGATGATGTGGGGGATGAGGATGAGCGGGGGATGGTAGAGGAAGAGGAAGATGTGGGGGATGGTAGAGGATGGTAGAGGAAGATGTGGGGGATGGTAGAGGAAGATGTGGGAGATGGTAGAGGAAGATGTGGGAGATGGTAGAGGAAGATGTGGGGGATGGTAGAGGAAGAAGATGCGGGGGATGGTAGAGGAAGATGTGGGGGATGAGGGAGCGGGGGAAGGTAGAGGAAGATGTAGAGGAAGATGGGGGGATGGTAGAGGAAGATGTGGGGGATGGTAGAGGAAGATGTGGGGGATGGTAGAGGAAGATGTCGGGGATGGTAGAGGAAGATGTGGGGGATGGTAGAGGAAGATGTCGGGGATGGTAGAGGAAGATGTGGGGGGTGAGGATGAGTGGGGGAAGGTAGAGGAAGATGTGGGGGATGGTAGAGGAAGATGTGGGGGATGGTAGAGGAAGATGTGGGGGATGGTATAGGAAGATGTGGGGGATGGTAGAGGAATGGTAGAGGAAGATGTGGGGGATGGGAGAGGAAGATGTGGGGGATGAGGATGAGCGGGGGATGGTAGAGGAAGATGTGGGGGGTGAGGATGAGTGGGGGATGGTAGAGGAAGATGTGGGGGATGAGGATGAGTGGGGGATGGTAGAGGAAGATGTGGGGGATGAGGATGAGTGGGGGATGGTAGAGGAAGATGTGGGGGGTGAGGATGAGCGGGGGATGGTAGAGGAAGATGTGGGGGATGAGGATGAGCGGGGGATGGTAGAGGAAGATGTGGGGGATGGTAGAGGAAGATGTGGGGGATGGTAGAGGAAGTTGTGGGGGATGGTAGAGGAAGATGTGGGGGATGGTAGAGGAAGATGTGGGGGATGGTAGAGGAAGATGTCGGGGATGGTAGAGGAAGATGTGGGGGATGAGGATCTCCATCTTCTGTATCTGGGTCGCCTTCCTTCTTCTCAATAAATGATGAGTCTCTTCGCTCCTCTCGGGATCCTGAACTACATTCTGATATATGGAGGGGGAGGGGAGACACAAGTGGAATTCACTGTATTCTGGGGTTTATATTTGGAGTTACTACTCCCCTCCCCCACATTTCTCCACCAGAGGCACAAACCTCATAATAACACTTGGGGGTCCAGAACAATGACACCCTGACACTTGGGGTCCCAGAACAATGACACCCTGACACTTGGGGGCCCCAGAACAATGACACCCTGACACTTGGGGGTCCAGAACAATGACACCCTGACACTTGGGGGTCCCCAGAACAATGACACCCTGACACTTGGGGGTCCCAGAACAATGACACCCTGACACTTGGGGGTCCAGAACAATGACACCCTGACACTTGGGGGTCCCAGAACAATGACACCCTGACACTTGGGGGTCCAGAACAATGACACCCTGACACTTGGGGGTCCCCAGAACAATGACACCCTGACACTTGGGGTCCCCAGAACAATGACACCCTGACACTTGGGGGTCCCAGAACAATGACACCCTGACACTTGGGGGTCCCCAGAACAATGACACCCTGACACTTGGGGCCCCAGAACAATGACACCCTGACACTTGGGGGTCCAGAACAATGACACCCTGACACTTTGGGGGTCCCAGAACAATGACACCCTGACACTTGGGGTCCCCAGAACAATGACACCCTGACACTTGGGGGTCCCAGAACAATGACACCCTGACACTTGGGGGTCCCGAACAATGACACCCTGACACTTGGGGGTCCAGAACAATGACACCCTGACACTGGGGGTCCCAGAACAATGACACCCTGACACTTGGGGGTCCCCCAGAACAATGACACCCTGACACTTGGGGGTCCCAGAACAATGACACACCCTGACACTTGGGGGTCCAGAACAATGACACCCTGACACTTGGGGGTCCCAGAACAATGACACCCTGACACTTGGGGGTCCAGAACAATGACACCCTGACACTTGGGGGTCCCAGAACAATGACACCCTGACACTTGGGGGTCCCAGAACAATGACACACTGACACTTGGGGGTCCAGAACAATGACACCCTGACACTTGGGGGTCCCAGAACAATGACACCCTGACACTTGGGGGTCCAGAACAATGACACCCTGACACTTGGGGGTCCCAGAACAATGACACCCTGACACTTGGGGTCCCAGAACAATGACACCCTGACACTTGGGGGTCCAGAACAATGACACCCTGACACTTGGGGGTCCCAGAACAATGACACCCTGACACTTGGGGGTCCCAGAACAATGACACCCTGACACTTGGGGGTCCCAGAACAATGACACCCTGACACTTGGGGGTCCAGAACAATGACACCCTGACACTTGGGGGTCCAGAACAATGACACCCTGACACTTGGGGGTCCCAGAACAATGACACCCTGACACTTGGGGGTCCCCAGAACAATGACACCCTGACACTTGGGGGTCCCAGAACAATGACACCCTGACACTTGGGGGTCCAGAACAATGACACCCTGACACTTGGGGGTCCCAGAACAATGACACCCTGACACTTGGGGGTCCAGAACAATGACACCCTGACACTTGGGGGTCCAGAACAATGACACCCTGACACTTGGGGTCCCAGAACAATGACAACCCTGACACTTGGGGGTCCCAGAACAATGACACCCTGACACTTGGGGGTCCCCAGAACAATGACACCCTGACACTTGGGGGTCCCCAGAACAATGACACCCTGACACTTGGGGGGTCCCAGAACAATGACACCCTGACACTTGGGGTCCCAGAACAATGACACCCTGACACTTGGGGGTCCAGAACAATGACACCCTGACACTTGGGGGTCCCCAGAACAATGACACCCTGACACTTGGGGGTCCCAGAACAATGACACCCTGACACTTGGGGGTCCCAGAACAATGACACCCTGACACTTGGGGGTCCCAGAACAATGACAACCCTGACACTTGGGGGTCCCAGAACAATGACACCCCGACACTTGGGGGGTCCCCAGAACAATGACACCCTGAAACTTGGGGGTCCAGAACAATGACACCCTGACACTTGGGGGTCCCAGAACAATGACACCCCTGACACTTGGGGGTCCCAGAACAATGACACCCTGACACTTGGGGGTCCAGAACAATGACACCCTGACACTTGGGGTCCCAGAACAATGACAACCCTGACACTTGGGGGTCCCAGAACAATGACACCCGACACTTGGGGGTCCCCAGAACAATGACACCCTGACACTTGGGGGTCCCAGAACAATGACACCCTGACACTTGGGGGTCCCAGAACAATGACACCCTGACACTTGGGGGTCCCAGAACAATGACACCCTGACACTTGGGGTCCCAGAACAATGACACCCTGACACTTGGGGTCCCAGAACAATGACACCCTGACACTTGGGGGTCCAGAACAATGACACCCTGACACTTGGGGGTCCCAGAACAATGACACCCTGACACTTGGGGGTCCCAGAACAATGACACCCTGACACTTGGGGGTCCCAGAACAATGACACCCTGACACTTGGGGGTCCAGAACAATGACACCCTGACACTTGGGGGTCCCAGAACAATGACACCCTGACACTTGGGGGTCCCAGAACAATGACACCCTGACACTTGGGGGTCCCTGAACAATGACACCCTGACACTTGGGGGTCCCAGAACAATGACACCCTGACACTTGGGGGTCCAGAACAATGACACCCTGACACTTGGGGGTCCAGAACAATGACACCCTGACACTTGGGGGTCCCAGAACAATGACACCCTGACACTTGGGGGTCCCAGAACAATGACACCCTGACACTTGGGGGTCCCAGAACAATGACACCCTGACACTTGGGGGTCCCAGAACAATGACACCCTGACACTTGGGGGTCCCAGAACAATGACACCCCTGACACTTGGGGGTCCCAGAACAATGACACCCTGACACTTGGGGGTCCCAGAACAATGACACCCTGACACTTGGGGGTCCAGAACAATGACACCCTGACACTTGGGGGTCCCAGAACAATGACACCCTGACACTTGGGGGTCCCCAGAACAATGACACCCTGACACTTGGGGTCCCAGAACAATGACACCCTGACACTTTGGGGTCCAGAACAATGACACCCTGACACCCTGACACTTGGGGGTCCAGAACAATGACACCCCTGACACTTGGGGGTCCCAGAACAATGACACCCTGACACTTGGGGGTCCAGAACAATGACACCCTGACACTTGGGGGGTCCCCAGAACAATGACACCCTGACACTTGGGGGTCCCAGAACAATGACACCCTGACACTTGGGGGTCCAGAACAATGACACCCTGACACTTGGGGGTCCCAGAACAATGACACACCCTGACACTTGGGGGTCCAGAACAATGACACCTGACACTTGGGGGTCCCAGAACAATGACACCCCTGACACTTGGGGGTCCAGAACAATGACACCCCGACACTTGGGGGTCCCAGAACAATGACACCCTGACACTTGGGGGTCCCAGAACAATGACACCCTGACACTTGGGGGTCCCAGAACAATGACACCCTGACACTTGGGGTCCCCAGAACAATGACACCCTGACACTTGGGGGTCCCCAGAACAATGACACCCTGACACTTGGGGGTCCCAGAACAATGACACCCTGACACTTGGGGGTCCCAGAACAATGACACCCTGACACTTGGGGGTCCCAGAACAATGACACCCTGACACTTGGGGGTCCAGAACAATGACACCCTGACACTTGGGGGTCCCAGAACAATGACACCCTGACACTTGGGGGTCCCAGAACAATGACACCCTGACACTTGGGGGTCCCAGAACAATGACACCCTGACACTTTGGGGGTCCCAGAACAATGACACCCTGACACTTGGGGGTCCCAGACAATGACACCCTGACACTTGGGGGTCCCAGAACAATGACACACCCTGACACTTGGGGTCCAGAACAATGACACCCTGACACTTGGGGTCCCAGAACAATGACACCCCTGACACTTGGGGGTCCCAGAACAATGACACCCTGACACTTTGGGGTCCCAGAACAATGACACCCTGACACTTGGGGGACCCAGAACAATGACACACTGACACTTGGGGGTCCCAGAACAATGACACCCTGACACTTGGGGGTCCCAGAACAATGACACCCTGACACTTGGGGGTCCAGAACAATGACACCCTGACACTTGGGGGTCCCAGAAAAATGACACCCTGACACTTGGGGGTCCCAGAACAATGACACCCTGACACTTGGGGTCCCAGAACAATGACACCCTGACACTTGGGGGTCCCATACAATGACACCCTGACACTTGGGGGTCCCAGAACAATGATACCCTGACACTTGGGGGTCCCAGAACAATGACACCCTGACACTTGGGGGGTCCAGAACCATGACACCCTGACACTGGGGGTCCAGAACAATGACACTTGGGGGTCCAGAACAATGACACCCGGACACTTGGGGGTCCCCAGAACACTGACACCCTGACACTTGGGGGTCCCAGAACAATGACACCCTGACACTTGGGGGGACCCAGAACAATGACACACTGACACTTGGGGGTCCCAGAACAATGAGACACCCTGACACTTGGGGGCCAGAACAATGACACCCTGACACTTGGGGGTCCCCGAACAATGACACCCTGACACTTGGGGTCCAGAACAATGACACCCTGACACTTGGGGGTCCCAGAACAATGACACCCTGACACTTGGGGTCCCAGAACAATGACACCCCGACACTTGGGGGTCCAGAACAATGACACCCTGACACTTGGGGGTCCCAGAACAATGACACCCTGACACTTGGGGGTCCCAGAACAATGACACCCTGACACTTGGGGGTCCCCAGAACAATGACACCCTGACACTTGGGGGTCCAGAACAATGACACCCTGACACTTGGGGGTCCCAGAACAATGACACCCTGACACTTGGGGGTCCCAGAACAATGACACCCCGACACTTGGGGGTCCCAGAACAATGACACCCTGACACTTGGGGGGGGTCCCAGAACAATGACACCCTGACACTTGGGGGTCCCAGAACAATGACACCCTGACACTTGGGGGTCCCAGAACAATGACACCTGACACTTGGGGGTCCAGAACAATGACACCCTGACACTTGGGGGTCCCAGAACAATGACACCCTGACACTTGGGGGTCCCAGAACAATGACACCCTGACACTTGGGGTCCAGAACAATGACACACTGACACTTGGGGTCCCCAGAACAATGACACACTGACACTTGGGGGTCCCAGAACAATGACACCCTGACACTTGGGGGTCCCAGAACAATGACACCCTGACACTTGGGGGTCCCAGAACAATGACACCCCTGACACTTGGGGGTCCCAGAACAATGACACCCTGACACTTGGGGGTCCCAGAACAATGACACCCCGACACTTGGGGGTCCCAGAACAATGACACCCTGACACTTGGGGTGACTCAAAGTCACCTCAAGCCACTCCTCCAAATAGAATATTTTCAGAATTTGTTGGGTTCTGCAAAGGAACCCCCTCACTGTCCAGTCGGGGGGGGGGCCTCTAAACTCCCAAGCTCCTCCCACACTTGACTTTTCTGCCATTGGAGGTGATGGAAGTCTCTGTCAGAGCCGGAGAAGCGATCGGCATCAGAGCCAGGAAGAGCTTTGTGTCCCTTTTTATAAGGAGGCTCAGATGACTCCGCCCACCACTCTGACAATAACTAATATATCACTTTTGGGTGGAGGGACCCTTTACCATCACTCATGGGCGGAGGGACCCTTTACCATCACTCATGGGTGGAGGGACCCTTTACCATCTCTCATGGGTGGAGGGACCCTTTACCATCACTCATGGGCGGAGGGACCCTTTACCATCACTCATGGGCGGAGGGACCCTTTACCATCACTCATGGGTGGAGGGACCCTTTACCATCACTCATGGGTGGAGGGACCCTTTACCATCTCTCATGGGTGGAGGGACCCTTTACCATCTCTCATGGGTGGAGGGACCCTTTACCATCACCCTTTACCATGGGTGGAGGGACCCTTTACCATCACTCATGGGCGGAGGGACCCTTTACCATCACTCATGGGCGGAGGGACCCTTTACCATCACTCATGGGCGGAGGGACCCTTTACCATCACTCATGGGTGGAGGGACCCTTTACCATCTCTCATGGGTGGAGGGACCCTTTACCATCTCTCATGGGTGGAGGGACCCTTTACCATCTCTCATGGGTGGAGGGACCCTTTACCATGGGTGGAGGGACCCTTTACCATGGGCGGAGGGACCCTTTAGCGGGTGGACGGGTCGTGGCTCTGCAATGTGTGGTGGATTCATGTCGCCCACATAGACCGAGGAGAGGTGACCCCCCCCTCCCCCCTCCCCGCTGCTGCTGAATCTTTAATATGGCGGTTTACATTCCCACGGCTCGGCTCTCTGTTGACATCTCTCAGACTCACTTACAGATCAGACAACATTCGTGGTTCTCGGCCTGCGGATGCGCGGTCACGCTCGATTGAATTACAACTAATTCAGAGATGTATGAGAGCGGAGATCCTGCAAGGGAGGATACTTTAACCAATCACTGCCCTGGGGGGAGGGGATCACCTTACAGGTAAACGGGGGTCCTCCATCATCCACATACCTGGCAAAGAGAGAGGACCAGGTACAAGAGGAGGAGACCGACTACCCGGGTTCAAGAGGAGGAGACCGACTACAAGAGAAGGAGACCGACTACAAGAGGATGAGACCGACTACCCGGGTACAAGAGGAGGAGACCGACTCCCCCTGGTACAAGAAGAGGAGACCAGGTACAAGAGGAGGAGACCGACTACAAGAGGATGAGACCGACTACCCGGGTACAAGAGGAGGAGACCGACTCCCCCTGGTACAAGAGGAGGAGACCAGGTACAAGAGGAGGAGACCGACTAGCGGGGTACAAGAGGAGACCCGGGTATAAGATGCAGAGAGGAGGAGACCGGCTACCCGGGTACAGGAGGAGGAGACCGGCTACCCGGGTCCAGGAGGAGGAAACTGGGTACAGGAGGAAGAGACCAGCATCCCAGGTACAGGAGGAGGAGACCGGCATCCCAGATACAGGAGGAGGACACCGGGCACAAGAGGAGACCAACTACCTGGGTATAAGATGTAGAGAGGAGGAGACCGGCTACCCAGGTACAGGAGGAGGAGACCGGCTACCCGGGTACAATAGGGGGAGACTGGCTACCCAGGTATAAGATGCAGAGAGGAGGAGAGCGGCTACCCACGTACAGGAGGAGGAGACCGGCTAGCCAGGTATAAGATGTAGAGAGGAGGAGACCGGCTACCCGGGTACAGGAGGAGGAGACCGACTCCCCAGGTATAAGATGTAGAGAGGAGGAGACAGGCTACCCGGGTACAGGAGGAGGAGACCGACTCCCCCTGGTACAAGAGGAGGAGACCAGGTACAAGAGGAGGAGACCGACTAGCGGGGTACAAGAGGAGACCCGGGTATAAGATGCAGAGAGGAGGAGACCGGCTACCCGGGTACAGGAGGAGGAGACCGGCTACCCGGGTCCAGGAGGAGGAAACTGGGTACAGGAGGAAGAGACCAGCATCCCAGGTACAGGAGGAGGAGACCGGCATCCCAGATACAGGAGGAGGACACCGGGCACAACTACCTGGGTATAAGATGTAGAGAGGAGGAGACCGGCTACCCAGGTACAGGAGGAGGAGACCGGCTACCCGGGTACAATAGGGGGAGACTGGCTACCCAGGTATAAGATGCAGAGAGGAGGAGAGCGGCTACCCACGTACAGGAGGAGGAGACCGGCTAGCCAGGTATAAGATGTAGAGAGGAGGAGACCGGCTACCCGGGTACAGGAGGAGGAGACCGGCTACCCGGGTACAGGAGGAGGAGACCAGCTAGCCAGGTATAAGATGTAGAGAGGAGGAGACAGGCTACCCGGGTACAGGAGGAGGAGACCGGCTACCCGGGTACAGAAGGAGGAGACCGGCTACCCGGGTACAGGAGGAGACCGGCTACCCGGGTACAGGAGGAGACCGGCTACCCGGGTACAGTAGGAGACCGGCTACCCGGGTACAGGAGGAGGAGACCGGCTACCCGGGTACAAGAGGGGGAGACCGGCTACCCGGGTACAAGAGGGGGAGACCGGCTACCCGGGTACAAGAGGGGTTGACCGGCTACCCGGGTATAAGATGTAGAGAGGAGGAAACCGTCTACCCACGTACAGGAGGAGGAGACCGGCTACCCAGGTATAAGATGCAGAGAGGAGGAGACCGGCTACCCGGGTACACCGTGTGTGTTTTTTTTCTTTCCTAGAGGGTAGTGGTGTTTTATTTGCAGTCTTTGCGCCTCTAGAGATACACATTGACCTCGGAAGAGACGGCTCCACCATTGGACTCTGCTGAGATTTCACATTCCCGGGGAGATCCTTTTGGTGTCGAAACATAAATGTCCCCCCTTCCCCCTCATGCGGCAGCCTTGTTATCCCTGAAGTTGATGTGTTGAAAGCAGAAAGCCCTAAGGATCATTGATGGAGGTGGGGGAGGGAAGGATCATTGATGGAGGTGGGGAGGGAAGGATCATTGATGGAGGTGGGGAGGGAAGGATCATTGATGGAGGTGGGGAGGGAAGGATCATTGATGGAGGTGGGGAGGGAAGGATCATTGATGGAGGTGGTGAGGGAAGTCCCATTGATGGAGGTGGGGAGGGAAGGATCATTGATGGAGGTGGGGAGGGAAGGATCATTGATGGAGGTGGGGAGGGAAGTTTCATTGATGGAGGTGGGGAGGGAAGGCTCATTGATGAAGGTGAGGAGGGAAGGCTCATTGATGGAGGTGAGGAGGGAAGGCTCATTGATGGAGGAGGGGAGGGAAGGATTATTGATGGAGGTGGGGAGGAAAGTCCCATTGATGGAGGTGGGGAGGGAAGGCTCATTGATGGAGGTGGGGAGGGAAGGCTCATTGATGAGGTGGGGAGGGAAGGCTCATTGATGGAGGTGGGGAGGGAAGGATCATTGATGGAGGTGGGAGGGAAGGATCATTGATGGAGGTGGGGAGGGAAGTTTCATTGATGGAGGTGGGGAGGGAAGGCTCATTGATGGAGGTGGGGAGGGGAAGGCTCATTGATGGAGGGTGGGGAGGGAAGGCTCATTGATGGAGGAGGGGAGGGAAGGATTATTGATGGAGGTGGGGAGGAAAGTCCCATTGATGGAGGTGGGGAGGAAAGGCTCATTGATGGAGGGGGAGGGAAGGCTCATTGATGGAGTGGGGGGGGAAGGCTCATTGATGGAGGTGGGGAGGGAAGGCTCATTGATGGAGGTGGGGAGGGAATTCCCACTGATGGAGAAGGGGAGGGAAGTCCCACTGATGGAGAAGGGGAGGGAAGTCCCACTGATGGAGAAGGGGAGGGAAGTCCCACTGATGGAGAAGGGGAGGGAAGGCTCATTGATGGAGGTGGGGAGGGAAGGCTCATTGATGGAGGTGGGGGGGAGGGTTTATTGATGGAGGTGGGGAGAGAAGGCTTAGTGATGGAGGTGGGGAGGGAGGGCACGTTGATGGAGGTGGGGAGGGAAGTCACATTGATGGAGGAGGGGAGGGAAGGCTCATTGATGGAGGTGGAGGGAGGGAAGGATCATTGATGGAGGTGGGGGGAGGGAAGGATCATTGATGGAGGTGGGAGGGAAGGATCATTGATGGAGGGGGGAGGGAAGGATCAATGATGGAGGTGGGGAGGGAAGGATCATTGATGGAGGTGGGGAGGGAAGGATCATTGATGGAGGGTGGGGAGGGAAGGATCATTGATGGAGGTGGGGAGGGAAGGATCATTGATGGAGGTGGGGGGAGGGAAGTTTCATTGATGGAGGTGGGGAGGGAAGGCTCATTGATGAAGGTGAGGAGGGAAGGCTCATTGATGGAGGTGAGGAGGGAAGGCTCATTGATGGAGGAGGGGAGGGAAGGATTATTGATGGAGGTGGGGAGGAAAGTCCCATTGATGGAGGTGGGGAGGAAAGGCTCATTGATGGAGGTGGGGAGGGAAGGCTCATTGATGGAGGTGGGGAGGGAAGGATCATTGATGGAGGTGGGGAGGGAAGGATCATTGATGGAGGTGGGGGAGGGAAGTTTCATTGATGGAGGTGGGGAGGGGAAGGCTCATTGATGGAGGTGGGGGAGGGAAGGCTCATTGATGGAGGTGAGGAGGGAAGGCTCATTGATGGAGGAGGGGAGGGAAGGATTATTGATGGAGGTGGGGAGGAAAGTCCCATTGATGGAGGTGGGGAGGAAAGGCTCATTGATGGAGGTGGGGAGGGAAGGCTCATTGATGGAGGTGGGAGGGGAAGGCTCATTGATGGAGGTGGGGAGGGAAGGCTCATTGATGGAGGTGGGGAGGGAATTCCCACTGATGGAGAAGGGGAGGGAAGTCCCACTGATGGAGAAGGGGAGGGAAGTCCCACTGATGGAGAAGGGGAGGGAAGTCCCACTGATGGAGAAGGGGAGGGAAGGCTCATTGGAGGTGGGGAGGGAAGGCTCATTGATGGAGGTGGGGGGGAGGGTTTATTGATGGAGGTGGGGAGAGAAGGCTTAGTGATGGAGGTGGGGGGGAGGGAAGGTGGAGGTGGGGAGGGAAGTCCCATTGATGGAGGAGGGGAGGGAAGGCTCATTGATGGAGGTGGGGAGGGAAGGATCATTGATGGAGGTGGGGAGGGAAGGCTCATTGATGGAGGTGGGGAGGGAAGGCTCATTGATGGAGGTGGGGGAGGGAAGGCTCATTGATGGAGGTGGAGGTGGGGAGGGAAGGCTCATTGATGGAGGTGGGGAGGGAAGGCTCATTGATGGAGGTGGGGAGGGAAGCTCATTGATGGAGGTGGGGAGGAAGGCTCATTGATGGAGGTGGGGAGGGAGGATCATTGATTGAGGTGGGGAGGAAAGGCTCATTGATGGAGGTGGGGAGGGAAGGCTCATTGATGGAGGTGGGGAGGGAAGGCTCATTGATGGAGGTGGGAGGGAAGGCTCATTGATGGAGGTCAGAATGGATTCATGAAGAATCGTTCTTGCCAAACCAATCTACTAACATTCTATGAGGAGGTGAGTTGCCATCTAGATAAAGGAAGGCCCGTAGACGTGGTGTATCTGGATAAAGGAAGGCCCGTAGACGTGGTGTATCTGGATAAAGGAAGGCCCGTAGACGTGGTGTATCTAGATAAAGGAAGGCCCGTAGACGTGGTGTATCTAGATAAAGGAAGGCCCGTAGACGTGGTGTATCTGGATAAAGGAAGGCCCGTAGACGTGTGGTATCTAGATAAAGGAAGGCCGTAGACGTGGTGTATCTGGATAAAGGAAGGCCCGTAGACGTGGTGTATCTGGATTTTGTAAAAGCATTTGACACAGTTCCCCATAAACGTTTACTGTACAAAATAAGGTGCGTTGGCATGGATCATAGGGCGAGTACATGGATTGAAATCTGGCTACAAGGGCGAGTTCAGAGGGTGGTGATAAATGGGGAGTACTCGGAATGGTCAGGGGTGGGGAGTACTCGGAATGGTCGGGGGTGGGGAGTACTCGGAAGGGCAACTACATGGCAAATGAGGTTCAATGTAGAAAAATGTAAAGTAATGCATTTGAGTGGCAAAAATCTGAATGCAATCTATAGACGGGGGGGGGGGGGGGAGAACCTCTGGGGGGATCTAGGGTGGAAAAGGACCTGGGGGTCCTAGTAGATGATAGGCTCAGCAATGCCAAGCTGCTGCTAACAAAGCAAACAGAATATTGGCATTACAAAGGGGATCAACTCCAGAGATAAAATGATAATTCTCCCGCTCTACAAGACTCTGGTCCGGCCGCACCTGGAGTGTGCTGTCCAGTTCTGGGCACCAGTCCTCAGGAAGGATGTACTGGAAATGGAGGAGTACAAAGAAGGGCAACAAAGCTAATAAAGGGTCATTGATGGAGGTGGGGGAGGCTCATTGATGGAGGTGGAGAGGGAAGGCTCATTGATGGAAGGCTCATTGATGGGGAGGGAAGGCTCATTGATGGAGGTGGGGGGGAAAGCTCATTGATGGAGGAGGGGAGGCTCATTGATGGAGGTGGAGAGGGAAGGCTCATTGATGGGAGGTGGGGAGGGAAGGCTCATTGATGGAGGTGGGGGAGGGAAGGCTCATTGATGGAGGTGGGGGAGGGAAGGCTCATTGATGGAGGTGGGGGAGGGAAGGCTCATTGATGGAGGTGGGGGAGGGAAGGCTCATTGATGGAGGTGGGGGTGGGAAGGCTCATTGATGGAGGTGGGGGAGGGAAGGCTCATTGATGGAGGTGGGGGGAAGGAAGGCTCATTGATGGGGGTGGGAAGGCTCATTGATGGGGTGGGGGAGGCTCATTGATGGAGGTGGGGGAGGGAAGGCTCATTGATGGAGGTGGGGGAGGGAAGGCTCATTGATGGAGGTGGGGGAGGGAAGGCTCATTGATGGAGGTGGGGGAGGGAAGGCTCATTGATGGAGGTGGGGGAGGGAAGGCTCATTGATGGAGGTGGAGAGGGAAGGCTCATTGATGGAGGTGGGAAGGGAAGGCTCATTGATGTAGGTGGTGAGGGAAGGCTCATTGATGGAGGTGGGAAGGGAAGGCCCATTGATGGAGGTGGGGGAGGCTCATTGATGGAGGTGGGGAGGGAAGGCTCATTGATGGGGAGGGAAGGCTCATTGATGGAGGTGGGGAGGGAAGGCTCATTGATGGGGAGGGAAGGCCCATTGATGGAGGTGGGGAGGCTCATTGATGGAGGTGGAGAGGGAAGGCTCATTGTTGGAGGTGGGGAGGGAAGGCTCATTGATTGAGGTGGGGGAGGCTCATTGATGGAGGTGGGGAGGGAAGGCCCATTGATGGGGAGGGAAGGCCCATTGATGGGGAGGGAAGGCTCATTGATGGAGGTGGGGGAGGGAAGGCTCATTGATGGAGGTGGGGGAGGGAAGGCTCATTGATGGAGGTGGGGAGGGAAGGCTCATTGATGTAGGTGGGGAGGGAAGGCTCATTGATGGAGGTGGGAGGGAAGGCTCATTGATGGAGGTGGGGAGGGAGGGACCTCCATCAATGGGCCTTCCCTCCTCATCAATGAGGTGGGGGAGGCTCATTGATGGAGGTGGGGAGGGAAGGCTCATTGATGGGGGTGGGAGAGGGAAGGCTCATTGATGGAGGTGGTGAGGGAAGGCTCATTGATGGAGGTGGGGGAGGGAAGGCTCATTGATGGAGGTGGGGGAGGGAAGGCTCATTGATGGAGGTGGGGGAGGGAAGGCTCATTGATGTAGGTGGGGAGGGAAGGCTCATTGATGGAGGTGGGGAGGGAAGGCTCATTGATGGAGGTGGGGAGGGAGGGACCTCCATCAATGGGCCTTCCCTCCTCATCAATGAGGTGGGGGAGGCTCATTGATGGAGGTGGGGAGGGAAGGCTCATTGATGGAGGTGGGGAGAGAAGGCTCATTGATGGAGGTGGTGAGGGAAGGCTCATTGATGAAGGTGGGGAGGGAAGGCTCATTGATGGGGGTGGGGGGGAAGGCTCATTGATGGAGGTGGGAGGGAAGGCTCATTGATGGAGGTGGGGAGGAAGGCTCATTGATGGAGGTGGGGGAGGGAAGGCTCATTGATGGAGGTGGGGGGAGGGAAGGCTCATTGATGGAGGTGGGGAGGGAAGGATCATTGATGGAGGTGGTGAGGGAAGGCTCATTGATGGAGGTGGTGAGGGAAGGCTCATTGATGGAGGTGAGGGGGGGAGGGAAGGCTCATTGATGGAGGTGGGGGAGGGAAGGCTCATTGATGGAGGTGGGGAGGGAAGGCTCATTGATGGAGGTGGGGAGGGAAGGCTCATTGATGGAGGTGGGGAGGGAGGGACCTCCATCAATGGGCCTTCCCTCCTCATCAATGAGGTGGGGGAGGCTCATTGATGGAGGTGGGAGGGAAGGCTCATTGATGGAGGTGGGGAGAGAAGGCTCATTGATGGAGGTGGTGAGGGAAGGCTCATTGATGGAGGTGGGGAGGGAAGGCTCATTGATGGAGGTGGGGGGGAGGGAAGGCTCATTGATGGAGGTGGGGGAGGGAAGGCTCATTGATGTAGGTGGGGAGGGAAGGCTCATTGATGGAGGTGGGGAGGGAAGGCTCATTGATGGAGGTGGGGAGGGAGGGACCTCCATCAATGGGCCTTCCCTCCTCATCAATGAGGTGGGGGAGGCTCATTGATGGAGGTGGGGAGGGAAGGCTCATTGATGGGGGTGGGAGAGGGAAGGCTCATTGATGGAGGTGGTGAGGGAAGGCTCATTGATGGAGGTGGGGGAGGGAAGGCTCATTGATGGAGGTGGGGAGGGAAGGCTCATTGATGGAGGTGGGGGAGGGAAGGCTCATTGATGTAGGTGGGGAGGGAAGGCTCATTGATGGAGGTGGGGAGGGAAGGCTCATTGATGGAGGTGGGGAGGGAGGGACCTCCATCAATGGGCCTTCCCTCCTCATCAATGAGGTGGGGGAGGCTCATTGATGGAGGTGGGGAGGGAAGGCTCATTGATGGAGGTGGGGAGGAGAAGGCTCATTGATGGAGGTGGGAGGGAAGGCTCATTGATGAATGTGGGAGGGAAGGCTCATTGATGGAGGTGGGGGAGGAAGGCTCATTGATGGAGGTGGGAGGGAAGGCTCATTGATGGAGGTGGGGAGGGAAGGCTCATTGATGGAGGTGGGAGGGAAGGCTCATTGATGGAGGTGGGAGGGAAGGCTCATTGATGGAGGTGGGGAGGGAAGGATCATTGATGGAGGTGGTGAGGGAAGGCTCATTGATGGAGGTGGGGAGGGAAGGCTCATTGATGGAGGTGGGGGAGGGAAGGCTCATTGATGGAGGTGGGGGAGGGAAGGCTCATTGATGGAGGTGGGGAGGGAAGGCTCATTGATGGAGGTGGGGAGGGAAGGCTCATTGATGGAGGTGGGGAGGGAGGGACCTCCATCAATGGGCCTTCCCTCCTCATCAATGAGGTGGGGGGAGGCTCATTGATGGAGGTGGGGAGGAAGGCTCATTGATGGAGGTGGGGGAGAGAAGGCTCATTGATGGAGGTGGGGAGGGAAGGCTCATTGATGAATGTGGGGAGGGAAGTCTCATTGATGGAGGTGGGGGGAGGAAAGGCTCATTGATGGAGGTGGGAGGGAAGGCTCATTGATGGAGGTGGGGAGGGAAGGCTCATTGATGGAGGTGGGGAGGGAAGGCTCATTGATGGAGGTGGGGAGGGAAGGCTCATTGATGGAGGTGGAGGGAGCGAAGGCTCATTGATGGAGGTGGGGAGGGAAGGCTCATTGATGGAGGTGGGGAGGGAAGGCTCATTGATGGAGGTGGAAGGGAAGGCTCATTGATGGAGGTGGGAAGGGAAGGCTCATTGATGGAGGTGGGAAGGGAAGGCTCATTGATGGAGGTGGGAAGGGAAGGCTCATTGATGGAGGTGGGGAGGGAAGGCTCATTGATGGAGGTGGGGGAGGGAAGGCTCATTGATGGAGGTGGGGGAGGGAAGGCTCATTGATGGAGGTGGGGAGGGAAGGCTCATTGATGGAGGTGGGGAGGGAGGGACCTCCATCAATGGGCCTTCCCTCCTCATCAATGAGGTGGGGGAGGCTCATTGATGGAGGTGGGAGGGAAGGCTCATTGATGGAGGTGGGGAGAGAAGGCTCATTGATGGAGGTGGTGAGGGAAGGCTCATTGATGAATGTGGGGAGGGAAGTCTCATTGATGGAGGTGGGGGAGGAAAGGCTCATTGATGGAGGTGGGAGGGAAGGCTCATTGATGGAGGTGGGGAGGGAAGGCTCATTGATGGAGGTGGGGAGGGAAGGCTCATTGATGGAGGTGGGGAGGGAAGGCTCATTGATGGAGGTGGAGGGAGCGAAGGCTCATTGATGGAGGTGGGGAGGGAAGGCTCATTGATGGAGGTGGGGAGGGAAGGCTCATTGATGGAGGTGGGAAGGGAAGGCTCATTGATGGAGGTGGGAAGGGAAGGCTCATTGATGGAGGTGGGAAGGGAAGGCTCATTGATGGAGGTGGGAAGGGAAGGCTCATTGATGGAGGTGGGGGAGGGAAGGCTCATTGATGGAGGGGGGGAGGGAAGGCTCATTGATGGAGGTGGGAAGGGAAGGCTCATTGATGGAGGTGGTGAGGGAAGGCTCATTGATGGAGGTGGGGAGGGAAGGCTCATTGATGGAGGTGGGGAGGGAAGGCTCATTGATGGAGGTGGGGAGGGAAGGCTCATTGATGGAGGTGGGGAGGGAAGGCTCATTGATGGAGGTGGGGGAGGGAAGGCTCATTGATGGAGATGGGGAGGGAAGGCTCATTGATGGGGGTGGGAGAGGGAAGGCTCATTGATGGAGGTGGGGAGGGAAGGCTCATTGATGGAGGTGGGGAGGGAAGGCTCATTGATGGAGGTGGGAAGGGAAGCCTCATTGATGGAGGTGGGGGAGGCTCATTGATGGGAGTGGTGATCAGAGGCCCCCTTACCTTAGGAGGCAGATGACGAGGATCCGGGGCCATTGATTCTCCTCCCGGCCGCACAGGAAGCAGGTCCCGAGACTCCATGGCCAATCTGGTCTCAGGACCCGCTTCCTGATTGGCTGGTAGGAAAAGCAGTGTGATAATAGTGATCACCCCTGAGATAACTACTGAGGGAAGACAAGCATCCCAGAAATAGAAGATCTAGAGATGTCATGTGATGAAATATGGATTATTCACATTTTGCACTTAATATAAAGTTTGCAAAAACAATTTAAAAAAAGAGAAGGTGCTGGTGAAGAATTATTATACATTAATCTTCTAAATTGGGGACAAGTCTGAGGGATCCTTTGATGGGGTACAGATCATTGTACAGACAGGTGAGGGGTATGGGGGTCTCCTGTGATCAGGTGGAGGGGTATGGGGGTCTCCTGTGATCAGGTGGAGGGGTATGGGGGTCTCCTGTGATCAGGTGGAGGGGTATGGGGGTCTCCTGTGATCAGGTGGAGGGGTATGGGGGTCTCCTGTGATCAGGTGGAGGGGTATGGGGGTCTCCTGTGATCAGGTGGAGGGGTAGGGGGGTCTCCTGTGATCAGGTGGAGGGGTATGGGGGGTCTCCTGTGATCAGGTGGAGTATGGGGGTCTCCTGTGATCAGGTGGAGGGGTATGGGGGTCTCCTGTGCTCAGATGGAGGGGTATGGGGGTCTCCTGTGATCAGGTGGAGTATGGGGGTCTCCTGTGATCAGGTGGAGGAGTATGGGGGTCTCCTGTGATCAGGTGAGGAGTATGGGGGTCTCCTGTGATCAGGTGAGGGGTATGGGGGTCTCCTGTGATCAGGTGAGGGGTATGGGGGTCTCCTGTGATCAGGTGAGGGGTATGGGGGTCTCCTGTGATCAGGTGGAGGGGTATGGGGGTCTCCTGTGATCAGGTGGGGTATGGGGGTCTCCTGTGATCAGGTGGAGGAGTATGGGGGTCTCCTGTGATCAGGTGGAGGGGTATGGGGGTCTCCTGTGATCAGGTGGAGGGGTATGGGGGTCTCCTGTGATCAGGTGGAGGGGTATGGGGGTCTCCTGTGATCAGGTGGAGTATGGGGGTCTCCTGTGATCAGGTGGAGGGGTATGGGGGTCTCCTGTGATCAGGTGGAGGGGTATGGGGGTCTCCTGTGCTCAGGTGAGGGGTATGGGGGTCTCCTGTGATCAGATGGAGTATGGGGGTCTCCTCTGCTCAGGTGGAGTATGGGGGTCTCCTGTGATCAGGTGGAGAGGTATGGGGGTCTCCTGTGATCAGGTGGAGTATGGGGGTCCCTGCGATCAGGTGGAGGGGTATGGGGGTCTCCTGTGCTCAGGTGGAGGGGTATAGGGGTCTCCTGTGCTCAGGTGGAGGGGTATGGGGGGTCTTCTGTGATCAGGTGAAGGGGTATGGGGGGTCTCCTGTGATCAGGTGGAGGGGTATGGGGGTCTCCTGTGATCAGGTGGAGGGGTATGGGGGTCTCCTGTGCTCAGGTGGAGGGGTATGGGGGTCTCCTGTGATCAGGTGGAGGGGTATGGGGGTCTCCTGTGCTCAGGTGAGGGGTATGGGGGTCTCCTGTGATCAGGTGGAGGGGTATGGGGGACTCCTGTGATCAGGTGAGGGGTATGGTGGTCTCCTGTGATCAGGTGAGGGGTATGGGGGTCTCCTGTGATCAGGTGAGGGGTATGGGGGTCTCCTGTGATCAGGTGGAGGGGTATGGGGGTCTCCTGTGCTCAGGTGAGGGGTATGGGGGTCTCCTGTGATCAGGTGAGGGGTATGGGGGTCTCCTGTGCTCAGGTGAGGGGTATGGGGGTCTCCTGTGATCAGGTGGAGGGGTATGGGGGTCTCCTGTGCTCAGGTGAGGGGTATGGGGGTCTCCTGTGATCAGGTGAGGGGTATGGGGGTCTCCTGTGCTCAGGTGAGGGGTATGGGGGTCTCCTGTGATCAGGTGTGGGGTATGGGGGTCTCCTGTGCTCAGGTGAGGGGTATGGGGGTCTCCTGTGATCAGGTGGAGTATGGGGGTCTCCTGTGATCAGGTGGGGTATGGGGGTCTCCTGTGATCAGGTGATGGGTATGGGGGTCTCCTGTGCTCAGGTGAGGGGTATGGGGGTCTCCTGTGCTCAGGTGAGGGGTATGGGGGTCTCCTGTGATCAGGTGGAGTATGGGGGTCTCCTGTGCTCAGGTGAGGGGTATGGGGGGTCTCCTGTGATCAGGTGGAGTATGGGGGTCTCCTGTGATCAGGTGAGGGGTATGGGGGTCTCCTGTGCTCAGGTGAGGGGTATGGGGGTCTCCTGTGATCAGGTGGAGGAGTATGGGGGTCTCCTGTGCTCAGGTGAGGGGTATGGGGGTCTCCTGTGATCAGGTGAGGGGTATGGGGGTCTCCTGTGCTCAGGTGAGGGGTATGGGGGTCTCGTGTGCTCAGGTGAGGGGTATGGGGGTCTCCTGTGCTCAGGTGAAGGGGTATGGGGGTCTCCTGTGCTCAGGTGAGGGGTATGGGGGTCTCCTGTGCTCAGGTGAGGGGTATGGGGGTCTCCTGTGATCAGGTGAGGGGTATGGGGGTCTCCTGTGATCAGGTGAGGGGTATGGGGGTTTCCTGTGATCAGGTGAGGGGTATGGGGGTCTCCTGTGATCAGGTGAGGGGTATGGGGGTCTCCTGTGCTCAGGTGAGGGGTATGGGGGTCTCCTGTGATCAGGTGAGGGGTATGGGGGTCTCCTGTGATCAGGTGAGGGGTATGGGGGTCTCCTGTGATCAGGTGAGGGGTATGGGGGTCTCCTGTGATCAGGTGAGGGGTATGGGGGTCTCGTGTGCTCAGGTGAGGGGTATGGGGGTCTCCTGTGCTCAGGTGAGGGGTATGGGGGTCTCCTGTGCTCAGGTGAGGGGTATGGGGGTCTCCTGTGATCAGGTGAGGGGTATGGAGGTCTCCTGTGCTCAGGTGAGGGGTATGGGGGTCTCCTGTGCTCAGGTGAGGGGTATGGGGGTCTCCTGTGCTCAGGTGAGGGGTATGGGGGTCTCCTGTGCTCAGGTGAGGGGTATGGGGGGTCTCCTGTGATCAGGTGAGGGGTATGGGGGTCTCCTGTGCTCAGGTGAGGGGTATGGGGGTCTCCTGTGCTCAGGTGAGGGGTATGGGGGTCTCCTGTGATCAGGTGAGGGGTATGGGGGTCTCCTGTGATCAGGTGAGGGGTATGGGGGTCTCCTGTGCTCAGGTGAGGGGTATGGGGGGTCTCAGGTGAGGGGTATGGGGGTCTCCTGTGATCAGGTGAAGGGGTATGGGGGGTCTCCTGTGATCAGGTGAAGGGGTATGGGGGTCTCCTGTGATCAGGTGAAGGGGTATGGGGGGTCTCCTGTGATCAGGTGAAGGGGTATGGGGGTCTCCTGTGATCAGGTGAGGGGTATGGGGGGTCTCCTGTGATCAGGTGAAGGGGTATGGGGGGTCTCCTGTGATCAGGTGAGGGGTATGGGGGGTCTCCTGTGATCAGGTGAAGGGGTATGGGGGGTCTCCTGTGATCAGGTGAAGGGGTATGGGGGTCTCCAGAGGCTCTGCACTTACCTGGAAGGATGGATATCCAGCAGCTGAGGAGAGCCCACAGTCTCATGGTGATCTGCTTTAGGTCAGGGAGTTGAGATGTCGGGGTGATCAGTTGGTTTCATGTCCTGGGGGTGCGCACAGTCCTCAGCACATGGGGGTCCTCAGCACATGGGGGTCCTCAGCACATGGGGGTCCTCAGCACATGGGGCTCCTCAGCACATGGGGGTCCTCAGCACATGGGGCTCCTCAGCACATGGGGGTCCTCAGTACAAGGAGGTCCTCAGCACATGGGGGTCCTCAGCACATGGGGGTCCTCAGCACTTGGGGGTCCTCAGCACATGGGGGTCCTCAGCACATGGGGGTCCTCAGTACAAGGAGGTCCTCAGCACATGGGGGTCCTCAGCACATGGGGGTCCTCAGCACATGGGGGTCCTCAGCACATGGGGCTCCTCAGCACATGGGGGTCCTCAGTACAAGGAGGTCCTCAGCACATGGGGGTCCTCAGCACATGGGGGTCCTCAGCACTTGGGGGTCCTCAGCACATGGGGGTCCTCAGCACATGGGGGTCCTCAGCACTTGGGGGTCCTCAGCACATGGGGGTCCTCAGTACAAGGAGGTCCTCAGCACATGGGGGTCCTCAGCACATGGGGGTCCTCAGCACTTGGGGGTCCTCAGCACATGGGGGTCCTCAGCACATGGAGGTCTCAGTATGAGGGTCCTGGCGAGCTGTATGAGTGATATAAGAGGGCAGCATGTCTGCAGAGCTGTTCTGTCATTCCATCCTCCTCTCCTGACTGCTCTGTCTTCTCATCTCCTCTTCTCCTTCCTCCTCCCCCCCCCCCCCCACACCAATCCCTCCAATCCTCCCATCACCTGACACCTGCCGGCTCCTCCGTCATCCCATCCTCCACTTTAATTACCACCATCCCTTCCCGACACCGGAGGATTCCCACCCCGCTTCCCCATTACACCGGAGGATTCCCACCCCGCTTCCCTGGAATTCCCCGTTACACCGGAGGATTCCCACCCCGCTTCCCCATTACACCGGAGGATTCCCACCCCGCTTCCCCGAA
This sequence comes from Lithobates sylvaticus, assembly GCA_028564925.1. NCBI lineage: Eukaryota > Metazoa > Chordata > Amphibia > Anura > Ranidae > Lithobates > Lithobates sylvaticus. Next base: position 635,912,696 of record CM053027.1, on the reverse strand, counting down.
ATTCCCCGTTACACCGGAGGATTCCCACCCCGCTTCCCCGAAATTCCCCGTTACACCGGAGGATTCCCACCCCGCTTCCCCGTTACACCGGAGGATTCCCACCCCGCTTCCCCGGAATTCCCCATTACACCGGAGGATTCCCACCCCGCTTCCCCGCAATTCCCCATTACACCGGAGGATTCCCACCCGCTTCCCTGGAATTCCCCATTACACCGGAGGATTCCCACCCCGATTCCCCATTACACCGGAGGATTCCCACCCCGCTTCCCCATTACACCGGAGGATTCCCACCCCGCTTCCCCATTACACCGGAGGATTCCCACCCCTCTTCCCCGTTACACCGGAGGATTCCCACCCCGCTTCCCCGGATTTCCCCATTACACCGGAGGATTCCCACCCCGCTTCCCCGTTACACCGGAGGATTCCCACCCCGCTTCCCCGGAATTCCCCATTACACCGGAGGATTCCCACTCCGCTTCCCCGCAATTCCCCATTACACCGGAGGATTCCCACCCGCTTCCCTGGAATTCCCCATTACACCGGAGGATTCCCACCCCGCTTCCCCATTACACCGGAGGATTCCCACCCCGCTTCCCCGAAATTCCCCGTTACACCGGAGGATTCCCACCCCGCTTCCCCGAAATTCCCCGTTACACCGGAGGATTCCCACGCCGCTTCCCCGAAATTCCCCATTACACCGGAGGATTCCCACCCGGCTTCCCCGTTACACCGGAGGATTCCCACCCCGCTTCCCCGGATTTCCCCATTACACCGGAGGATTCCCACCCCGCTTCCCCGTTACACCGGAGGATTCCCACCCCGCTTCCCCGGAATTCCCCATTACACCGGAGGATTCCCACTCCGCTTCCCCGCAATTCCCCATTACACCGGAGGATTCCCACCCGCTTCCCTGGAATTCCCCATTACACCGGAGGATTCCCACCCCGCTTCCCCGTTACACCGGAGGATTCCCACCCCGCTTCCCCGTTACACCGGAGGATTCCCACCCCGCTTCCCCATTACACCGGAGGATTCCCACCCCGCTTCCCCGTTACACCAGAGGATTCCCACTCCACTTCTCCGGAATTCCCCATTACACCGGAGGATTCCCACCCCGCTTCCCCGCAATTCCCTATTACACCGGAGGATTCCCACCCCGCTTCCCCGTTACACCGGAGGATTCCCACCCCGCTTCCCCGGAATTCCCCATTACACCGGAGGATTCCCACCCCGCTTCCCCGCAATTCCCCATTACACCGGAGGATTCCCACCCGCTTCCCTGGAATTCCCCATTACACCGGAGGATTCCCACCCCGCTTCCCCGTTACACCGGAGGATTCCCACCCCGCTTCCCCATTACACCGGAGGATTCCCACCCCGCTTCCCCCCCCCCGTCCCCATTACACCGGAGGATTCCCACCCGCTTCCCCGTTACACCGGAGGATTCCCACCCGCTTCCCCGGAATTCCCCATTACACCCGGAGGATTCCCACCCCGCTTCCCCGCAATTCCCTATTACACCGGAGGATTCCCACCCCGCTTCCCCATTACACCGGAGGATTCCCACCCCGCTTCCCCCTTACACCGGAGGATTCCCACCCCGCTTCCCCGGACTTCCCCATTACACCGGAGGATTCCCACCCCGCTTCTCCGGAATTCCCCATTACACCGGAGGATTCCCACCCGCTTCCCCATTACACCGGAGGATTCCCACCCACTTCCCCATTACACCGGAGGATTCCTACCCCGCTTCCCCATTACACCGGAGGATTCCCACCCCGCTTCCCCATTACACCGGAGGATTCCCACCCCGCTTCCCTGGAATTCCCCGTTACACCGGAGGATTCCCACCCCGCTTCCCTGGAATTCCCCATAACACCGGAGGATTCCCACCCCGCTTCCCGGGAATTCCCCGTTACACCGGAGGATTCCCACCCTGCTTCCCCATTACACCGGAGGATTCCTACCCCGCTTCCCCATTACACCGGAGGATTCCCACCCCGCTTCCCCGAAATTCCCCGTTACACCGGAGGATTCCCACCCCGCTTCCCCGAAATTCCCCATTACACCGGAGGATTCCCACTCCGCTTCCCTGGAATTCCCCATTACACCGGAGGATTCCCACCCCGCTTCTCCGGAATTCCCCATTACACCGGAGGATTCCCACCCCGCTTCCCCATTACACCGGAGGATTCCCACTCCGCTTCCCTGGAATTCCCCATTACACCGGAGGATTCCCACCCCGCTTCTCCGGAATTCCCCATTACACCGGAGGATTCCCACCCGCTTCCCCATTACACCGGAGGATTCCCACCCACTTCCCCATTACACCGGAGGATTCCTACCCCGCTTCCCCATTACACCGGAGGATTCCCACCCCGCTTCCCCATTACACCGGAGGATTCCCACCCCGCTTCCCTGGAATTCCCCGTTACACCGGAGGATTCCCACCCCGCTTCCCTGGAATTCCCCATAACACAGGAGGATTCCCACCCCGCTTCCCGGGAATTCCCCGTTACACCGGAGGATTCCCACCCGCTTCCCCATTACACCGGAGGATTCCTACCCCGCTTCCCCATTACACCGGAGGATTCCCACCCCGCTTCCCCGAAATTCCCCATTACACCGGAGGATTCCCACCCGCTTCCCTGGAATTCCCCATTACACCAGAGGATTCCCACCCCGCTTCCCCATTACACCGGAGGATTCCCACCCCGCTTCCCCATTACACCGGAGGATTCCCACCCCGCTTCCCCGTTACACCAGAGGATTCCCACCCCACTTCTCCGGAATTCCCCATTACACCGGAGGATTCCCACCCCGCTTCCCCATTACACCGGAGGATTCCCACCCCGCTTCCCCATTACACCGGAGGATTCCCACCCCGCTTCCCCATTACACCGGAGGATTCCCACTCCGCTTCCCTGGAATTCCCCATTACACCGGAGGATTCCCACCCCGCTTCTCCGGAATTCCCCATTACACCGGAGGATTCCCACCCGCTTCCCCATTACACCGGAGGATTCCCACCCACTTCCCCATTACACCGGAGGATTCCTACCCCGCTTCCCCATTACACCGGAGGATTCCCACCCCGCTTCCCCGAAATTCCCCATTACACCGGAGGATTCCCACCCCGCTTCCCCATTACACCGGAGGATTCCCACCCCGCTTCCCCGTTACACCGGAGGATTCCCACACCGCTTCCCTGGAATTCCCCATTACACCGGAGGATTCCCACCCCGCTTCCCCGGAATTCCCCATTACACCGGAGGATTCCCACCCCGCTTCCCCGGAATTCCCCATTACACCGGAGGATTCCCACCCCACTTCCCCGGAATTCCCCATTACACCGGAGGATTCCCACCCCGCTTCCCCGTTACACCGGAGGATTCCCACCCCGCTTCCCCATTACACCGGAGGATTCCCACCCCGCTTCCCCATTACACCGGAGGATTCCCACCCCACTTCCCCATTACACCGGAGGATTCCCACCCCGCTTCCCTGGAATTCTCCATTACACCGGAGGATTCCCACCCCGCTTCTCCGGAATTCCCCATTACACCGGAGGATTCCCACCCTGCTTCCCCATTACACCGGAGGATTCCCACCCCACTTCCCCGTTACACCGGAGGATTCCCACCCCGCTTCCCTGGAATTCTCCATTACACCGGAGGATTCCCACCCCGCTTCTCCGGAATTCCCCATTACACCGGAGGATTCCCACCCTGCTTCCCCATTACACCGGAGGATTCCCACCCCGCTTCCCTGGAATTCCCCATTACACCGGAGGATTCCCACCCCGCTTCTCCGGAATTCCCCATTACACTGGAGGATTCCCACCCCGCTTCCCCGTTACACCGGAGGATTCCCACCCCGCTTCTCCGGAATTCCCCATTACACCGGAGGATTCCCACCCCGCTTCCCCGTTACACCGGAGGATTCCCACCCCGCTTCCCCGTTACACCGGAGGATTCCCACCCCGCTTCCCCGTTACACCGGAGGATTCCCACCCCGCTTCCCCATTACACCGGAGGATTCCCACACCATTCCTTAACTCCTAACCCCTCAGTCTCCTGCACTATTCCCATTTAATGGGTTAGCATCTATATAATGAGTAAATCTGGTTTCCTCCATAAACACTAATCATTACAATCATTACAAGTTATACATAATGAGGAGATTATTTACATAAAACTTATTTTCACATTTAATAAAAATACGTTTGAAAAGTGGAGGATTCCTTTCAGGAGTGAAGACAAAGTATTGTAGCTCCACCTGGTGTTCACCTCGGCACATCTCACGCCACAAACCCGGCTGGGGAAAGTCCCAACCAACTCCACCGTCCTTCTATACACCCCCCAAAAATCAGCCCCCCATATTCCCTGCATTGTACCCTGAGACGTGGGTCAATATCCTTCATACAACACTACGGTATAGGTCAGAGCTATTTAAAGGCTAGGATCTCCTTTACAGAAAAAATAATAAATGTGCATTTATTATTCTTTCCTGCAGGAGCCTGGAAAGCATTGCACCCGATCAGTGGATCAGTAGATGACGGGTACAACGGTGGCCCTCCGCCACCCCCCCACAGCCCACTGAAACAAGTCCACCTGCCACGGTAGAAGATTATTCATTCACAGGGATGAGCTGTGTGGGAAATGACGGTGGGAGCGGGGAGAACCCCCACCAGGGATGGGGTAGAGGGGGCAGGAGCTGAAAGGTGTTATATGTTCCACCCCAAATCTAGAGGGTGGTCCATGTGTTCTGTGCTGTACTCCAAGATATGGAATTTACAGGCAAGTCAAACTTTCTCTCATGTTAATCGGTACACGGGACAGGCTGGGTATTCATAGGCTCTGGGATGTCCCCCATAACCCGACCCCACTCGATGAGTTCTCAGTCTTGTAGCCAGCAGTGGAGAGGAATGGAAGGGAGGGTGCCCTGTACATGGCACACACTGGGTATTCATAGGCTCTGGGATGTCCCCCATAACCCGACCCCACTCGATGAGTTCTCAGTCTTGTAGCCAGCAGTGGAGAGGAATGGAAGGGAGGGTGCCCTGTACATGGCACACACTGGGTATTCATAGGCTCTGGGATGTCCCCCATAACCCGACCCCACTCGATGAGTTCTCAGTCTTGTAGCCAGCAGTGGAGAGGAATGGAAGGGAGGGTGCCCTCTACATGGCACACACTGGGTATTCATAGGATCTGGGATGTCCCCCATAACCCGACCCCACTCGATGAGTTCTCAGTCTTGTAGCCAGCAGTGGAGAGGAATGGAAGGGAGGGTGCCCTCTACATGGCACACACTGGGTATTCATAGGATCTGGGATGTCCCCCATAACCCGACCCCACTCGATGAGTTCTCAGTCTTGTAGCCAGCAGGGGAGAGGAATGGAAGGGAGGGTGCCCTGTACATGGCACACACTGGGTATTCATAGGATCTGGGATGTCCCCCGAGAAGGTCGGACAACAGAACCTTGAAAACGGGATGATAAAAACCCAGAACCTTCCTGACAAAAGCTGATTCTGCAGAAAATTCCACCTCCACCGGGTAAAACTTTGACAAAGACCAAACAGAAGACCAGGTCCGAGGCCTTACAGAGTTGGGTGACAGAAGCGGGGTTCCTAAAGGGCCGGGGTGCTCCAACAGATCTGGTGTAGGTTGCATGCAAGCGTGCCGGAGATGGTCTTTGTTTTAGAGTGTGAGCTCCGGTGATCAAACTTATCCACCATCCAATGGAATTATTACAAGGGTTCCTGTGGGGTAAACAGATTGAGAAAGGCTGCATTAGGGTGTACCCGCTTCCTTTAGACAGACTCCCCGTTTCTCCCGTCCTCGAGTTCTCGCAATGGGTGCAGTGAGATGTTTGTTTAGGATGATCCACAGGAATAGCCCACTTTTTTGTAAACTTTTTTCAACTGGATGGAGCAAAAATGTAATCCTTTCAGGGGAGCCCCAATCATCATAATCTACAATTTCTATGTGTTGGACCTGTGTAGCTCCCTGTGGCTAACCCAACGCATTTCACCAAGTGCCGCACACAGGACCCAGTGCCCAAACCAACGTTATAGACTGCCCACATGGCGTGGTGTCCAGGTATTGGCTCCCAAGTTTTCAATGCTCCGGATACAATAGAGGACCCCCACCTATCCTCCTCAAATGTGACATCACCCTGCCTATCCTTTTCAGATCTGACGTCACCCCGATCTCCTCCTCAGATCTGGCCGCTGGCGTGACCCTACCTATTCTCCACAGGTGTGACGTCACCCTGCCTATCCTCCTCAGATCTGGCGTGACCCTACCTATTCTCCACAGGTGTGACGTCACCCTGCCTATCCTCCTCAGATCTGGCGTGACCCTACCTATTCTCCACAGGTGTGACGTCACCCTGCCTATCCTCCTCAGATCTGACTTCACCCCAGATCTCTTCATCAGATCTAATGTCACCCCATTTATTATCCTCAGGTGTGATGTCACCCTGCTTATCCTCCTCAGATCTGACGTCACCCTGTGACAGACCTAGCCGGGACAGAGGCTTTTGGAGAGGACTGGGAGAAAGCCTCTTACCCACTGACTATGGGCCATGGTATTTAACCGCTTCAGCACCGGGCCATTTTACACCCTTCCTTACCAGAGCACTTTTTGCGATTTGGCACTGCGTCGCTTTAACTAACAATTGCGCGGTCGTGCGACGTTACACCCAAACAAAATTGACGTCCTTTTTTCCCACAAAATAGAGCTTTCTTTTGGTGGTATTTGATCTCCCCTGCGGTTTTTATTTTTTGCGCTATAAACAAAAGAAGAGCGACAATTTTGAAAAAAAAACATAATATTTTTTACTTTTTGCTATAATAAATATCCCATTTTTAAAAAAAAAAAAAATATCTTTTTCCTCAGTTTAGGCCGATACGTATTCTTCTACATATTTTTGGTAAAAAAAAATCGCAATAAGCGTATATTGATCGGTTTTGCGCAAAAGTTATAGCGTCTACAAAATAGGGGATAGATTTATTGAATTTTTTTTTTTTTTACTAGTAATGGCGGCGATCTGCAATTTTTTTTTCGTGACTGCGACATTGCGGCGGACACTTCGGACACTTATGACACATTTTTGGGACCATTCACATTTATACAGCGATCCGTGCTATAAAAATGCATTGATTACTGTATAAATGTGACTGGCAGGGAAGGGTTAACACTAGGGGGCGCTGCAGGGGTTAATATGTACCCTATCTTAGTGATTCTTACTGTGGGGGGAGGGGACTGACTGGGGGAGGAGACCGATCGGTGTCCCTATGTACAAGGGACACACCATCGGTCTCCTCTCCTCTGACAGGACGTGGATCTGTGTGTTTACACACACAGATCCACGTCCTGCTCGATTACCGGGCAATCGCGGGTGCCTGGCGGTCATCGCGGCCGCCGGGCACGCGCACCGCGTCCCCAGCTACGCGGCGGGCACGCGCGCCCCCCAGTGGCCAAAAAGCGAGCGCCGTCATATGACGGCGGCCCGCCACAAGAGCTGCATCGTCCCGCCGTCATTTGACAGTGGGCGGTCAGCTAGTGGTTAAAGGAACACTACTCTTTGGAAAGTGTATACCGGGGGATCCACGGAGTGGACTTGTTACTTTGGATTCAAGTCCATGTCTCCCCAAGACACACAGACTCTGGGACTCTAAGCCCGGGGTCCATGTTAAGAGCCCAGATGCCACATTTCCAGCAATGACTGCTCCACACTATGGGACTCATCGCAGATGTTGATGTCATCAGCGAGCCACGTCTGCTATAATGTGTTCTTTGTAAGTAGGTCTAGTGTGCCTCCTAAGGGTCTTTCACCTATTGTTATCTGTGCAAATGAACTCGCCTGTTGTCTGTCTTCTAGAAAACCATTGTGGGTTGTGTTTATACTTGTAATAATGTGTATTGTGCGTTCTGAGCGAGAAGCCGGAATGAGACCTCAGAGTCATCCAGGTGGCTGATTAACATAATGTTTATAATATATGTCTGTTGTTGTAATTATATTGTATTGTTCAGGTAATATGATCAGGAGGGGGATGTCCTCCTGTGGGGTATATATTGTCTTAGTTTGTTCAAATAAATGTGTTCCAGCTTTGCAGCCAAACGAGTCCTGCCTAGTTCTTGGTTGCAATATGCGGCTATATTTGATATCTATATTCAGACTGGAGGAAACAGTATATGACAGAAGCACTCAAGCGGAGTGTGGGAAGCGGTTCTGTTACACACCCCATTTATTATCCTCAGGTGTGACGTCACCCTGTTTATCCTCAGTTGTGATGTCACCCCGCCTATTCTCCTCAGATTTGAGGTCACCCCTTTTATCTTCCTCAGGTGTGACGTCACCCTGCCTATCCCCCTCAGATCTGAAGTCACCACATTTATTCTTGGGTGTGAAGTCGCCCTACATATCCTCCCTCAGACCTATTGTCACCCCGTTTATCCTCCACAGGTGTGACGTCACCCTTGATCTCATCAGATCTGACGTCACCCTATCTATCCACCTAAATGAGGGGGATGCAGATGTAAAGGGAGTGAAGATGGCCGAAAAGTTAGAGGGGTTTTTAAACTAGGCGACACAGGGGGGGGGGGGGGTTCCAGAGGTAGAGATAGTCAGCGGGGAACATATTCCAGAGGGTAGTATTGGGGGCATTAGTGGTAGGTTGACCAGAGCACATAAACCCGAGGTAACTATAGTAACAAGTCCTAGTTGCAATCTCGGAACACCCAATAAGAGGATAATATGTGACCGGTCTAAACTACGTGGCATGTTCACCAGTGGCAGGAGCCTGGCGGACAAGATGGGTGAACTAGATACTATTGTACGAGAATTTGGATTTTGTGGGAATTTCAGAGACCTGGTTCAACAACTCTCATGATTGGCTGGCCACCATTCAAGGGTATTCCCTTTATCGCAGGGATAGAGAGGGTAAAAAAAAGGGGGAGGGTATGCATATATATCAAGAATAATGTACAAGTGAATGTGAGAGATGACATCACTAGGGGGAGCTCTAGGGAGGAGGTAGAATCCTTATAGGTAGAGCTCCAAAGGGATGAAGCTAAGGGGAAAATAATACTGGGAGTATGCTATAGGCCCCCTAACCTGAGGGAGGAGGGGGAGGGGGATCTCCTATCACAAGTTGGATGGGAAGGGTTATCATAATGGGGGATTTTAATTATCCAGACATAGACTGGGCGGAGGGAACCGCGCATTCATCTAAGGCTCGCCCGTTCCTAAATGTCTTGCAGGACAATTTTATGGGTCAGATGGTAGACGCACCAACTAGAAATAAAGCGTTACTGGATCTACTGATTACCAACAATACAGACCTGATCACTGATGTGGAAATACGGGGCAATTTGGGGAACAGCGATCACAGGTCAATTGGCTTCAGTATAAATCACACAAATAGGAAACATAAAGGGAATACAAAGACACTGAATTTCAAAAGAGCCAACTTCCCTAAACTACAAACCTTGCTAGAAGATATAAATTGGGATAAAATCTTAGGAACAAAGAACACGGGGGAGAGATGGGTTTGCTTTAAGAGCATATTAAATAAGGACATTAGCCAATGCATCCCATTGGGTAATAAATTTAAAAGAGCGAAAGTCCTGGATGGCTTAACTTCAATGTAAAAATGCATATAAAAGCAAAAGGAGAAGGCCTTAAAAAAATACAAGGCTGAGGGATCATCATCAGCATTCAGACTTTACACAGAATGCAACAAGAAATGTAAGGGTGCAATAAGAACGGCTAAGATAGACCATGAAAGACACATAGTGGAGAAGAAATTCTTTAAGTATGTAAACAGTAAAAAAGGGAAGACAGACCATATTGGCCCCATAAAGAATGAGGAAGGACGTTTGGTTACAAAGGATGGGGGGATGGTGAAGGTATTGAATTTATTCTTCTCCTCAGTCTTCACGAGGGACTCTGGATAAAGGAAGGTCCGTAGACGTGGTGTATCTAGATAAAGGAAGGTCCGTAGACGTGGTGTATCTAGATAAAGGAACGGTATCATTAGCAGTAATCAGCATGGATTCATGAAGAATCGTTCTTGTGTATCTAGATAAAGGAAGGTCCGTAGACGTGGTGTATCTGGATAAAGGAAGGCCGTAGACGTGGTGTATCTAGATAAAGGAAGGCCCGTAGACGTGGTGTATCTGGATAAAGGAAGGCCCGTAGACGTGGTGTATCTAGATAAAGGAAGGCCCGTAGACGTGGTGTATGTAGATAAAGGAAGGCCCGTAGACGTGGTGTATCTGGATAAAGGAAGGCCCGTAGACGTGGTGTATCTGGATAAAGGAAGGCCCATAGACGTGATGCATCTAGATTTTGAAAAGGAAATGGACACAAGTCCCCCATAAACGTTTACTGTACAAAGGAAGGTGCGTTGGCATGGACCATAGGGTGAGTACATGGATTTAAAACTGACTACAAGGGCGAGTTCAAAGGGTGGTGATGAATGGGGAGTACTCGGAATGGTCGGGGGTGGGGAGTACCCGGAATGCTCGGGGGCGGGGAGTACTCGGAATGGTCGGGGTGGGTAGTGGGGTCCCCCAGGGTTCTGTGCTGGGACCAATCCTATTTAATTTGTTCATAGATGACCTGGAGGATGGGGATGGGGGAAACAATCTCTGTATTTGCGGACGATACTAAGCTAAGCAGGGCAATAACTTCTCCGCAGGATGTGGAAACCTTCCAAGAAGATCTGAACAAATGAATGGGGGAGGGGCAACTACATGGCAAATGAGGTTCAATGTAGAAAAATGTAAAATAATGTATTTGGGTGGCAAAAAATCTGAATGCAATCTATAGACTGGGGGGAGAACCTCTGGGGGATCTAGGATGGAAAATTAACTCGGCACAGGGATGGTGGGAACCCCTCATAATGGGCACAGCGGGCGTACAGACCCGGGAACTCGGCACAGGGATGGTGGGAACCCCTCATAATGGGCACAGCGGGTGTACAGACCCGGGAACTCGGCACAGGGATGGTGGGAACCCCTCATAATGGGCACAGCGGGTGTACAGACCCGGGAACTCGGCACAGGGATGGTGGGAACCCCTCATAATGGGCACAGCGGGTGTACAGACCCGGGAACTCAGCACAGGGATGGTGGGAACCCCTCATAATGGGCACAGCGGGTGTACAGACCCGGGAACTCAGCACAGGGATGGTGGGAACCCCTCATAATGGGCACAGCGGGTGTACAGACCCGGGAACTCAGCACAGGGATGGTGGGAACCCCTCATAATGGGCACAGCGGGTGTACAGACCCGGGAACTCGCACAGGGATGGTGGGAACCCCTCATAATGGGCACAGCGGGTGTACAGACCCCGGAACTCAGCACAGGGATGGTGGGAACCCCTCATAATGGGCACAGCGGGTGTACAGACCCGGGAACTCGGCACAGGGATGGTGGGAACCCCTCATAATGGGCACAGCGGGTGTACAGACCGGGAACTCAGCACAGGGATGGTGGGAACCCCTCATAATGGGCACAGCGGGTGTACAGACCCGGGAACTCGGCACAGGGATGGTGGGAACCCCTCATAATGGGCACAGCGGGTATTTTGGGTTTAATCTTTGTAGAAATTCTCAGGGATTTGGTTATATATCAGATCTTCACCTCTGCAGATATTTTCCTGGTTCCCCCCACTAGGGGGTGCTGTCACACACAGGGATGGACTGGCCGAGCCTATGAAGACGTCCTACATCTACACCTGTGTGGGACACCCACAGATGGCGGAGAGGGGGAGGGATTACCACATCTCCAGGAGGAACCTAAAATCCGGGGGGGGGGGAGGGGCAGACACAGGAAGACAAAAAACTGAACACCAGATAATTATATATTTATTTTACTGTCCAAATTCATTCCATGTGAGAAAAGGAGCCATCTCCGACTCCTCCCACAGTGGGAGGGTCCTCTTGGAAAGGAAGGTGCACTCTTGCTCCTCCCACAGTGGGAGGGTCCTCTTGGAAAGGGAGGTGAACTCTCTTGCTCCTCCCACAGTGGGAGGGTCCTCTTGGAAAGGGAGGTGAACTCTCTTGCTCCTCCCACAGTGGGAGGGTCCTCTTGGAAAGGGAGGTGAACTCTCTTGCTCCTCCCACACTGGGGTGAATATCGGGAACGTTCTCCAATGATGGCGGAATAGTCTTTGTATCGAACATTTCCCAGAATCCCTCAGCAAGTTCTCTGATTGGTTCCCGCCTCACACTTCTATACAGAGACTGTTGAGTGGGGGATGGTGGCTGTACCACATAACAGTCCATAGGAAGCCCATCCCCCGCACGGCACCCTTTAGGTGAAATAATGGGGTTTCTTCACATTGATGCCGTATTCCGACAACGCCGGGCTCAGGTCCTCCATGGTCAGCGTGTACTTCTTATCCTGCAGGGGGAGACAGGCAGTATTATACAGTATTCACTACTATGCCCCGCCCACTGGGGGAGGGATGCTGGTATAATGCCCCGCCCCTGGGGGGGTGACTATAGTGCCCCGCCTCCAACATATATAATAGAGAACTAAATATAATGCCCCGGCCCTAAGGAGGAGGAGGAGGACCGCCACCAACTAATGCCCCGGCCCAAGGAGGAGGACCGCCACCAACTAATGCCCCGGCCCAAGGAGGAGGACCGCCACCAACTAATGCCCCGGCCCAAGGAGGAGGACCGCCACCAACTAATGCCCCGGCCCAAGGAGGAGGACCGCCACGCAACTAATGCCCCGGCCCAAGGAGGAGGACCGCCACGCAACTAATGCCCCGGCCCAAGGAGGAGGACCGCCACCAACTAATGCCCCGGCCCAAGGAGGAGGACCGCCACCAACTAATGCCCCGGCCCAAGGAGGAGGACCGCCACGCAACTAATGCCCCGGCCCAAGGAGGAGGACCGCCACCAACTAATGCCCCGGCCCAAGGAGGAGGACCGCCACCAACTAATGCCCCGGCCCAAGGAGGAGGACCGCCACCAACTAATGCCCCGGCCCAAGGAGGAGGACCGCCACCAACTAATGCCCCGGCCCAAGGAGGAGGACCGCCACCAACTAATGCCCCGGCCCAAGGAGGAGGACCGCCACCAACTAATGCCCCGCCCCAAGGAGGAGGACCGCCACCAACTAATGCCCCGGCCCAAGGAGGAGGACCGCCACCAACTAATGCCCCGGCCCAAGGAGGAGGACCGCCACCAACTAATACCCCGGCCCAAGGAGGAGGACCGCCACCAACTAATGCCCCGGCCCAAGGAGGAGGACCGCCACCAACTAATACCCCGGCCCAAGGAGGAGGACCGCCACCAACTAATACCCCGGCCCAAGGAGGAGGACCGCCACCAACTAATGCCCCGCCCCAAGGAGGAGGACCGCCACCCAACTAATGCCCCGGCCCAAGGAGGAGGACCGCCACCAACTAATGCCCCGCCCCAAGGAGGAGGACCGCCACCAACTAATACCCCGCCCCAAGGAGGAGGACCGCCACCAACTAATGCCCCGGCCCAAGGAGGAGGACCATCAATACTCCGCCCCCAGGGAGGAGGGATCACTTGTTACACAGCGATCCTGCCATGCAGGCCCCTCCTCCCGTGATGTAGATGACGGATCCCTCTGCTGTATTCTATATACTCTTTGTATCCGTGTAAAGACCGGGTCACCTTCTACCATTGCTGGACCAATGAACAGCTTTTATTTCTGTTAATAAAGACTTCCTGTTTGGATGGTCACACAGGGACACGCCCACTGGCAGAACTTCTAGAAGGTCAGTTATTGCCGATAATACGCCACACAGACCCCAAAATGTCCAACAAAATCACTTAGAGGAACGACACCAAACTGAATGTCTATGACTGGGAGGAGGAGGAGGAGTCAATACCCAGGAAGTAAAGCATCCCTACTGTGAAGCATGGTGGTGGATCTCTGCTGTTCTGAGAATTCAGTAACAACCAATGGCAGAGGAGCACAGCAGATTAGAATATCTGAATTCCCCCGCACAATGATCCCAGAGGGCAAAGTCACCCTTCAGTGTGTGAGAAACTGGGGGGGCCTCTGAGTGGTCTTCACATTCCCCGCAACCTCACCACAACCCCCCCCCCCTTCTTCCCTCCTCCTTACCTCGCCACAATCACTCCCCTCCCCACACCAACTCCCGTCTCCTTACCTCACCGCATCCCCCAACACCTCACCTTCCTCCCAGGACTCTGTGCAGGCCAGTCAAGTTCCTCCTCCACCCCAAACTCGCTCATCCATATCTTTATGGACCTTGCTTTGTGCACTGGTCCAAATCATTGGGTGTGGGGGAGGGGGGATTATGATGTGGGGGAGGAGGGGATTATGGTGGGGGGGGTGTCTTTCAGGGGTTGGGTTTGGCCCCTTCGTTCCAGTGAAGGGAACTCAAGGCGTCAGCATACCAAGACATTGTGGACAATTTCATGGGAGGAGTTTGTGTGGGGTGGGCGTGTCACTCACTTTGCTCTTGTTGCGGGAGCTCCCGGACGCCGTCCCCTTCATCTTGCAGTGCTGCAGAGCGTCGTTTGCGATGTCCGAGATGAACTTCTGAGCAGCCAATGAAATCAGTCGGATGCTGGAGAGAGAGAACAGCGCAATGTATGAGAGTCCGCACCGCCGCCTGGAGGTCCTCGTCCCGACCCGGCAAACCCCCGGGACTGAGGAGGTCCTCGTCCCCGACACAGAGAACCCCCAGGACTGAGGAGGTCCTCGTCCCCGACACAGAGAACCCCCAGGACTGAGGAGGTCCTCATCCCCGACCCGGCAAACCCCCGGGACTGAGGAGGTCCTCGTCCCCGACCCGGCAAACCCCCGGGACTGAGGAGGTCCTCGTCCCCGACCCGGCAAACCCCCGGGACTGAGGAGGTCCTCATCCCCAACACAGAGAACCCCCGGGACTGAGAAGGTCCTCGTCCCCGAACCGGCAAACCCCCGGGACTGAGGAGGTCCTCATCCCCAACACAGAGAACCCCCGGGACTGAGGAGGTCCTCATCCCCGACCCGGCAAACCCCCGTGACTGAGCAGGTCCTCGTCCCCGACCCGGCAAACCCCCGGGACTGAGAAGGTCCTCATCCCCGACCCGGCAAACCCCCGGGACTGAGGAGGTCCCCGTCCCGGCAAACCCCCGGGACTGAGAAGGTCCTCATCCCCGACCCGGCAAACCCCCGGGACTGAGGAGGTCCCCGTCCCCGACCCGGCAAACCCCCGGGACTGAGGAGGTCCTCATCCCCGACACAGAGAACCCCCAGGACTGAGGAGGTCCTCGTCCCCGACCCGGCAAACCCCCGGGACTGAGGAGGTCCTCATCCCCGACACAAGAGAACCCCCAGGACTGAGGAGGTCCTCATCCCCGACCCGGCAAACCCCCAGGACTGAGGAGGTCCTCATCCCCGACACAGAGAACCCCCGGGACTGAGGAGGTCCTCATCCCCGACACAGAGAACCCCCAGGACTGAGGAGGTCCTCATCCCCGACCCGGAAAACCCCCGGGACTGAGGAGGTCCTCATCCCCAACACAGAGAACCCCCGGGACTGAGGAGGTCCTCATCCCCGACACAGAGAACCCCCAGGACTGAGGAGGTCCTCATCCCCGACACAGAGAACCCCCAGGACTGAGGAGGTCCTCATCCCCGACACAGAGAAACCCCAGGACTGAGGAGGTCCTCGTCCCCGACACAGAGAACCCCCGAACCCCCCCCCGCAAACCCCCAGGACTGAGGAGGTCCTCATCCCCGACACAGAGAACCCCCAGGACTGAGGAGGTCCTCATCCCCGACACAGAGAACCCCCAGGACTGAGGAGGTCCTCATCCCCGACACAGAGAACCCCCAGGACTGAGGAGGTCCTCACCCCCAGGACTGAGGAGGTCCTCATCCCCGACACAGAGAACCCCCAGGACTGAGGAGGTCCTCATCCCCGACACAGAGAACCCCCAGGACTGAGGAGGTCCTCGTCCCCGACACAGAGAAACCCCGGGACTGAGGAGGTCCTCGTCCCCGACACAGAGAACCCCCGGGACTGAGGAGGTCCTCATCCCCGACACAGAGAACCCCCAGGACTGAGGAGGTCCTCGTCCCCGACACAGAGAACCCCCGGGACTGAGGAGGTCCTCGTCCCCGACACAGAGAACCCCCGGGACTGAGGAGGTCCTCATCCCCGACACAGAGAACCCCCAGGACTGAGGAGGTCCTCATCCCCGACACAGAGAACCCCCAGGACTGAGGAGGTCCTCGTCCCCGACACAGAGAAACCCCAGGACTGAGGAGGTCCTCGTCCCCGACACAGAGAACCCCCGGGACTGAGGAGGTCCTCGTCCCCGACACAGAGAACCCCCGGGACTGAGGAGGTCCTCATCCCCGACACAGAGAACCCCCAGGACTGAGGAGGTCCTCATCCCCGACACAGAGAACCCCCAGGACTGAGGAGGTCCTCATCCCCGACACAGAGAACCCCCAGGACTGAGGAGGTCCTCATCCCCGACACAAGAGAACCCCCGGGACTGAGGACTCCCTGTGGGGAGTCTAAGGGATCAGCATGACAGCCAGAGGAGGAGCATCTTCAGAATGAAGGTTCAGCCCAATGGTGACATCACAGACATATCCGGATACTCACATGCGAGGATCGGAGGCCTCAAACCCCGCCCGGTTCAGATAATACCCGGTCACTGCGTCCGGGATCTGTGCAGAGAGAAAACGAGAAAGACGGAAAGTAATCAGGAAGACGATCCAACATATCTGAGGAGGAGGAGACTACAGAGACCTTCCACCAATCAGATCACACCGGAGGCCGTCCTCCAATACAGGTCAGAAAGGTGAGAAAACCCCCGAAAAATTACAGTTTAATGACCGAGATGTCATCAGAAATAGAGGAGAGGACTGACCGCCCCCCACAGTGCCCCGCCCCATGCCGACCCGCCCACACACAGCACCCCGCCCCATGCCGACCCGCCCACACACAGCACCCCGCCCCATGCCGACCCACCCACACACAGCACCCCGCCCCATGCCGACCTCCTACCCCCACACAGTGCCCCGCCCCATGCCGACCCGCCCACACACAGCACCCCGCCCCATGCCGACCCGCCCACACACAGCACCCCGCCCCATGCCGACCTCCCACACACACAGCACCCCGCCCCATGCCGACCTCCCTCCCACCCACACAGCACCCCGCCCCATGCCGACCTGCCCACACACAGCACCCCCCCACGCACGCACCCCGCCCCGCCCACACACAGCACCCCGCCCCATGCCGACCTCCCGCCCCCACACACAGCACCCCGCCCCATGCCGACCCGCCCACACACAGCACCCCGCCCCATGCCGACCTCCTACCCCCACACAGTGCCCCGCCCCATGCCGACCCGCCCACACACAGCACCCCGCCCCATGCCGACCTCCCACCCACACACACAGTGCCCCACCCCATGTCGACCTCCCACCCACACACACACAGCACCCCGCCCCATGCCGACCTCCCGCCCACACACACACAGCACCCCGCCCCATGCCGACCTCCCGCCCACACACACACACCCCGCCCCAGCACCCCGCCCCGCCCACCCCATGCCCCGCCCCTCCGCACACACACACACACAGCACCCCGCCCCATGCCGACCTCCCGCCCCCACACAGCACCCCGCCCCATGCCGACCTCCCACCCCCACCCGCCGCACACACACACACAGCACCCCGCCCCATGCCGACCTCCCGCCCACACAGCACCCCGCCCCATGCCGACCTCCCGCCCACACACACACACAGCACCCTGCCCCATGCCGACCTCCCGCCCACACACCCACACACACACAGCACCCCGCCCCATGCCGACCTCCCGCCCGCCCACACAC
Source organism: Lithobates sylvaticus (assembly GCA_028564925.1). NCBI lineage: Eukaryota > Metazoa > Chordata > Amphibia > Anura > Ranidae > Lithobates > Lithobates sylvaticus. The sequence goes on along the minus strand of CM053027.1, from coordinate 635,894,816 downwards.
ATACACACACACACACAGCACCCCGCCCCATGCCGCCACACTGCCCCGGCCCCGCCCACACACACACAGCACCCCGCCCCATGCCGACCTCACACACACACACACAGCACCCCGCCCCATGCCGACCTCACACACACACACAGCACCCCGCCCCATGCCGACCTCCCGCCCACACACACACAGCACCCCGCCCCATGCCGACCTCCCGCCCACACACACACACACACACCGCACCCCCGCACCCCCCATGCCGACCTCCCGCCCACACACAGCACCCCGCCCCATGCCGACCTCCCGCCCACACACACAGCACCCCGCCCCATGCCGACCTCCCACCCACACACACAGCACCCCGCCCCATGCCGACCTCCCGCCCACACACACAGCACCCCGCCCCATGCCGACCTCCCGCCCACACACACAGCACACCGCCCCATGCCGACCTCCCGCCCACACACACAGCACACCGCCCCATGCCGACCTCCCGCCCACACACAGCACACCGCCCCATGCCGACCTCCCGCCCACACACACACAGCACCCCGCCCCATGCCGACCTCCCGCCCACACACACAGCATCCCGCCCCATGCCGCCCTCCCGCCCACACACACACACAGCACACCGCCCCATGCCGACCTCCCGCACACACACACAGCCCCATGCGCATGCGCGCGCGCACACACACACACACACACACACACACACACAGCACCCCGCTCAATGCCGACCTCCCGCGCACACACACACACACACCGCCCCATGCCGACCTCCCGCACACACACACACAGCACCCCGCCCCATGCCGACCTCCCGCCCACACACAGCACCCCGCCCCATGCCGACCTCCCGCCCACACACACAGCATCCCGCCCCATGCCGACCGCCCACACACACACACACACACACACACACACACACAGCACCCCGCCCCATGCCGCCCTCCCACCCACCCACCACACACACACAGCACCCCGCCCCATGCCGCCCTCCCGCCCACACACACACACAGCACCCCGCCCCATGCCGACCTCCCGCCCACACACACACACACACAGCACCCCGCCCCATGCCGACCTCCCGCCCGCCCACACACACACAGCACCCCGCCCCATGCCGACCTCCCGCCCACACACAGCACCCCGCCCCATGCCGACCTCCCGCCCACACACACAGCAACCCGCCCCATGCCGACCGCCCACACACACACACACGCGCACACACACAGCACCCCGCCCCATGCCGCCCTCCCACCCACCACCACACACACACACAGCACCCCGCCCCATGCCGCCCTCCCCGCCCACACACACACACACACAGCACCCCGCCCCATGCCGACCTCCCGCCCACACACACACACAGCACCCCGCCCCATGCCGACCTCCCGCACACACACACACACACCGCACCCCGCCCCATGCCGACCTCCCGCCCACACACAGCACCCCGCCCCATGCCGACCTCCGCCCACACACAGCACCCCGCCCCATGCCGACCTCCCGCCCACACACACACCCCCCCCCATGCCGACCTCCCGCCCACACACACACACAGCACCACCGCCCATGCCGACCTCCCGCCCACACACACACACACACCCGCCCCATGCCGACCTCCCGCCCACACACACACACAGCACCCGCCCATGCCGACCTCCCGCCCACACACACACACCCGCCCCATGCCGACCTCCGCCCACACACACACGCACCACCGCCCATGCCGACCTCCGCCCACACACACACAGCACCCGCCCATGCCGACCTCCCGCCCACACACACACAGCACCCGCCCATGCCGACCTCCGCCCACACACACACACACACCCGCCCCATGTCCTCCCCCGACCTCACCACACCACACACACAGCACAACGCCCCATGCCGACCTCCCGCCCACACACACACACACCAATGCATGCCGACCTCCCGCCCGCACACACACACACACCACACCGCCACACACACACAACACTCCCACACACACACAGCACCCCGCCCCATGCCGACCTCCCGCCCACACACACACAGCACCACCGCCCATGCCGACCTCCCGCCCACACACACACAGCCCGCCCCATGCCGACCTCCCGCCCACACACACAGCATCCCGCCCCATGCCGACCTCCCGCCCACACACACACACACACACCGCCCCATGCCGACCTCCCGCCCACACACAGCACCCCGCCCCATGCCGACCTCCCCCCCGCCCACACACAAACACACAGCACCCCGCCCCATGCCGACCTCCCGCCCACACACACAGCATCCCGCCCCATGCCGACCTCCCGCCCACACACAGCACCCCGCCCCATGCCGACCTCCCGCCCACACACACACAGCACCCCGCCCCATGCCGACCGCCCGCCCACACACACACACACACCCTGCCCCATGCCGACCGCCCGCCCACACACACAGCACCCCACCCCATGCCGACCTCCCGCCCACACACACAGCACCCCGCCCCATGCCGACCTCCCGCCCACACACACACACACAGCACCCCGCCCCATGCCGACCTCCCACCCACACACACAGCACCCCCCCACGCCGACCTCCCGCCCACACACATACACAGCACCCCGCCCCATGCCGACCTCCCGCCCTCACACACACACACACACACACACACACCACCCCGCCCCATGCCGACCTCCCGCCCACACACACAGCACCCCGCCCCATGCCGACCTCCGCCCACACACACACACACACACCCCTCCCCCATCATGCGACCTCCCGCCCACACACACACACACACACCGCCCCATGCCGACCTCCCGCCCACACACACACACACACCGCCCCATGCCGACCTCCCGCCCACACACACACACACCCGCCCCATGCCGACCTCCCGCCCACACACACAGCATCCCGTCCCATGCCGACCTCCCGCCCCACACACACACCCACACACACACACACACACACACACACACACACACACACACACACAGCACACACCACACCCCACTCACACCCCGCAATGCCGACCTCCCGCCACACACACACACACAGCACACCCGCCCCATGCCGACCACACCACACACACACACACACACCACACACACACACACGCACCCCGCCCACACACACACACCGCACCCCCCCACCACATGCCGACCTCCCGCCACACGCACACACACAGCACACCGCACCTCCCGCCCACACCAAACACACGACCTCCGCCCACACACACATGCACGCCCACACACTCAGCACCCCGCCCCATGACCGACCTCCGCCCACACACACACACACACCCCGCCCATGCCGACCTCCCGCCACACACACACAGCACACCACATGCACTGCCGACCTCCCGCCCACACACACACAGCACACCGCCCCATGCCGACCTCCCGCCCCACACACACAGCACACAGACCCCGCCCCATGCCACACCTCCCAACCCACCACACACACAGCACCCCGCCCATGCCGACCTCCCGCCCACACACACACAGCACCCCGCCCCATGCCGACCTCCCGCACACACACACACAGCACCCCGCCCATGCCGACCTCCCGCCCACACACACACAGCACCCCACCCCATGCCGACCTCCCGCCCACACACACACACACACACAGCACCCCGCCCCATGCCGACCTCCCGCCCACACACACAGCACCCCGCCCCATGCCGACCTCCCGCCCACACACACAGCACCCCGCCCCATGCTGACCTCCCGCCCACACACAGCACCCCGCCCCATCATGCCGACCTCCCGCCCACACACACAGCACCCCGCCCCATCATGCCGACCTCCCGCGCGCACACACACAAACACACACACACACACACACACACACACACACACACACACACACACACACACACACCCACACACACACACCACCCTGCCCCATGCTGACCCGCCACCCCCCCTCGCCCCAATGCTGATCCGCCCACACGCCCCCATGCTGATCCGCCCACCCCCCCTCGCCCCCATGCAGACCCGCCCACACCCCCCTATGCTGATCGATCCACCCGCCCCCCTCGTCCCATGCTGATCCGCCCACACCCCCCCTCGTCCCATGCTGATCCGCCCACACCCCCCCTCGTCCCATGCTGATCCGCCCACACCCCACCCCTCGCCCCCATGCTGATCCGCCCACACCCCACCCCTCGCCCCCATGCTGATCCGCCCACACCCCCCTATGCTGATCCGCCCACACCTCCCCCGCGCCCCATGCTGACCAGCCCACACACAGTGCCCGCCCCAAGCTGACCGTCTACCAACAGCATGGTCTTCCAGCAGGGGGCGGTATACTTACAGTGGGCGTGTAATCTTCCAGCTGCATCAGGAAGTCCACCAGAGGAGTGCTGGAGATGATGGGCTTTATGTCCCCATTGGTCACCCCCGGGGGGAGGTACACACCATTGGAGAGGGAGGAGCTCTCAGGAGGGGCGGCAGCAGAAACCGGAACTGAGGAAAAAAATGTATTCAATCAAAAACTTTATATAAGAATGAGGAGGGGGAGGGGAGACACACCCAATACAGTCAGTTGGCGTCCAATAAATGAAGTGACAGATCTATCCAGGACCATCGGAGACACACCCCCTCCCATCCCCCCCATGTCCCTCCTATGTGTCTATTAGGGGCAAATAATGCACAACTACTTAACACGGCGCACTACAAAACAACACGGCGCACTACAAAACAACACGACACACTACAATACAACGCACAACACACGGGACACAAGGAAGCGGCTGGACATTGGAAGGGGAAGACGGAAGATCCGAGGAAGGAGGAAGACGGAAGTTCCGAGGAAGAGGAAGAAGAGGGAGATCGGAGGAAGAGGAAGAAGAGGGAGATCGGAGGAAGAGGAAGAAGAGGGAGAGGAGGAGAGGAGGATGAGAGAGGGGATGAGGAGGAGGGGGGGGAAGAGGAGGGAGGAAGAGGAAAATGGAAGGAGGGGGAGGAGGAGGAGATTGGTGGTGGAGGAGGGGAAGGGGGGAGGGGGGAGGGATTGGGGGGAGGGGGGGGGGGGGGGGGGGGGGGGGGGGGGGGGGGGGGTGGGGGGGGGGGGGGGGGGGGGGGGGGGGGGGGGGGGGCGGGGGGGGGGGGGGGGGAGGGGGGGGGGTGGGGGGGGGGGATCGGAGGGGGGAGGGATGGGGGGATGGGGGGGGGGAGGAATGGAGGGGGGGGAGGAGGAGGAGGGGGGGGGAGGGGGATAGGGGAGGGGAGGGGAGGGCAGGGGGGGAGGTGGGGGGGGGGGGTGGGGGGGCGGAAGGGGGGAGGGGGGGGGGGCGGGGGGGGGGGGGGGGGGGGGGGGGGGGCGGGGGGGGGGGGGGGGGGGGGGGGGGGGGGGGGGGGGGGGGGGGGGGGGGGGGGGTGGGGGGGGGGGGGGGGGGGGGTGGGGGGGGGCGGGGGGGGGGGGGGGGGGGGGATGGGCGGGGGAGGGGGGGAGGCGGGGGAAGGAGGGGAAGGGAGGGGAGGAGGGAGGGGGGGGGAGGATGGGGGGGGGATGGAGGGGGAGGAGGGAGAGGGGAAGGGAAGGAGGGGAGGAAGGGGGGGGAGGGGGAGGGGGGGGGGGAGGGGGGAGGGAGGGGGGGGAAGATGGGGGGGAGGGGGGAGGAGGAGGGAGGGATGGGGGGGGAGGGGGATGGGGGGAGGGGGGGAGGGGGGCGGGGGGGGGGGGGGGGTGGGGGGGGGGGGGGGGGGGGGGGGGGGGGGGGGGGGGGGGGAGGAGGGGGGGGGGGGGGGAAGGAGGGGGGGGGGGGGGGGGGGGGCGGGGGGGTGGGGAGGGGGGGGGGAGGGGGGGGGGGGATGGGGGGGGAAGGGGGGAGGGGGGAGGAGGGAGGAGGGGAGGAGGAGGGGGGGAGGGAGGAAGAGGGAGGGAGGAGGGAGGAGGAGGGGGAGGGGGGAAGGGGGGGGGGAGGGAAGGGGGGGGGGGGGGGGGGGGGAGGCGGGGGGGGGGGGGGGGGGGGGGGGGGGGAGGGGTGGGGGGGGGGGGGGGGGGGGGAGGTGGGGGGGGGGGGGGGGGGGGGGGGGGGGGGGGGGGGGCGGGGGAGGGAGGGGGGGAGGGGGGGGGGGGGGGGGGGGGGGGGGGGGGGGGGGGGGGGCGGAGGAGGGGGGAGGGGGGGGGGGGGGGGGGGGGGGGGGGGGGGGGGCGGGGGGGGGGATGGGGGGGCGGGGGGGGGGGGGGGGGGGGGGGGGGGGGGGGGGGTGGGGGGGGGGGGGGGGGGGGGGGGGGGGGGGGGGGGGGGGGGGGGGGGGAGGGGGGGGGGGGGGGGCGGGGGGGGGGAGGGGGGGGGGGGGGGGGGGGGGGGGGGGGGGGGGGGGGGGGGGTGGGGGGGGGGGTGGGGGGGGGGGGGGGGGGGGGTGGGGGAGGGGGGGGGGGGGGGGGGGGGGGGGCGGGGGGGGGGGGAGGAGGGGAGGGGGGGGGGGGGGGGGGGGGGGGGGGGGGGGGGGGGGGGGGGGGGGGGGGGGGGGGGGGGGGGGGGGGAGGGGGGGAGGTGGGGGGGGGGGGGGGGGGGGGGGGTGGGGGGGGGGGGGGGGGGGGGGGGGGGGGGGGGGGGGGGGGGGTGGGGGGGGGGGGGGGGGGGGGGGAGGGGGGGGGGGGGGGGGGGGGGGGGGGGGGGGGGGGGGGGGGGGGGGGGGGGGGGGGGGGGGGGGGGTGTGGGGGTGGGGGCGGGGGGGGGGGGGGGGGGGGGGGGGGGGGGGGGGGGGGGGGGGGGGGGGGGGGGGGGGGGGGGGGGGGGGCGGGGGGGGGAGAGGGGGGGGGAGGGGGGAAGGAGGGAGGAGGAGGGGGAGGGAGGGGGGAGGGGGGGGGGGAGCTTGGGGGGGGGAGGGGGGAAGGGGGAGGAAGGGGCGGGGGGGATGGGGGAGGGGGGGGGGATGGGGAGGGGGGGATGGAGGGGGGGAGGAGGAGGGGGAGGATGGAGAGGGGAGGGGGGAGGGGGGGGGGGGGGGGGGGGGGGGGGGGGGGGGGGGGGGGGGGGGGGGGGGGGGGGGGGGGGGGGGGGGGGGGGGGGGGGGGGGGGGGGGGGGGGGGGGGGGGGGGGGGGGGGGGGGGGTGGGGGGGGGGGGGGAGGGGTAGGGGGGGGGGTGGGGATTGGAGGAGGGGGGGGAGGGGGGAGGGGGGGGGGGTGGGGGGGGGGGGGGGGGTGGGGGGGGGGGTGGGGGGGGGGGGGGGGGGGGGGGGGGGGGGAGGATTGGGGGGGGTGGGGGGGGGGGGGGAGGGGGGATGAGGGGGAGGAGGGTGGGGGGGGGGGGGGGGGGGGGGGGGGGGGGGGGGGAGGGGGGGGGGAGGAGGAGGAGGGGGGGAGGGGGGAGGGGAAGGAGGGGGGAGGGGAGGGGGATTGGGAGGGAGGGGGGGAGGGGAGGGGGGGGGGGGGGGGGGGGGGGGGGGGGGGGGGGGAGGGGGGGGGGGGGGGGGGGGGAGGGGGGGGGGGGGAGGGGGGGGAGGGGGGAAGGGGAGGAGGGGGAGAAGGGGGGGGGGGGGGGGAGGGGGGGAGGAGGGGGGGGGGAGGAGGGATGGGGAGGGAGGAAGGGGGGGGGGGAGGGGGGGGGGGGAGGGGGGGGGGGGGGGGGGGGGAGGGGGGGAGGGGGAGGGGGGGGGGGGGGGGGGGGGTGGGGGGGGGGGGGGGGGGGGAGGGGATAGGGGGAGGGGATGGGGGGGGATGGGAGGGAGGGGGGGGGGGAGGAGGGGGGGGGGGGGAGGGGGGGGAAGGAGGGGGGGGGGGGAGGGGAGGGATTGGGGGGGGAGGTGGGGGGGGGGGGGGGGGGGGGGGGGGGGGGGGGGGGGGGGGGGGGGGGGGGGGGGGGGGGGGGGGGGGGGTGGGGGGGGGGGGGGGGGGGGGGGGGGGGGGGGGGGGGGGGGGGGGGGAGGAGAGGAGGGGGAGGGGGGAAGAGGGGGAGGGGGGGAAGAGGGGGGGATTGGGGGGGGGGGGGGGGGGGGGGGAGGGGGGGGGGGATGGAGGGGGAAGGGGAGGGGGGGGGGGGGGAGGGGGAGGACTGGGGGATGGGGGAGGAGAGGGGGGAGAGAGGAGGAGGGAAGGGGGGGGAGGGGGGGGGAGGGGAGGGGGGGGAGGAGGATGGGGAAGAGGGGGGGAGGGGATGGGGGAGGGGGGAGGGGGGGGAGGGGAGGGGGGTGGGGAGGATGGGAGGGGAGGGGGAGGGGAGGGAAGGGATGGAGGGGGGGGGAGGGAGGGGGGAGGAGGGGGGGGGGGAGGGGAAAGGGGAGGAGGGGGGGAGGAAGGGGGGATGGGGGGGAGGGGAGGGGGGGGGGAGGGGAGGGGGGGGAGGAGGGGGGGGGGGGGGGGGGGAGGGAGGGGGATTGGGGGGGAGGAGGGGGGGGGGGGGGGGGGGGAGCGGGGGGGGGAGGGGGGGGGAGGGGGGGAAGGGGAGGGGGGGGGGGAGGGGGGGGGGGGGGGGGGGGGGGGGGGGGATGGGGGGGGGGGGGGTGGGGGGGGGGGGGGGGGGGGGGGGGGGGGGTGGGGGTGGGGGGGGGGGGGGGGGGGGGGGGGGGGGGGGGGGGGGGGGGGGGGGGGGGGGGGGGGGGGGGGGGTGGGGAGGGGGGGGGGGGGGGGGTGGGGGGTGGGGAGGGGAGGGGGGGGGGGGATGGGGGAGGAGGGGGGGGATTGGGGGAGGGAGGGAGGGGGAGGGAGGGGGGTTGGAGGGGGGGGGGGGGGATGAGGTTGGAGGGGGGGGGGATCTGGGGGGGAAGGGGGGGGAGGGGGGGGGGATGAGGGAGGGGGGGGGGAGGGGGGGGGAGGGAGGGGGGAGGAGGGGGGAGGGGGAGGGGGGGGAGGGGAGGAGAGGAGGGGGGGATGGGGGGAGGGGAAAGGGGGGGGGGGGGGGGGGATAGGGGGGGGGGGGGGGAGGGGGGGGGGGAGGGGGGGGAGGAAGGGATGGGGGGGGGGGGGGTGGGAGGGGGGGGGGGGGGGGGGGGGGGGGGGATAGAAGGGAGGGGGGGGGGGGGGGGGGGGGGGGGGGGGGGGGGGGGGGGGGGGGGGGGGGGGGGGGGGGGGGGGGGGGGGGGGGGGGGGGGGGGGCGGGGGGGGGGGGGGGGGGGGGGGGGGGGGGGGGGGGGGAGTGAGGGGGGGGGGGGGGGGGGGGGGGGAGGGGAGGGGGGAGGGGATTTGGGGGGGGGAGGGGGGGGAGGGGGGGGGGGGGAGGAGGGGGGGAGGGAGGAGGGAGGGGGGGGGGGGGGGGACTTGGGGGGGGGGAGGGGGGGGGGGGGGGGGGAGGGCTGGGGGAGGGAAGGGGGGGGGAGGGGAGGGGAGGAAGGGGGGAGAGGAGGAGGAAGGGGGGGATAGAGGGGGGGGGGGGGGGGGAGGGGGGGGGGGGGGGGGGGGGGGGGAGGGATGGGCAGGGGGGGGGAGGGGGGGGGGGAGGAGGAGGAAGGGAAGGGGGGGGGGGAAGATGGGGGGGGAGGAGGGGGGGGGATGGGGGAGGGGGGGGGGGGGGATTAGAAGAGGGGGGGGGGGGGGGGGGGGGGGGGGGGGGGGGGGGGGGGGGGGGGGGGGGGGGGGGGGGGGGGGGGGAGGGGGGGGGCAGGGGCGGGGGGGGGGGGGGGGGGGGGGGGGGGGAGGGGGGGGGGGGGGGGGGGGGGGGGGGGGGGGGGGGGGGGGGGGGGGGGGGAGTGGGGGGGGGGGGGGGGGGGGGGGGGGGGGGGGGGGGAGGGGCGGGGGGGGGGGGGGGGGGAGGAGGGCGGAGGGAGAAGGGGGGGGGTGGGGAGGGGGGGGGGGGGGTGGGGGAAGGGGGGGGGGGGGAAGGGGGGGGAGGGGGGAGGGGAGGGGAGGAGGAGGGGGAGGGGGAGGGGAAGGGGGGATGGAGGGGGGAGGGGAGGAGGGAGAGGGGGGGGGGGGGGGAGGGGAGGAGGGAGGAGGGGGATGGGGAGGGGAGGAGGGGGGGAGAGGGAGGGGTGGAGGGGGGAGGAGGAGGGGGAGGGAGAGGGGGATGGGAGGAGGGGATGGGGGGGGGGGCGGGGAAGGGGGCGGGGGGGGGGAGGGGGAGGGGGAAGAGGGGAGGGGGGGGGGGGGAGGGGGGGGGTGGGACAGGGGGGGGGGAAGAGGAGGAGGGGAGGGGGGGGGAGGGGAGGGGAAGTGGGGGGGGATGGGGGGGGGGGGGGGGGGGGGGGGGGGGGGGGGGGGGGGGGGGGGGGGGGGGGGGGAAGGAGAGGATGGGGGGGGGGGGAGGGGGGGGGGGTGGGGGGAGAGGGGGATGGGAGGGGGGGGGGAGGGGGATTGGGGAGGGGGGGGGGGGGGGGGGGGGGGGGGGGGGGGGGGGGGAGGGGGGTTGGAGGGGGAGGGGGAGGGGGCTGGGGGGGAGGAGGGGGAGGGGGAGGGGGGAGGAAGGGGGGGGGAGGGGGAGGGGATTGGGAGGGAGGGGGGGGGGGGGGGGATGAAGAGGAGGAGGGGGGAGGGGGGGGGTGGGGGGAGGGGGGGGGGGGGGGGGGGGGGGAGGGAGGGGGGGGAGGTGGAGGAAGGGGGGGGGGGGGGAGGGGGAGGATGGGGGTGGGAAGGGGAAGGGGAGGAAGGAGGGGAGGAAGAGGGGGGGGAGGAGGGAGGGGGGATTGGGGGGGGGGGGGAGGGGGGTGGGGGTGGGGGGGATGAGGAGGGGGGTGGAGGAGGGGGGGGGAGAAGGAGGGGAAGGAGGAGGAGGAGGAGGGGAGGAGGAGGGTGGAGGGGGGGGGGGGGGGGGGGGGGGCGGGGAAGGGGGCAGAGGGGGGGGGAGGGGGGTGGGGGGTGGGGGGGGAGGGGGGATGGAAGGGGGGAGGAGGATGAGGAGAGGAGGGAGGAGGAATAGGATGAGGGAAGGAGGGGGGAGGATGGAGGAGATTAGGAGGAGGAGGAAGGAGGCGGAGGAGGGAGAGAGGAAGAAGGAGGAGGAGGCGGGGAATGGATGGATTGGAGGAGGAGGAGGAGGGGATGAAGATTGGAGGAGGGAGGAAGAGGAGGAGGATGAGGAGGATTGGAGGAAGGGATGAAGATGAGGATTGGAGGGGAGGAATTGTGAAGAGGAAGGAGGGAGGAGAGAGATTGGAAAGGAGGAGGAGGAGGAAGGAGGATGAAGATTGGAGGAGGAGGAGGGAGGAGGGAAGGGAGGAGAAGGAGGAGGAGGAGGAGGGGATGAGAGATTGGAGGAGGGGGAGGAGGAAGGATGGGAGGGATGGAAAGAAAAGAAAGAGGGGAGAAGATTGGGGAGGATGAGGATTGAGAGGGAGGAGGAGGAAGGGGAGGAGGAGGAGGAGGAGAGGGGAGGAGGAGGATGGAGATTGGAGGAGGGAGGAGGAGGATGAAGATGAGGGGAGGGGGGCGGGGGAGGAGGAGGAGAAGATGAGGGAGGAGGAGGAAGGGAGAGAGGAGGAGGATGATGATGATAGGAGGAAGATTGGAGGATGGAGGAGGAGGATGGAGAATGGAGGAGGAGGATGAGGAGGATGGAGGAGGAGGAGGAATGGAGGATGGAGGAGGAGGAGCAGGAGGAGGAGGAGGGGAGGATGAGGAGGAGGATGAGATTGGAGGGGAGGATGGAGGAGGATGGAGGAGGAATGGAGGAGGGAGGAGGAGGATGGAGGAGGAGGAAGATTGGAGGATGAGGAGGAGGAGGATGGAGATTGGAGGAGGAGGATGGAGGAGGATGGAGGAGGAGGAGGAATGGAGGATGGAGGAGGAGGATGGAGGAGGAGGAAGATTGGAGGATGGAGGAGGAGGATGGAGATTGGAGGAGGAGGATGGAGGAGGATGGAGGAGGAGGAGGAATGGAGGACGGTCTGACAGCGGAGGATCCCGGGTATCACCACCTCCGGAGTGATGAGTAGAAGTGTCCCTCCCCCTCCCCCGATCCTCATCATTAGTAATAGAGATGAGAGGGGATTTATATTTCTTCTTCAGTCACTTCCTGGTTGTCCTCCATCCCAGGAGAGAGGGGGGGAGGAGCACACCATCCTCTCTGCGTGACTGAGCTAAGGGCAGATGGATTCCAGGAAGTAACAACTGGAAGAATTCTCTGCCCTTACTAAAGATGGCCGCCCCCATCCTGACCGGATTCTATTACAGAGTCCCTGATTGGTGGGTTCTTTATCCCCCGCTGTACCGAACACCCCCCCCCCCCCCACATGGAGGAAACCAACTTCCCCCCTCCCCCTCTATAGATAAGACATATATATATATGGGGGGGGGACATACATACACACCTCCCCCCTCGTCACACTCACCTCCCGCTCTCCTCTCCCCCGGGAGCCCCGCTCCCATCCCCGGCGCCGGTTTGGGGATACTGGCCGGACTGGGTTTGTTCTCCAGGGTGAGGACGATGTTGTTGGTTCCGGGCTGAGCCGGAGCCCCGGAGATCGGAGATTCCTGAACCGAGTCCGAGCCGCTCATCTTCACACCTCCCACTTCCGCTCTGATCCGGAAGTGCGACTCCATAGCGCTCCGCCCCTTCCGCCCACAGACCCGCCTTACCTACACTCCCGCCCACACAGCCATAGGTCCACTCCCACCCGAGACTCCGCCCACAGGCAGCCTAGAGAACCATAGGTCCACTCCCACCCGAGACTCCGCCCACAGGCAGCCTAGAGAACCATAGGTCCACTCCCACCCGAGACTCCGCCCACCGGCAGCCATATTTTGGAGGGCAATGTCCGTCTTACGTCTCCGCCATATTGGGGAGGGCGTAGAAAGTTATGAATGGTCTCTACACACAATATCGATGAATGAGATGAAGAAGTTTTATCATCACAGCAGAAATGTTGAGAGATGAAGGAGTTGGGGGCGGTCCTCAGCCCGGAGCCAATGGACGATCTCAGTACAATGGAGGAGATTCAGATATAGAAACAATCATGGAAAAAAAAAACTATAAAAAAACTTTATTGATACAAAATATCACTGATAATCCCCCCTGACAGAGATAGTCATTTCTACTCGTTTCGCGGACTGAGCCGCTTCATCAGGAAAATATCTGAAATTTAATTATCACCTGATCAATAAACAAGAAAAATCAGTAATTAGAGCAAAATATAAATGTAAAGAATATATTATATGGGGACCCGAACCCCAGTATACAGAGCGTCTCCACTAAGGGGTCCCCAGTATACAGAGCGTCTCCACTAAGGGGTCCCCAGTATACAGAGCGTCTCCACTAAGGGGTCTCCAGTATACAGAGCGTCTCCACTAAGGGGTCCCCAGTATACAGAGCGTCTCCACTAAGGGGTCCCCAGTATACAGAGCGTCTCCACTAAGGGGTCTCCAGTATACAGAGCGTCTCCACTAAGGGGTCTCCAGTATACAGAGCGTCTCCACTAAGGGGTCTCCAGTATACAGAGCGTCTCCACTAAGGGGTCTCCAGTATACAGAGCGTCTCCACTAAGGGGTCCCCAGTATACAGAGCGTCTCCACTAAGGGGTCCTCCAGTATACAGAGCGTCTCCACTAAGGGGTCCCCAGTATACAGAGCGTCTCCACTAAGGGGTCTCCAGTATACAGAGCGTCTCCACTAAGGGGTCCCCAGTATACAGAGCGTCTCCACTAAGGGGTCTCCAGTATACAGAGCGTCTCCACTAAGGGGTCTCCAGTATACAGAGCGTCTCCACTAAGGGGTCTCCAGTATACAGAGCTTCTCCACTAAGGGGTCTCCAGTATACAGAGCGTCTCCACTAAGGGGTCCCCAGTATACAGAGCGTCTCTACTAAGGGGTCTCCAGTATACAGAGCGTCTCCACTAAGGGGTCTCCAGTATACAGAGCGTCTCCACTAAGGGGTCTCCAGTATACAGAGCGTCTCCACTAAGGGGTCCCCAGTATACAGAGCGTCTCCACTAAGGGGTCCCAGTATACAGAGCGTCTCCACTAAGGGGTCTCCAGTATACAGAGCGTCTCCACTAAGGGGTCTCCAGTATACAGAGCGTCTCCACTAAGGGGTCTCCAGTATACAGAGCGTCTCCACTAAGGTGTCTCCAGTATACAGAGCGTCTCCACTAAGGGGTCCACAGTATACAGAGCGTCTCCACTAAGGGGTCCCCAGTATACAGAGCCGTCTCCACTAAGGGGTCTCCAGTATACAGAGCGTCTCCACTAAGGGGGTCCCCAGTATACAGAGCGTCTCCACTAAGGGGTCCCCAGTATACAGAGGGCGTCTCCAGTATAAGGGGTCCTCTTAACCAGTATACAGAGCGTCTCCACTAAGGGGTCCCCAGTATACAGAGCGTCTCCACTAAGGGGTCTCCCAGTATACAGAGCGTCTCCACTAAGGGGTCCCCAGTATACAGAGCGTCTCCACTAGGGTCCCCAGTATACAGAGCGTCTCCACTAAGGGGTCCCAGTATACAGAGCGTCTCCACTAAGGGTCCCCAGTATACAGAGCGTCTCCACTAAAAGGGTCCCAGTATACAGAGCGTCTCCACTAAGGGGTCCCAGTATACAGAGCGTCTCCACTAAGGGTCCCCCAGTATACAGAGCGTCTCCACTAAGGGGTCCCCAGTATACAGAGCGTCTCCACTAAGGGGTCCCCAGTATACAGAGCGTCTCCACTAAGGGGTCCTCCAGTATACAGAGCGTTCTCCACTAAGGGGTCCCAGTATACAGAGCGTCTCCACTAAGGGGTCCCCAGTATACAGAGCGTCTCCACTAAGGGGTCCCAGTATACAGAGCGTCTCCACTAAGGGGTCCCCAGTATACAGAGCGTCTCCACTAAGGGGTCCCCAGTATACAGAGCGTCTCCACTAAGGGGTCCCAGTATACAGAGCGTCTCCACTAAGGGGTCTCCAGTATACAGAGCGTCTCCACTAAGAGGGTCCCAGCATACAGAGGTCTCCACTAAAGGGGTCTCCAGTATACAGAGCGTCTCCCACTAAGGGTCTCCAGTATACAGAGCGTCTCCACTAAGGGGTCTCCAGTATACAGAGCGTCTCCACTAAGGGGTCTCCCCAGTATACAGAGCGTCTCACTAAGGGGTCTCCAGTATACAGAGCGTCTCCACTAAGGGGTCTCCAGTATACAGAGCGTCTCCACTAAGGGGTCTCCAGTATACAGAGCGTCTCCACTAAGGGGTCCCAGTATACAGAGCGTCTCCACTAAGGGGTCTCCAGTATACAGAGCGTCTCCCACTAAGGGTCCCCAGTATACCGAGCGTCTCCACTAAGGGGTCTCCAGTATACAGAGCGTCTCCACTAAGGGGTCTCCAGTATACAGAGGTCTCCACTAAGGGGTCAGTATACAGAGCGTCTGCACTAAGGGGTCCCAGTATACAGAGAGTCTCCACTAAGGGGTCTCCAGTGATACAGAGCGTCTCCACTAAGGGGTCTCCAGTATACAGAGCGTCTCCCACTAATGGGGGTCCCCAGTAACAGAGCGTCTCCACTAAGGGGTCCCCCAGTATACAGAGCGTCTCCTAAGGGGTCCCCTATACAAGGGGTCCCCAGTAGTATACAGAGCGTCTCCACTAAGGGGTCCCCAGTATACAGAGCGTCTCCACTAAGGGGGTCCCCAGTATACAGAGCGTCTCCACTAGGGGTCTCCAGTATACAGAGCGTCTCCACTAAGGGGTCTCCAGCCAGTTATACAGAGCGTCTCCACTAAGGGGTCTCCAGTATACAGAGCGTCTCCACTAAGGGTCTCCCAGTATACAGAGCGTCTCCACTAAGGGGTCCCAGTATACAGAGCGTCTTCACTAAGGGGTCCCTCAGTATACAGAGCGTCTCCACTATGGGGTCTCCAAGTTACAGAGCGTCTCCACTAAGGGGTCTCAGTATACGAAGCGGTCTCCACTAAGGGGTCTCCAGTATACAGCATCGTCTCCACTAAGGGGTTCCCAGTATACAGGAGGTCTGTCACTAAGGGTCCCCAGTATACAGAGCGTCTCCACTAAGGGGTCTCCAGTATACAGAGCATCTGCACTAAGGGGTCCCCAGTTATGCAGAGCGTCTCACTAAGGGGTCTCCAGTATACAGCAGCGTCTCCACTAAGGGGTCTCCAGTTTACAGAGCATCTCCCACTAAGGGGTCCCCAGTATACAGAGCTCGTCTCCACTAGGGGTCCCAGTATACAGAGCGTCTCCACTAAGGGGTCCCAGTTATACAGAGCGTCTCCACTAAGGGGTCTCCAGTATACAGAGCGTCTCCACTAAGGGGTCTCCAGTATACAGAGCGTCTCCACTAAGGGGTCCCAGTATACAGAGCGTCTCCACTAAGGGGTCTCCAGTATACAGAGCGTCTCCACAGGGGTCCCCAGTATACAGAGCGTCTCCCTTCTAAGGGGGGGTCTCCAGTATACAGAGTATACAGTGCGTCTCCACTAAGGGGTCTCCAGTATACAGAGCGTCTCACTAAGGGGTCCCCAGTATACAGAGCAGTCTCCACTAAGGGGTCTCCACAGTATACAGAAGCGTTCTCTCTCTTATGGGTCCCTACAAGAGGTCTCTCTCCAGTTATACAGCGTCTCCATTACTAAGGCGTCTCCACTAACGGGGTCTCAGTATACAGAGGTCTCCACTAATGGGGTCTCCAGTATACAGAGTATACGTCTCCACTAAGGGGTCTCCAGTATACAGAGCGTCTCCACTAAGGGGGTTCCCCAGTATACAGAGCGTACCTGTGTGTCTCCACTAAGGGGTCTCCAGTATACAGAGCGTCTGGCACTAAGGGGTCCCCAGTATACAGAGCGTGTTTCCCCCACTCCCTAAGGGGTCTGCAGTATACAGAGCGTCTCCACTAAGGGGTCTAAGGGTCTCCAGTATACCGAGGTATACAGAGCGTCTCCACTAGGGGTATCCAGTAGGTAATACAGCGTCTCCACTAAGGGGTCCCCAGTATACAGAGCGTCTCCACTAAGGGGTCTCAGTATACAGAGCGTCTCCACTAAGGGGTATACAGAGGTCTATAAGGGGTCCAGTATAGGTTCATACAGAGCGCATAGGGTCCAGTATAGGTTTCCATAAGGGGTCGTATAACAGGTTTATAAGGGGTTGTTAAGAGGGTTCTAGGGGTTACGTATAGGGAGGTTCTATCCAGTATACAGGGTTCGTATTACGCGGATCAAGGGGTAGTATAAGAGGTACACCTGTAAATACAATGAGGCAGTTGAGGTCGGATCGCTCCACTACTACGCGACTCTCAGTTTTACTGACTCTTAACACCTTTACTAGGGTCTTAAACCTTTTAACCCCTTTAAACCTTTGACTACACTCTAAACATTTTAAAAAAAAAAAAAAGCTAACTCTTACACGTAACTAACTCTTAAACTAGTAACTGTAACAACTTTAATAATCTTAAATTTTAAACCATTTACAATTATAAGGTAAACTTTAACAAAATCTTACACGCATCCCTCTAAGGGGTAAACCTGTAATACAGAGCGTCTACCCACGTAAGGGGTCACCCAATTATGTATATAAGACAGAGATACCAAAAAGAAAAAGATAAATAACTATCTCTACTATACACTATTAAGGGGTGCACTCAATAGTACATATAGTATTACAACAGAGACAACAGACTCAAAATGTCTCCACTAAGGGGTGCTCCTACCACCACAAACACCTCTTAACAGGCGTCTCCAAACTAAAAACAACAATGAAAAACTTATAATATCATAATAGAGTCTCCTCGCTTCTACTACACTCGTATACAGCAGCGTCTCAATATTACAAAACTAAAATTCTAAGACGGATACACATCCACACTCTCTCTCCACCTTTTATCACAGAGCACCTCCATCCACACTTCCTCTCTACCACTCCTCTCTCTCTCCACCCGCTCTCACGATACAGTCTCCACTAAGGGGTCTCCATGTATTACAGAGCGTCTCCACTAAGGGGTCCCCAGTATACAGAGCGTCTAAGGGCACTTACATTTATCTTTGGTAATTTTTTCCCTATTGAAATGTAGTCTACAGTTGAGCGTCTTGCTATATACTAAGGGGTCCAGTAATTACAGAGCTAACTGATAGGGGTCTCAGTATACAGAGCGTATTCCACTAAGGGGTCCTCGCCAGTATACAGTAATATCTCTCTCCTTTTATAGAGATTTAATCCTCTTTCTCTGGAATAACGTCTCCACTAAGTATTGGGTCTTTTTAATTTAATTTGTTTACCGTATTATACAGAGCGTCTCCACTATAACCTTCTTGTATGTTAGAGTATATAATAGGTCTCCAGTCTCTCTAGTATTATACAGAGCGTCTCCACTAAGGGGTCTACCAGTATACAGAGTCTCTTGTAGTTGTACACTAAGGGTCGCTCATAATTCATAAAATGTATACAGAGCGTGAGGAAGTCTCACTAAGGGGTCCCCAGTATACAGAGCGTCTCCACTAAGGGGTCTCCAGTATACAGAGCGTCTCCACTAAGGGGTCTCCAGTATACAGAGCGTCTCCACTAAGGGGTCTCCAGTATACTGAGCGTCTCCACTAAGGGGTCTCCAGTATACAGAGCGTCTCCACTGGTGGGGGTGGGGTGGGGTGGTGGTAAGGGGTCTCCAGTTACAGAGCGTCTTCCACTAAGGGGTCGCCCCAGTATTCAGAGCATATATATGAAGAGTCTCCACTAAAGGGTTCCTCCAGTATACAGAGCGTCTCCACTAAGGGGTCTCCGTATACAGAGCGTCTAGAGACTACTCACTAAGGGATGTCCCCAGTATAACAAAGAGCGTCTCCACTAAGGGGTCTCCAGTATACAGAGCGTCTCCACAAAGGGGTCCCCAGTATACAGACAAAATATACTCTGGGGTCTCCAGTATACAGAGCGTCTCCACTAAAGGGGTCTCCTCCAGTATACAGAGCGTCTCCACTAAGGGGTCCCCAGTATACAGAGCGTCTCCACTAAGGGGTCTCCAGTATACAGAGCGTCTGCACTAAGGGGTCCCCAGTATACAGAGCGTCTGCACTAAGGGGTCTCCAGTATACAGAGCGTCTTCTCCACTAAGGGGTCCCCAGTATACAGAGCGTCTCCACTAATGGGTCCCCAGTATACAGAGCGTCTCCACTAAGGTGTCCCCAGTATACAGAGCGTCTCCACTAATGGGTCCCCAGTATACAGAGCGTCTCCACTAAGGGGTCTCCAGTATACAGAGCGTCTCCACTAAGGGGTCTCCAGTATACAGAGCGTATCCACTAAGGGGTCTCCAGTATACAGAGCGTCTCCACTAAGGGGTCTCCAGTATACAGAGCGTCTCCACTAAGGGGTACCCAGTATACAGAGCGTCTCCACTAAGGGGTCCCCAGTATACAGAGCGTCTGCACTAAGGGGTCCCCAGTATACAGAGCGTCTCCACTAAGGGGTCTCCAGTATACAGAGCGTCTCCACTAAGGGGTCCCCAGTATACAGAGCGTCTCCACTAAGGGGTCCCAGTATACAGAGCGTCTCCACTAAGGGGTCCCAGTATACAGAGCGTCTCCACTAAGGGGTCC
Source organism: Lithobates sylvaticus (assembly GCA_028564925.1). Classification (NCBI taxonomy): domain Eukaryota; kingdom Metazoa; phylum Chordata; class Amphibia; order Anura; family Ranidae; genus Lithobates; species Lithobates sylvaticus. The sequence continues at coordinate 635,875,450 of CM053027.1, read as the reverse complement.
CCAGTATACAGAGCGTCTCCACTAAGGGGTCTCCAGTATACAGAGCTTCTCCACTAAGGGGTCCCCAGTATACAGAGCGTCTCCACTAAGGGGTCCCCAGTAACAGAGCGTCTCCACTAAGGGGTCCCCAGTATACAGAGCGTCTCCACTAAGGGGTCCCCAGTATACAGAGCTTCTCCACTAAGGGGTCTCCAGTATACAGAGCGTCTCCACTAAGGGGTCTCCACAGTATACAGAGCGTCTCCTACTAAGGGGTCTCCAGTATACAGAGCTTCTGCACTAAGGGGTCCCCTGTATACAGAGCGTCTCCACTAAGGGGTCCCAGTATACAGAGCGTCTCCACTAAGGGGTCTCCAGTATACAGAGCATCTGCACTAAGGGGTCCCCAGTATACAGAGCGTCTCCACTAAGGGGTCCCCAGTATACAGAGCGTCTCCACTAAGGGGTCCCCAGTATACAGAGCGTCTCCACTAAGGGGTCCCCAGTATACAGAGCGTCTCCACTAAGGGGTCCCCAGTATACAGAGCGTCTCCACTAAGGGGTCCCCAGTATACAGAGCGTCTACACTAAGGGGTCTCCAGTATACAGAGCGTCTCCACTAAGGGGTCTCCAGAATACAGAGCGTCTCCACTAAGGGGTCTCCAGTATACAGAGCGTCTCCACTAAGGGGTCCCCAGTATACAGAGCGTCTCCACTAAGGGGTCTCCAGTATACAGAGCGTCTCCACTAAGGGGTCCCCAGTATACAGAGCGTCTCCACTAAGGGGTCTCCAGTATTACAGAGCGTCTACCAGTATCACAGCGTCTCTAAGGGGTCTCCAGTATACAGAGCGTCTACACTAAGGGGTCCCCAGTATACAGAGCGTCTCCACTAAGGGGTCTCCAGTATACAGAGCGTCTGCACTAAGGGTCCCCAGTATACAGAGCGTCTCCACTAAGGGGTCCCCAGTATACAGAGCGTCTCCACTAAGGGGTCCCAGTATACAGAGCGTCTCCACTAAGGGGTCCCCAGTATACAGAGCGTCTCCACTAAGGGGTCCCCAGTATACAGAGCGTCTCCACTAAGGGGTCTCCAGTATACAGAGCGTCTCCACTAAGGGGTCCCAGTAGTATACAGAGCGTCTCCACTAAGGGGTCCCCAGTATACAGAGCGTCTCCACTAAGGGGTCCCCAGTATACAGAGCGTCTCCACTAAGGGGTCCCCAGTATACAGAGCGTCTCCACTAAGGGGTACCCAGTATACAGAGCGTCTCCACTAAGGGGTCTCCAGTATACAGAGCGTCTCCACTAAGGGGTCTCCAGTATACAGAGCGTCTCCACTAAGGGGTCTCCAGTATACAGAGCGTCTCCACTAAGGGGTCCCCAGTATACAGAGCGACTCCACTAAGGGGTCCCCAGTATACAGAGCGTCTCCACTAAGGGGTCCCCAGTATACAGAGCGTCTCCACTAAGGGGTCCACAGTATACAGAGCGTCTCCACTAAGGGGTCCCCAGTATACAGAGCGTCTCCACTAAGGGGTCCCCAGTATACAGAGCGTCTCCACTAAGGGGTCTCCAGTAAACAGAGCGTCTCCACTAAGGGGTCCCCAGTATACAGAGCGTCTCCACTAAGGGGTCCCCAGTATACAGAGCGTCTCCACTAAGGGGTCCCCAGTATACAGAGCGTCTCCACTAAGGGGTCTACAGTATACAGAGCGTCTCCACTAAGGGGTCTCCAGTATACAGAGCGTCTCCACTAAGGGGTCTCCAGTATACAGAGCATCTGCACTAAGGGGTCCCCAGTATACAGAGCGTCTCCACTAAGGGGTCTCCAGTATACAGAGGCTCCACTAAGGGGTCCCCAGTATACAGAGCGTCTCCACTAAGGGGTCCCCAGTATACAGAGCGTCTCCACTAAGGGGTCTCCAGTATACAGAGCGTCTCCACTAAGGGGTCTCCAGTATACAGAGCGTCTCCACTAAGGGGTCCCCAGTATACAGAGCGTCTCCACTAAGGGGTCTCCAGTATACAGAGCGTCTCCACTAAGGGGTCCCCAGTATACAGAGCGTCTCCACTAAGGGGTCACCAGTATACAGAGCGTCTCCACTAAGGGGTCCCCAGTATACAGAGCGTCTCCACTATGGGGTCTCCAGTATACAGAGCGTCTCCACTAAGGGGTCTCCAGTATACAGAGCGTCTCCACTAAGGGGTCTCTGATATACAGAGGCGTCTCCATAAGGGGTCTCCAGTAATACAGTGCGTCTCAGGGGTCTCGGTTTAAGAGCGTCTCCAGTATACAGAGCGTCTCCACTAAGTCCCAGTATACAGAGCGTCTCCATAAGAGTCTCCGTCTCACTAAGTGGGTCCCCAGTATACAGAGCGTCTCCACTAAGGGGTCTCCAGTAGTTAACAGAGCGTCTCCACTAAGGGGTTCCTCCTCCGTATACATATACAGAGCGTCTCACGCAGTATTCAGAGGGTCTCCACTCCAGTAAGAGCGTCTCCACTAAGGGGTCCAGTATACAGAGCGTCTCCACTTAAGGGGTCCCCAGTATACAGAGCGTCTCCACTAAGGGGTCTCCAGTAGGTCTACAGAGATCTGCACTAAGGGGTCCCCAGTTATACAGAGCGTCTCCACTAAGGGGTCTCCCAGTGAGTCTACAGAGCGTCTCCACTGTATAAGGGTCCAGTATAAGAGGTCTCCACTAAGGGGTCTCCCAGTATACAGAGCGTCTCCACTAAGGGGTCCCCAGTATACAGAGCGTCTCCACTAAGGGGTCTCCAGTATACAGAGCGTCTCCACTAAGGGGTCCACAGTATACAGAGCGTCTCCACTAAGGGGTCTCCAGTATACAGAGCTAAGGGGTATCAGAGCGTCTGCACTAAGGGGTCCCCAGTATACAGAGCGTCTCCACTAAGGGGTCCAGTATACAGAGCGTCTCCACTAAGGGGTCCCCAGTATACAGAGAGTCTCCACTAAGGGGTCTCCCAGTATACAGAGCGTCTCCACTAAGGGGTCCCCAGTATACAGAGCGTCTCCACTAAGGGTCCCAGGATGAGGTCTCCACTAAGGGGTCTCCAGTATACAGAGCGTCTCCACTAAGGGGTCCCCAGATAGTCTCCACTAAGGGGTCTCCAGTATACAGAGCGTCTCCACTAAGGGGTCTCCAGTATACAGAGCGTCTCCACTAAGGGGTCCCCAGTATACAGAGCGTCTCCACTAAGGGGTCCCCAGTATACAGAGCGTCTGCACTAAGGGGTCTCCAGTATACAGAGCGTCTCCACTAAGGGGTCCCCAGTATACAGAGCGTCTCCACTAAGGGGTCTCCCGTATACAGAGCGTCTCCACTAAGGGCTCCCCAGTATACAGAGCGTCTCCACAAAGGGGTCCCCAGTATACAGAGCGTCTCCACTAAGGGGTCCCAGTATACAGAGCGGGGGGTCTCCACTAAGGGGTCCCCAGTATACAGAGCGTCTCCACTAAAGGGGTCTCCAGTATACAGAGCGTCTCCACTACGGGGTCCCCCAGTATACAGAGCGTCTCCACTAAGGGGTCCCCAGTATACAGAGCGTCTCCACTAAAGGGGGTCTGTATACCCAGGGGTCTCCAGTATACAGAGCGTCTCCACTAAGGGGTCCCCCAGTATACAGAGCGTCTCCACTAAGGGGTCCCCTGTATACAGAGCGTCTCCACTAAGGGGTCCCCAGTATACAGAGCGTCTCCACTAAGGGGTCGCCAGTATACAGAGCGTCTCCACTAAGGGGTCCTCAGTATACAGAGCGTCTCCACTAAGGGGTCGCCAGTATACAGAGCGTCTCCACTAAGGGGTCTCCAGTATACAGAGCGTCTCCACTAAGGGGTCCCCAGTATACAGAGCGTCTCCACTAAGGGGTCCCCAGTATACAGAGCGTCTCCACTAAGGGGTCCCCAGTATACAGAGCGTCTCTACTAAGGGGTCTCCAGTATACAGAGCGTCTCCACTAAGGGGTCCCCAGTTTACAGAGCGTCTCCACTAAGGGGTCCCCAGTATACAGAGCGTCTCCACTAAGGGGTCCCCAGTATACAGAGCGTCTCCACTAAGGGGTCCCCAGTATACAGAGCGTCTCCACTAAGGGGTCCCCAGTATACAGAGCGTCTCCACTAAGGGGTCTCCAGTATACAGAGCGTCTCCACTAAGGGGTCCCCAGTATACAGAGCGTCTCCACTAAGGGGTCTCCAGTATACAGAGCGTCTCCACTAAGGGGTCCCAGTATACAGAGCGTCTCCACTAAGGGGTCTCCAGTATACAGAGCGTCTCCACTAAGGGGTCTCCAGTATACAGAGCGTCTCCACTAAGGGGTCCCAGTATACAGAGCGTCTCCACTAAGGGGTCCCCAGTATACAGAGCGTCTCCACTAAGGGGTCTCCAGTATACAGAGCGTCTCCACTAAGGGGTCTCCAGTATACAGAGCGTCTCCACTAAGGGGTCCCCAGTATACAGAGCGTCTCCACTAAGGGGTCCCCAGTATACAGAGCGTCTCCACTAAGGGGTCCCAGTATACAGAGCGTCTCCACTAAGGGGTCCCCAGTATACAGAGCGTCTCCACTAAGGGGTCTCCAGTATACAGAGCGTCTCCACTAAGGGGTCCCCAGTATACAGAGCGTCTCCACTAAGGGGTCTCCACTAAGGGGTCTCCAGTATACAGAGCGTCTCCACTAAGGGGTCTCCAGTATACAGAGCGTCTCCACTAAGGGGTCCCCAGTATACAGAGCGTCTCCACTAAGGGGTCTCCAGTATACAGAGCGTCTCCACTAAGGGGTCCCCAGTATACAGAGCGTCTCCACTAAGGGGTCCCCAGTATACAGAGCGTCTCCACTAAGGGGTCCCCAGTATACAGAGCGTCTCCACTAAGGGGTCCCCAGTATACAGAGCGTCTCCACTAAGGGGTCTCCAGTATACAGAGCGTCTCCACTAAGGGGTCCCCAGTATACAGAGCGTCTCCACTAAGGGGTCCCCAGTATACAGAGCGTCTCCACTAAGGGGTCCCCAGTATACAGAGCGTCTCCACTAAGGGTTCTCCAGTATACAGAGCGTCTCCACTAAGGGGTCCCCAGTATACAGAGCGTCTCCACTAAGGGGTCTCCAGTATACAGAGCGTCTCCACTAAGGGGACTCCAGTATACAGAGCGTCTCCACTAAGGGTCTCCAGTATACAGTTCGTCTCCACTAAGGGGTCCCCAGTATACAGAGCGTCTCCACTAAGGGGTCCCCAGTATACAGAGCGTCTCCACTAAGGGGTCACCAGTATACAGAGCGTCTCCACTAAGGGGTCTCCAGTATACAGAGCGTCTCCACTAAGGGGTCTCCAGTATACAGAGCGTCTCCACTAAGGGGTCTCCAGTATACAGAGCGTCTCCACTAAGGGGTCTCCAGTATACAGAGCGTCTCCACTAAGGGGTCTCCAGTATACAGAGCGTCTCCACTAAGGGGTCCCCAGTATACAGAGCGTCTCCACTAAGGGGTCCCCAGTATACAGAGCGTCTCCACTAAGGGGTCCCCAGTATACAGAGCGTCTCCACTAAGGGGTCCCCAGTATACAGAGCGTCTCCACTAAGGGGTCCCCAGTATACAGAGCGTCTCCACTAAGGGGTCCCCAGTTACAGAGCGTCTCACTAAGGGGTCCCCAGTATACAGAGCGTCTCCACTAAGGGGTCCCCAGTATACAGAGCGTCTCACTAAGGGGTCCCCAGTATACAGAGCGTCTCCCACTAAGGGTCTCCAGTATACAGAGCGTCTCCACTAAGGGGTCCCAGTATACAGAGCGTCTCCACTAAGGGTTCCCCAGTATACAGAGCGTCTCCACTAAGGGGTCCCCAGTATACAGAGCGTCTCCACTAAGGGGTCTCCAGTATACAGAGCGTCTCCAGTATACAGAGCGTCTCCCACTAAAGTATACAGGTCTCCACTAAGGGTCTCCACTAAGGGGTCTCCGTATACAGAGCGTCTCCACTAAGGGGTCTCCAGTATACAGAAGCGTCTCCACTAAGGGGTCTCCAGTATACAGAGCGTTCTACTAAGGGGTCCTCCAGTATACAGAGCGTCTCCCACTACAAGGGGGCTCCACTATGGGGTCTCCAGTATACAGAGCGTCTCCACTAAGGGGTCCCCAGTATACAGAGCGTCTCCACTAAGGGGTCTCCAGTATACAGAGCGTCTCCACTAAGGGTCCCCAGTATACAGAGCGTCTCCACTAAGGGGTCCCAGTAGTATACAGAGCGTCTCCACTAAGGGGTCCCAGTATACAGAGCGTCTCCACTAAGGGGTCCCCAGTATACAGAGCTTCTCCACTAAGGGGTCCCCAGTATACAGAGCGTCTCCACTAAGGGGTCCCCAGTATACAGAGCGTCTCCACTAAGGGGTCCCCAGTATACAGAGCGTCTCCACTAAGGGGTCCCCAGTATACAGAGCGTCTCCACTAAGGGGTCCCCAGTATACAGAGCGTCTCCACTAAGGGGTCCCCAGTATACAGAGCGTCTCCACTAAGGGGTCCCCAGTATACAGAGCGTCTCCACTAAGGGGTCTCCAGTATACAGAGCGTCTCCACTAAGGGGTCCCCAGTATACAGAGCGTCTCCACTAAGGGGTCCCCAGTATACAGAGCGTCTCCACTAAGGGGTCCCCAGTATACAGAGCGTCTCCACTAAGGGGTCTCCAGTATACAGAGCGTCTCCACTAAGGGGTCTCCAGTATACAGAGCGTCTCCACTAAGGGGTCCAGTATACAGAGCGTCTCCACTAAGGGGTCTCCAGTATACAGAGCGTCTCCACTATAGGGGTCTCCAGTATACAGAGCGTCTCCACTAATGGGTCTCCAGTATACAGAGCGTCTCCACTAAGGGTCTCCAGTATACAGAGCGTCTCCCCAGTATACAGAGCGTCTGCACTAAGGGGTCCCCAGTATACAGAGCGTCTCCACTAAGGGCTCTCCAGTATACAGAGCGTCTCCACTAAGGGGTCTCCTGTATATACAGAGCGTCTCCACTAAGGGGTCTCCAGTATAGAGCGTCTCCACTAAGGGGTCTCCATATACAGAGGTCTCCCTAAGGGGGTCCCCAGTATACAGAGCGTCTCCACTAAGGGGTCTCCCAGTATACAGAGCGTCTCCAGTATACAGAGCGTCTCCACTAAGGGGTCTCCAGTATACAGAGCGTCTCCACTAAGGGGTCTCCAGGAGGTCTCCACTATACAGTATACAGAGCGTCTCCACTAAGGGGTCCCCAGTATACAGAGCGTCTCCACTAAGGGTCTCCCACATCTGCACTAAGGGGTCCCCCAGTATACAGAGCGTCTCCACTAACGGGTCACCAGTATACAGAGCGTCTCCACTAAGGGGTCTCCAGTATACAGAGCGTCTCCACTAAGGGGTCCCCAGTATACAGAGCGTCTCCACTAAGGGGTCTCCAGTATACAGAGCGTCTCCACTAAGGGGTCTCCAGTATACAGAGCGTCTCCACTAAGGGGTCTCCAGTATACAGAGCGTCTCCACTAAGGGGTCCCCAGTATACAGAGCGTCTCCACTAAGGGGTCTCCAGTATACAGAGCGTCTCCACTAAGGGGTCTCCAGTATACAGAGCGTCTCCACTAAGGGGTCTCCAGTATACAGAGCGTCTCCACTAAGGGGTCCCCAGTATACAGAGCGTCTCCACTAAGGGGTCCCAAGTATACAGAGCGTCTCCACTAAGGGGTCCCCAGTATACAGAGCGTCTCCACTAAGGGGTCTCTCCAGTATACAGAGCGTCTCCACTAAGGGGTCTCCAGTATACAGAGCGTCTCCACTAAGGGGTCTCCAGTATACAGAGCGTCTCCACTAAGGGGTCCCCAGTATACAGAGCGTCTCCACTAAGGGGTCCCCAGTATACAGAGCGTCTCCACTAAGGGGTCCCCAGTATACAGAGCGTCTGCACTAAGGGGTCTCCAGTATACAGAGCGTCTCCACTAAGGGGTCTCCAGTATACAGAGCGTCTCCACTAAGGGGTCTCCAGTATACAGAGCGTCTCCACTAAGGGGTCCCCAGTATACAGAGCGTCTCCACTAAGGGGTCCCCAGTATACAGAGCGTCTCCACTAAGGGGTCTCCAGTATACAGAGCGTCTCCACTAAGGGGTCCCCAGTATACAGAGCGTCTCCACTAAGGGGTCTCCAGTATACAGAGCGACTCCACTAAGGGGTCCCCAGTATACAGAGCGTCTCCACTAAGGGGTCTCCAGTATACAGAGCGTCTCCACTAAGGGGTCTCCAGTATACAGAGCGTCTCCACTAAGGGGTCCCCAGTATACAGAGCGTCTCCACTAAGGGGTCCCCAGTATACAGAGCGTCTCCACTAAGGGGTCTCCAGTATACAGAGCGTCTCCACTAAGGGGTCCCCAGTATACAGAGCGTCTGCACCAGTGATGTAAGTAACTGAGTTAAAATAAACGGAGTTACGTAACGCAGTTACTTTAGAGGGTAACGAGTATCTAACTGATTACTTTTCCCCTCATGGTAACTCAGTTCCCATTACTTTGGCTTAGTTACCCCAATTACATCTACCGCCACTAGATGGCAGTAGTGTAATTCCGGTGTCCTGCCGAAAAAGTTCCCCCGCCGGATAAGGACCCCCCTGTACTGCGCAGGCGCAGGGCTTGCGCAGTACGAAGGACTACGGAGCTTCCGAAAAATTGCCGAACCTAAACAGCTCTGAGTGAACTCTACACCGCGCAGGCGCAGTTAACATGTAATTGTACGAGGCGATGCCGCACGCTCCCGATGCTCGTGCTACTCTGCAAGGGGCGTCTATCGTGTAAGTAAGGGGCGGGGCTAGTATTACTGTAACCAAGGGGCGCATTTATTATTATTGTTATATATCGAGCTCCGCCCATTAATTTAACATTCGCCCTCTTCTGTAGCCATCCGCCCCTTACACGATATAATAATAATAGACCCGCCCCTTACACGATATAATAATAATAGACCCGCCCCTTACACAAAATAATAATAATAGACCCGCCCCTTACACGATATAATAAAAATATAATAATAATATAATAATAATAGACCCGCCCCTTACACTATATAATAATAATAGACCCGCCCCTTACACGATATAATAATAATAATAGACCCGCCCCTTACACAATATAAAAATAATAGACCCGCCCCTTACACGATATAATAATAATAGACCGCCCCTTACACGATATAATAATAATAATAGACCCTCCCCTTGCTTACACGCTATAACAGATCTGCCCCTTGGTTAGAGTAATAATAGAGCAGCCCCTTGTGGTTACACGATATATAACAATAATAATAAATGCACCCTTGGTTACAGTAATACTAGACCCGCCCTTAGTTACACGTATAGAATTAAAAAAAAAGTCAGTTACTTTGCTGATTAACTAATTACTTTTCCAATGTAGTAATTGAGTTACTAACGCAATTACTTTTTGGGAGAAGAAATTTGTAACTTAACTAATTACTTTTTTAAAGTAAGATGACCAACACTGGTCTCCAGTCAGGGGTCTCCACTATGGGCTCACCAGGGGTCTCCACTATGGGCTCACCAGTAAGGGGTCTCCACTATGGGCTCACCAGTAAGGGGTCTCCACTATGGGCTCACCAGTAAGGGGTCTCCACTATGGGCTCACCAGTAAGGGGTCTCCACTATGGGCTCACCAGTAATCTCCACTATGGGCTCACCAGTAAGGGGTCTCCACTATGGGCTCACCAGTAAGGGGTCTCCACTATGGGCTCACCAGTAAGGGGTCTCCACTATGGGCTCACCAGTAAGGGGTCTCCACTATGGGCTCTCCAGTAAGGGGTCTCCACTATGGGCTCTCCAGTAAGGGGTCTCCACTATGGGCTCTCCAGTAAGGGGTCTCCACTATGGGCTCTCCAGGGGTCTCCACTATGGGCTCACCAGGGGTCTCCACTATGGGCTCACCAGTAAGGGGTCTCCACTATGGGCTCACCAGTAAGGGGTCTCCACTATGGGCTCACCAGTAAGGGATCTCCACTATGGGCTCACCAGTAATCTCCACTATGGGCTCACCAGTAAGGGGTCTCCACTATGGGCTCACCAGTAAGGGGTCTCCACTATGGGCTCACCAGTAAGGGGTCTCCACTATGGGCTCACCAGTAAGGGGTCTCCACTATGGGCTCACCAGTAAGGGGTCTCCACTATGGGCTCACCAGTAAGGGGTCTCCACTATGGGCTCACCAGTAAGGGGTCTCCACTATGGGCTCACCAGTAAGGGGTCTCCACTATGGGCTCACCAGTAAGGGGTCTCCACTATGGGCTCACCAGTAAGGGGTCTCCACTATGGGCTCACCAGTAAGGGGTCTCCACTATGGGCTCACCAGTAAGGGATCTGCACTATGGGCTCACCAGTAAGGGATCTCCACTATGGGCTCACCAGTAAGGGGTCTCCACTATGGGCTCACCAGTAAGGGGTCTCCACTATGGGCTCACCAGTAAGGGATCTGCACTATGGGCTCACCAGTAAGGGATCTCCACTATGGGCTCACCAGTAAGGGGTCTCCACTATGGGCTCACCAGTAAGGGGTCTCCACTATGGGCTCACCAGTAAGGGGTCTCCACTATGGGCTCACCAGTAAGGGGTCTCCACTATGGGCTCACCAGTAAGTAATCTCCACTATGGGCTGACCAGTAAGTAATCTCCACTATGGGCTCACCAGTAAGGGGTCTCCACTATGGGCTCACCAGTAAGGGGTCTCCACTATGGGCTCACCAGTAAGGGGTCTCCACTATGGGCTGACCAGTAAGTAATCTCCACTATGGGCTCACCAGTAAGGGGTCTCCACTATGGGCTCACCAGTAAGGGGTCTCCACTATGGGCTCACCAGTAAGGGGTCTCCACTATGGGCTCACCAGTAAGGGGTCTCCACTATGGGCTCACCAGTAAGGGGTCTCCTCTATGGGCTCACCAGTAAGGGGTCTCCACTATGGGCTCACCAGTAAGGGGTCACCACAGCCACACCTGGATCACACCATTGTCAGTGGGGGAGGGGGTTGGAATTTATAGAAGTGATTAACATAATTTCACTGAACTCCAGATCACACTTTATAATCCGATACAAGAACAATTCCCTGGATAAAGCATTGTCAGCACCTCATCACTGGGAAATGGTTTGTCCCATGATAAGCCCCTCCCCTCAGTGGGGAATGGTTTGTCCCATAATTATGACAGGAGTCACTTTGGGTGGGGGGTTTGTGGAACTCAGCTTACCTTGGAGAGCTCTGGAGACTCTGTGTCCAGCTCCCCCGTCCCCTCCTGTGTGTAAGTCACCCTGTGTCCATTAGGGGCATCGGGTGACTGAGAACCCCACTATGATCTGTGCTAGTCGGACTCGCTGTACAGCCACACTGGAATGTTGTCTCAGGCTGTTGGACTCTTTGTTGGGATCGTTTGGGGTGTGGCCGTGTCCCATTGTTCTGTTGTGCCTGTCTTAGAAGAAGTGTATTATGGGATGGATGTTTGTATTGGTGTTCCTGGCATGTACACCGGGGGCAGGGCAGAGGGAGGGGGGGTTTCAATGCCTGTGTGTCCCTGATTGTCGATTGGACAGTTTACTCCGCCCTGAATGGGAGGGGGGAGAGATTGTCCCAGAATTGTATATCTGTTGCCTCCGTTTTTAATAGTCTGATATTTTCACCCTACATTGAGATACGGCCGATGACTGGGGGCTCTGAGGGATCTCGGTCTGTGGCTGGTACCCGACAGAGGAAGCATTTACGGCAGGCAGACTCATCTTGAGTACGGGGGGGGGGGGGGGTCCGTCACAATTGGTTGTCAGCGGTGGGATTGTCCGTCACAATTGGTTGTCAGCGGTGGGATTGTCCTTCTTTGCTGTGAACTCATCCAAACCTCCACCTGGATCCAAGGTCTGGATAGCAGGAGGGGTGCAGATACCAGCCGCCATGGAAGAGGAATTCCAAAGGAGGGTGTGAGAGATGCGGATGCAGCACAGAGGACCGGTATTGGTGCAGATCCTGCTGGGATGGTGCGATTCTGTCCCCCTACAACTCTGGAAGGAAGCGCTAGCTACAGAGCACCACCAGGGGGGGGGGGGGGGGGGGAGTCTCTCCTCCGTGCATCCATGCAAGGTACTGGTCCCAGTATGAAGTGCGAATGCCATTATTTTGGGGGGGGGGGGGACACCTGAACCAGGAGTGGACAGCTGAGTTAGGGCTCTTTCACACGGACGGTCCGTATGTCCGTTCTTCATCCTTCCGTTTTCGGATGAAAAACGGACATACATGTATCCCTATGGGATAGCGGGTGTCAGAGGATGAGCATCCGCTGTCACCCGCTCTCGTCCGTGCCCGCTATGCTCCGTTTCTGCAGACGGAGGAAAACCCTATTTTTTTCATCCGTCTGCAGAGCGGATCGGATGACGACGGACTCTACGGTCCCCCATAGAGGAGAGCGGCGCTCTGACAGGTCCGTCCCTGCGCTGTGTGCAGAGATGGACCTGTCATCTTCCTGCTCAGCGGAGATTGCTCCAGCGATCCCCCCGCTGAGCAAGCGGATATCCACGGGGCGGATCTGCACTGATCCGCCTCGTGTGAAAGAGCCCTTAAGCAGGCTGATCCGGGCAGAGATGCGTTTGGAGGAGAGCTGCAGAGCCCTCCGGTGGTATGTAGCCCAAGTGTGCCCGTGGACAGCGGATGACACCCCACGGAAGGCTTTGATTATAATGGCCTGGGATTGTTGTACTGGAGGCTGTCCGAGGACCCCGACTTTGGGAGTGATCTGGAGTGGCGTTTGGAGGAAATAATGGAGCACAGAGAGCGAAGACTCAACGTCTCGGAAGTGCACTGGGCACAGGAAGATTTGGAGTTTCTGGCCGCTCAGGAATTGGCGATGGCCTACAGAAGACTGCTAGACTCTGCTCAGTGCCAGGGTGGGGCTCCCTTTTCCTGGGACTATCAGGAAATACCGGCTGACGGCTCTGAAATCCTGGCTGAAGAGTCGGCAGAGTCACCGCGTGCGCTGCTCACCTCCACCTCTGGCTGCGGAGGTCTTATGGCGAACGCAGAACGTTTTCCCTCATCTGGATGAAGCCATTTGTGCACAAGACGAGGTTGGATGGAGGAATCGGCAGTGGAAAATCTGGAGATTGCCATCCCCAAAGCTGAAGTGCTGACAACAGGGCAGAGCTCTGCCAACCTCTGCCCAGCACTGATGGCATCTTCTGGGTTCCACAGACAGGAGACGGTGAACCTCTATCCCCAGACACCAGATACAGAGACTGGGGATTTGATAGACTTTTCTGCTGAGGAAGATCCACCCGATGAGCCTCCAGGAGAGCTGGCATCAGGGCCCACCTTCACCGAGCTCTGCCCAGCACCATCTGTGGAGTTACAAGAGACTCCTCCAGCCGAAGCGCTGGCCACCAGCGGGTCCAAGACCTCTGCCCCCCACCTGCGGCAGTCCAGGGGCCCATGGTGAGAAGGTGATGGTCACTCCCCAACACTTCAGCTGAGGACCCCCCCATCATCCACTCCGGCTAACAGGGCAGAATCCTACTGGCCTCTGCACACAACTGTAGCTTGAGCTGATATCGGGGGATGGGACTGCAGCCTCCACTTACAGCAACAGAGCAGAAGTGCGGCTGGCCTCAACAGAAGAGGGAGTTCTTGTGAAAGTGGATGGAATTTCACCGACAACCCCAGAAAATTGGTGCGGCTCTGAGACAGGAGGATGCGAGTCTTGCTCTGCAAGCACTGGGGGATTTTCATCTACCAAAAGTGGATGGGACTTCAGTCTCCACCTGTATACCCCGGGGATGGTGGGCAGTTGGTCCAGATCCCCAACAGCAGGATGGAGTGAGCCCAGCCACCCTGTCTTCTCTCCAGCGGCTGAAAGGACTCCAAGGAGAAGGGCCAGTCCACGCCTCTCCCCAGCAGCAGTAAGTTCTATGAGAGGGGCAGAGGTTGGCTGGGTGATGCTCTGTTTGGGACAATTCGGGGTACTGGGTGGGTAGCAGCATTGGGGGACTGGAACTACTGACTAACTTTGGAGTCCACCCGTCTGGGGTCTCCTCCTGTGTTAGTCTCCTACCAAAAGGGGAGATGTGTGACGGGAGTCACTTTGGGTGGGGGGGTTGTGGAACTCAGCTTACCTTGGAGAGCACTGGAGACTCTGTGTCCAGCTCCCCCGGCCCCTCCTATGTGTAAGTCACCCTGTGTCCATTAGGGGCACAGGGTGACCGAGAACCCCACTATGATCTGTGCTAGTCGGACTCGCTGTACAACCACACTGGAATGTTGTATATACTGTGTGTTGTCTCGTGCTGTTGGACTCTTTGTTGGGATTGTTTGGGGTGTGGCCGTGTCCCATTGTTCTGTTGTGTCTGTCTTAGAAGTGTATTATGGGATGGATGTTTCTAGTGGTGTTTCTATTGTGCAAATGTTTCAATGCCTATGTTTTTATTGCCGATTGGACAGTTTTCCCCACCCCCAAATGAAAGCTAGGGGGGGGGGGCATTGCCCCCGAGTTGTATATCCGTTACCTGTGTTTGAATAAACCAGAGGTCTCAAACTAGCAGCCCTCCAGCTGTTGCGGAACTACAAGTCCCATCATGCCTCTACCTGAGAGTGATGCTTGTAACTGTCAGCCTTGCAATGCCTCATGGGACATGTCGTTTTGCAACATCAGGCGGGCCGCCAGTTTGAGACCCCTGGAATAAACAGTCAGTTTTCACCCGACATCGAGTTAATGACTGGGGGCTCTGAGAGATCGTGGGGTACCAGAAGAAATATTTACGGCGGACAGACTCATCTTGAGTATGGGGGTCCGTCACAGTGGTGATCACCCGTTTCTCTCTTCCCCCCCCCCCCCATACAGTATATTGAGGGGGTGGGGGGGAGCAGTCCCCTCCCCCACACACAATATATTGGGATGAATAAAAAAGGGAGCCAGTTGGTGGTTTTGTACAAAAAACAAAATTTATTAAATTCTAGTGCTTGAGAATGATGAGGGGGGGGGGGGGGGCATTACTGCGATCCCCTCCCCCTCCCCCCCCCCCCCCCCCCCCCCCCCCCCCATACTGACTTCACAAGACCCCAATCCCAGAGACTACAGACTATAGTGTGCGTATACAGAGCGGTCAGCAGGGGGCGGTAGTGTCCAGTTCCCAGAGATTGTCCTCTTAGGATCCACACATCAGACATTCGTCGCGGTTCTCCAGAGAGCACACCATGGCCGCCTTGTTCCTCTCCCTCTCCTCCTCCTCATTGGTCTCTTTGATGATAAGATCCGCCTTGTCCTTCAGTTTCTCTTTGTCCAGGGTGAACTGGATGGGGTTGGCAGCCGGACGGGTTCGCAGATAATACATGCCGGTCTTCAGTCCCTGGGGGGGGGGGGGGGGGGGAGAAATTGGTGAGATGAAAATCCATTGATGTGATCAGACAGGATACCGGCTCTATGACCGATTGGTTTTATCTCAGCAGCTGTCAGTAAGGAAGCCGTGTCCCACACAGGAGGCCACACCCACATTGTGTGCATCAGAGGAAGGAAGAAGGTTCTCCACACTTCCATAAATCCATCACATTTACTATATGCAGACCTCATCACCAGGAGCTCACATTACACACACAGCTGAACCCAATTCCCCATTAGAAACAACTCCATCTAGAGCGTCTCACAGGTTACTACGGGAGTGAGGAGCACGGCGAGAAAGAGAGAGAGAGAGAGCAGGAGCGAGGCGAGAAGAGAGAGCAGGAGCGAGGCGGGGAGAGGTGCGAGGAGGAGAACTAGAAGAGCCATCGGGGGAGGGGTGAGAGGAGCCATCGGGGGAGGGGTGATAGAGGAGCCATCGGGGGAGGGGTGATAGAGGAGCCATCGGGGGAGGGGTGATAGAGGAGCCATCGGGGGAGGGGTGATAGAGGAGCCATCGGGGGAGGGGTGATAGAGGAGCCATCGGGGGAGGGGTGATAGAGGAGCCATCGGGGGAGGGGTGATAGAGGAGCCATCGGGGGAGGGGTGATAGAGGAGCCATCGGGGGAGGGGTGATAGAGGAGCCATCGGGGGAGGGGGGAGAGGGTCGGGGGGAGGGGTGATAGAGGAGCCATCGGGGGAGGGGTGATAGAGGAGCCATCGGGGGAGGGGTGATAGAGGAGCCATCGGGGGAGGGGTGATAGGGGTGAGAGGAGCCATCGGGGGAGGGGTGATAGAGGAGCCATCGGGGGAGGGGTGAGAGGAGCCATCGGGGGAGGGGTGCGAGGAGCCATCGGGGGAGAGGTGCGAGGAGCCATCGGGGGAGAGGTGTGACGTCACTACATAGCTGAATGGGGGGGGGAGGTTAATCAGCCACAAAGCCATAACGTGGCAATGTCAGCCCAGCGCATGGAGTCAGACCCCGCCCCCCCCGGTGGAGTTCTACTTTAAATGTACAGGCCACTTACCTGCTTCCAGCCATAGAAGTGCATGCTGGTCAGCTTGCCGTAGTTGGGCTCGGCCACGTGGATGTTCAGTGACTGGCTCTGGTCGATGAAGGCTCCTCTGTCGGCGGCCATCTGGATGATGGTCTTCTGGGAGATCTCCCACACCGTCTTGTAGAGCTCCTTCAGCTCATCCGGGATTTCGGGAATATTCTGCACTCAGAGAGGGAAGATCGATCAGTGATCTGCAGGATCGTCTACTCCCGGCACACAGATCCCTATGGGACACATTACCTGTATGGAGCCATTGCAGGAGATGATCTGATTCTTCATGTCCTCATTCCACAGGCCGCGTTCCGTCAGGTCTTTCAGTAGATGGGGGTTCACAATCTAGGTGGGGGAGGAGCAGACATGTGCATGACATAATCCCAAGGGAAGGTATGTATGGCATCACAGGGGGAATCTTGCATGAGCGAGTGTATGACATCACAGGGTGAATCTTGCATGAGCAAGTGTATGACATCACAGGGTGAATCTTGCATGAGCAAGTGTATGACATCACAGGGGGAATCTTGCATGAGCAAGTGTATGACATCACAGGGGGAATCTTGCATGAGCGAGTGTATGACATCACAGGGGGGTCTGGCATGAGCGAGTGTATGACATCACAGGGGGGTCTGGCATGAGCAAGTGTATGACATCACAGCGGAATCCAAGGATTGGATTACAGAAGCCCCCCCTTACCTGAAACTCTCCGGACAGGACTCTGCGGGTGTAGATGTTGCTGGTGTACGGCTCGATGGATTCGTTGTTCCCCAGGATCTGTGCGGTGGATGCAGTCGGCATCGGAGCGACCAGCAAACTGTTCCTAACACCGTGCCTGCAAAGTCACAGACCACCATCTTTATTATCAGAGAAATGAGGAAACAGCGGGGGTCACGTACACCCCACCACACAGCCCTACAGGAAGGGGAGCGGGCAAGTACACCCCACCACCCAGCCCTACAGGAAGGGGGGGCGGGCAAGTACACCCCACCACCCAGCCCTACAGGAAGGGGGGGCGGGCAAGTACACCCCACCACCCAGCCCTACAGGAAGGGGGGGCGGGCAAGTACACCCCACCACCCAGCCCTACAGGAAGGGGGGGCGGGCAAGTACACCCCACCACCCAGCCCTACAGGAAGGGGGGGCGGGCAAGTACACCCCACCACCCAGCCCTACAGGAAGGGGGGGCGGGCAAGTACACCCCACCACCCAGCCCTACAGGAAGGGGAGCGGGCACGTACACCCCACCACCCAGCCCTACAGGAAGGGGAGCGGGCACGTACACCCCACCACCCAGCCCTACAGGAAAGGGGGCGGGCAGGTACACCCCACCATCCAGCCCTACAGGAAGGGGGGGCGGGCAGATACACCCCACCATCCAGCCCTACAGGAAGGGGGGCGGGCACGTACACCCCACCACCCAGCCCTACAGGAAAGGGCGTGTACACCCAGTCCTACAGCGGGGGGGGCGTACACCCCACACTCACTTGTAAAAGGATAGGATTTGGTCAGTGAATGAAAAAGCAGAGTACAGGTGCTCCACCCTCTCAGGAGGGATTTGGCGACTTACTTGGCAATCTTTTCTCTCAGAGGCGCCCAATCCCAGAGCTTGGTTGGGGTGACATTCCACATATCCGGCTGCAGGATCTGAGGAGAGAGGAAGAGACGTTGAGCCATCACGGAAAGAGGCGGGAAGCTCCTCCTCCCTGAAGAGACCGTGTCTTACCCCTTTGCTGATGGGGCTCCCCGGGTAGGTCTCATAGGGCCCGAGCTCCTTGGCCAGATCACAGCTGGACTCCAGGGCAGCATAATAAATCGTCTCAAAGATCTGCTTGTTCAGTAATTGGGCTTCCGGGCTCTCAAATGGGTACCGCATGAGGATGAAGGCATCTGCCAGACCCTGAACTCCAATGCCGATAGGACGGTGCCTCTTGTTGGAGTATTCCGCCTGCCAGAGACAAGATACGACACTGAGTACAGAGAACTGATTTCAGGGGACAAGAGACAGGGGGGACGAAAGACAAAGGGGGGGGGGGGGACACGGGACGAAAGACAAAGGGGGGGAGGGAGACACGGGACGAAAGAAAGGGGGGGGGGGGAGAGACACGGGACAAAAGAAAGGGGGGGGGGGGGAGACACGGGACGAAAGAAAGGGGGGGGGAGAGACACGGGACGAAAGAAAGGGGGGGGGGGAGACACGGGACAAAAGAAAGGGGGGGGGGAGACACGGGACAAAAGAAAGGGGGGGGGGGAGACACGGGACAAAAGAAAGGGGGGGGGAGAGACACGGGACGAAAGAAAGGGGGGGGGGGAGACACGGGACAAAAGAAAGGGGGGGGGGAGACACGGGACAAAAGAAAGGGGGGGGGGAGACACGGGACAAAAGAAAGGGGGGGGGGACAACAAAAAAAGGGGGGGGGAGGGGGGACGAAAGAAAGAAGGGGGGGAGAGACACGGGACGAAAGAAAGGGGGGGGGGAGACACGGGACAAAAGAAAGGGGGGGGGGACACGGGACGAAAGAAAGGGGGGGGGAGACACGGGACGAAAGAAGGGGGGGGGGAGAGACACGGGACGAAAGAAAGGGGGGGGGGAGAGACACGGGACGAAAGAAAGGGGGGGGGGGGGGGGGGGGGGAGGGGAGACAGGGGGGGGGGGGGGGGGGGGGGGGGGGGGGGGGGGGGGGGGGGGGGGGGGTGGGGGGACGGGGGGAGAGGGGGGGGTGCGGCGAGAGGGGGGGGGGGGGGGGGGGCGGGGGGGGGGGGGAACGGGGAAAGAAACCAGGGGGGGGGGGAGACACGGGGGGGACAAAAGCCGAAGGGGGGGGGGGGGGAGAGACACGGGACGAAAAGAAACCCGGCCGAGGGGGGGGGGAGACGCGGGACAAAAGAAGGGGGGGGGGGGACACGGGACAAAAGAAAAAGGGGGGGGCCCGACACGACGGACAAAAGGGAGGGTTGGGGGGAAAGAAGAAAGTGGGCCGGGATTGGGGGGGGGGAGAAAGAAGGAGGGAAGTGACGGGGGGGGTGTGTGGGACAGGGGAGGGGGGGGGGGGTGGGAAAGGTGGCGGGCTGGCGTGGGGGGGGGTGGGGGGGAGGGGCTGGGGGGGGGGGGGGGGGAGTCACGGGGGGGGGGGGGGGGGGGGGACACACGGGACGAAAGAAGGGGGGGAGGAAGACCACGGGACGAAAGAAGGGGGGGCGACACACGGGACGAAAGAAGGGCTCGCCACGACAAGAGCTAAGGGGGGGGGGCGACACGGGAGGGAAAAAAGGGGGGGGGCGACACACGGGACGAAAGAAGGGGGGGCGACACACGGGACGAAAGAAGGGGGGGCGACACACGGGACGAAAGAAGGGGGGGGCGACACACGGGACGAAAGAAGGGGGGGGGGGCGACACACGGGACGAAAGAAGGGGGGGGGCGACACACGGGACGAAAGAAGGGGGGCGACACACGGGACGAAAGAAGGGGGGGCGACACACGGGACGAAAAGGAGGGGGGGGCGACACACGGGACGAAAGAAGGGGGGGGGGCGACACACGGGACGAAAGAAAGGGGGGGCGACACACGGGACGAAAGAAGGGGGGGGCGACACACGGGACGAAAGAAGGGGGGGCGACACACGGGACGAAAGAAGGGGGGGCGACACACGGGACGAAAGAAGGGGGGGGGGCGGGGGCAGGGGGGCGGCGACACACGGGACGAAAGAAGGGGGGGCGACACACGGGACGAAAGAAGGGGGGGCGACACACGGGACGAAAGAAGGGGGGGCGACACACGGGACGAAAGAAGGGGGGGGCGACACACGGGACGAAAGAAGGGGGGGGGGCGACACACGGGACGAAAGAAGGGGGGGCGACACACGGGACGAAAGAAGGGGGGGGGCGACACACGGGACGAAAGAAGGGGGGGGCGACACACGGGACGAAAGAGGGGGGGGGGGGGCGACACACGGGACGAAAGAAGGGGGGGGGGGGGCGACACACGGGACGAAAGAAGGGGGGGCGACACACGGGACGAAAGAAGGGGGGGCGACACACGGGACGAAAGAAGGGGGGGCGACACACGGGACGAAAGAAGGGGGGGCGACACACGGGACGAAAGAAGGGGGGGCGACACACGGGACGAAAGAAGGGGGGGCGACACACGGGACGAAAGAAGGGGGGGCGACACACGGGACGAAAGAAGGGGGGGCGACACACGGGACGAAAGAAGGGGGGGCGACACACGGGACGAAAGAAGGGGGGGGCGACACACGGGACGAAAGAAGGGGGGGGCGACACACGGGACGAAAGAAGGGGGGGGCGACACACGGGACGAAAGAAGGGGGGGCGACACACGGGACGAAAGAAGGGGGGGGGGGCGACACACGGGACGAAAGAAGGGGGGGGCGACACACGGGACGAAAGAAGGGGGGGGACACACGGGACGAAAGAAGGGGGGGGGCGACACACGGGACGAAAGAAGGGGGGGCGACACACGGGACGAAAGAAGGGGGGGCGACACACGGGACGAAAGAAGGGGGGGCGACACACGGGACGAAAGAAGGGGGGGCGACACACGGGACGAAAGAAGGGGGGGGCGACACACGGGACGAAAGAAGGGGGGGCGACACACGGGACGAAAGAAGGGGGGGCGACACACGGGACGAAAGAAGGGGGGGGCGACACACGGGACGAAAGAAGGGGGGGCGACACACGGGACGAAAGAAGGGGGGGACGGGGGCGACCCACGGGACGGAAAGAAGGGGGGGCACACACGGGACGAAGAAGGGGGGGCAGACACACGGGACGAAAGAAGGGGGGGGACGAAAGAAGGGGGGGGGCGGACACACGGGACGAAAGAAGGGGGGGCGACACACGGGAGTGCGAAAGAAGGGGGGGCGACACACGGGACGAAAGAAGGGGGGGCGACACACGGACGAAGAAGAAGGGGGGCGACACACGGGACGAAAGACACAAGGGGGGGCGACACCACTATTTTATTATTATTTGGACGAAGAAGGGGGGCGACACACGGGACGAAAGAAGGGTGGGGGGGACCGGCGGTATAGAAGGGGGTACTGTTTTCAGAGTGTAAGAAGGGGCGATGTGCAGGACGATATTTGGACAGCTCAATGGTGAAGGGACAGGAGAGACAGGGGACAAGACTTACCTCAGGAACTGGGTAGAAGTTAATCTCGATGACTGGTGTTGAGGTTCAGGCAGAGCGATGGGGGGGGAGAGAGATGGTGTGCCGTAATGGGAAGTTGTTACAGAAGGTATAGGTGGTACGGAGACGGACGATGAGTGTAGGTTTGGTGACGTCCGCCATGCTTCTTGTAGTGTAGGCTGGCATGGGAGTTGTGCGATGTGGTGGGGTTAGCAGGGGCGAGCGCAGGCGAGTCGGGAAGAGTGGGGTCGAAGCATTGTACAGAGTTAGGCGTGGGGGCGAGCGTGCGAGGCGAGGGACGGCCGATCAGGGGGCGAGCGAGGGGGGCTGAGGGAGGTGGGTGGGGGTCTGAGAGTGGTTGGAGTATGGGTATTGCTACAGAGTAGGTGGCGGGCTTTTCGGCAGGGGGGCGATGGGGCGAGGCTGAATGTGTAGTTCGGATACAGAGTGTAGGGCTTCAGCGAGGTATCTTGTAGTTCCGGAGGGAGTAGCGATGGTATTGGTACAGAGCGCGTAGGAGGTTGCGCCGGGGGAGGCTCATGTGGGGTAGCGTGATAGCGAGCGGAGTATAGGGGGTCTGATGGAGTATGTATTTTTGTTACAGAGTGTAGGGTTTCAGGGGGAGTGGGCGAGGCGGGCGAATGACTGTATGGTACTGGACGTGTAGGGATGTCAGGGAGCGGAGCTGTGTATGAACTGTGGTATAGGGTGGGCGAGTAAGGGAGTGAGGGTATGTTGATTGTAGCAGAGTGTGGCAGAGGTTGGGGGGGGGGTCGGGGGTGTTCAGGAGGCGAAGTGAAGGGAATGGCGTTACGATGTACTGAGGCAGGACCGGGTGTAGGGGGGGGCTCAGGATTGTTGCATTGTCAACAGAGTATAGGGGATTCGAGCGAAAGATATGTTATTGTTTGCTAAAGAGTGTTTGGTTTCAGGAGTAGGTGCGACACAGGCGAGGATACTGTGGCAGAGGGTAAGGCGGTGGCGAAGGGGAATGTGCGGTAGAGGTTCAGGAAGCGTCGGTGGCGGTGGCGAGGCGGGGCGGAGGTGGGCGGATGCAGTGTTATACTGATGAGTAGGGGTTGAGGAGAGAGGGTCGACAGGAGGCTAGGCGAGGCGAGGCGGGATGTATTGTTGAAGCGTGAGTGGTAGGTTTTGGCGGCATGGGGCGCGCGTGTGGGGGTATAGCAAAAAAAGTGGTGGGAGGCGGAGGGGGGCGAGGAGGCGCTTATGTGTGGGGGCAGACACAGAGGCGATGTAGGTGCATGTTCGAGAGGACAGTAGGGATGTATTGGAGCATGTGAGGGTTGATGGGTTCAGGAGGTAAGCGAGGCGACATTGGCATAGTAGCGAGGCGCTAATTAGGGCATGTATTTACAGAGTGATGAGGTTCAGGCTGTAGTGGGATTGTGTGCGATGATACAGAGTAGGTTCAGAGCGAGTGAGGGGAAGGAATTTGTATTGTACAGAGCTGGAGGTGGGCGCGACACGGAGGGTGCGGGGAGTTACAGGGGCCAGTCAGGGGGCGAGGCGAGTATTGGCGAGGATGGGCGAATGTAGTGCATGTTCAGAGTGTAGGGAGTACGAGAGTATGTGAGAGAGTGTAAGTGTTATTGTGACACGAGCGGTGGATAGGTTCAGGAGGCGATGGCATGGGCCTGGGGTGAGACAAAGAGTGTAGGGTTTCAGGAGGTATGTATGTGGTACAGAGGCGTGACATAGGTACGATAGTGGAGGTTGCGGCAGAGCACACGGATCGAAAGAAGGCGGGGCGACACAAGGGACGAAAGGAAGGGGGGGCGACACACGGGACGAAGAAGGGTGGGGGCGACACACGGATGGGACGAAAGAGGGGGGCGACACCGAGTGTCGATAAGAAGGGGGGTTGCGGCCACACGGAGTACGATAGATAGGGAGGGTGTGCGGACACACGGGACGAAAGAAGACGGGGGTGCAGACGCATCCACGAGGAGCGAAGACAGAGTGCTAGTGGTTGAAGAGACACTCGGTGAAAGCGGAAAAAGAAGTGTGGTAGGGCGACGAACGTCGTGACGAAAAGAGTGGGGGGGGGGGGGGGCGACACACGGGACGAAAGAAGTGGGGGGCGACACACGGGTAACGAAAGAAGGGGGGGGGGGGGGAGACACACGGGACGAAAGAAGGGGGGGCGACACACTGGACGAAAGAGGAGGGGGGAACAAGGGGAAAAAGTGGGGGGAGGGCGGGGAAGACAAAGGGACAGGATAATCTCGATGACCTGGTTGAGGTTCCGGACGATGACTTTGGTGACGTCCGCCAGCTTCTTGAAGTCAAAGGTGCGATCAGAGGTGACATACATGTTGAGGGCGAGGGAGGCGAGATTACACACCGCCACCTGGAAACCACACAATAAGGTTACAGAGGACAGTCTATGATGGGTAAATACTGCGGAACACGTCCCAAAATAATGAAATATGGGTGGACATCGGCTACATTTATACAAGTGAAGTGCCGGCAAATTCCACCACAACTGGTGTCCTACAAAAGGCCGACTACTTTCCGAATTCTAATGTCCAACCACAAAATTTACATACAAATAATCCATAAGGGCATTTCCTGAGATTGGAGGAGGCATTCCACACCTCTTCCATCTATTACCCCAGAGGAGGCTTTCCACACACCTCCTCCATCCATTACCCCAGAGGAGGCATTCCACACACACCTCTTCCATCTATTACCCCAGAGGAGGCATTCCACACACCTCTTCCATCTATTACCCCAGAGGAGGTATTCCACACACCTTCCATCTATTACCCCAGAGGAGGTATTCCACACACCTCATCCATCTATTACCCCAGAGGAGGCATTCCACACACCTCTTCCATCCATTACCCCAGAGGAGGTATTCCACACACACCTCTTCCATCTATTACCCCAGAGGAGGTATTCCACACACCTTCCATCTATTACCCCAGAGGAGGTATTCCACACACCTCTTCCATCTATTACCCCAGAGGAGGCATTCCACACACCTCTTCCATCTATTACCCCAGAGGTGGCATTCCACACACCTTCCATCTATTACCCCCAGAGGAGGTATTCCACACACACCTCTTCCATCTATTACCCCAGAGGAGGTATTCCACACACACCTCTTCCATCTATTACCCCAGAGGAGGTATTCCACACACCTTCCATCCATTACCCCAGAGGAGGTATTCCACACACCTCTTCCATCTATTACCCCAGAGGAGGCATTCCACACACCTCTTCCATCTATTACCCCAGAGGAGGTATTCCACACACCTCTTCCATCTATTACCCCAGAGGAGGTATTCCACACACCTCTTCCATCTATTACCCCAGAGGAGGTATTCCACACACCTCTTCCATCTATTACCCCAGAGGAGGTATTCCCACACACCTCTTCCATCTATTACCCCAGAGGAGGTATTCACACACCTCTTCCATCTATTACCCCAGAGGAGGCATTCCACACACCTCTTCCTTCTATTACCCCAGAGGAGGTATTCCACACACCTATTCCATCTATTACCCCAGAGGAGGCATTCCACACACCTCTTCCATCTATTACCCCAGAGGAGGTATTCCACACACCTCATCCATCTATTACCCCAGAGGAGGTATTCCACACACCTCATCCATCTATTACCCCAGAGGAGGTATTCCACACACCTCCTCCATCTATTACCCCAGAGGAGGTATTCCACACACCTCCTCCATCTATTACCCCAGAGGAGGTATTCCACACACCTTCCATCTATTACCCCAGAGGAGGTATTCCACACACACCTCTTCCATCTATTACCCCAGAGGAGGTATTCCACACACCTCTTCCATCTATTACCCCAGAGGAGGCATTCCACACACCTCTTCCATCTATTACCCCAGAGGAGGTATTCCACACACCTCTTCCATCTATTACCCCAGAGGAGGTATTCCACACACCTTCCATCTATTACCCCAGAGGAGGTATTCCACACACCTTCCATCTATTACCCCAGAGGAGGTATTCCACACACCTCATCCATCTATTACCCCAGAGGAGGTATTCCACACACCTCATCCATCTATTACCCCAGAGGAGGTATTCCACACACCTCTTCCATCTATTACCCCAGAGGAGGTATTCCACACACCTTCCATCTATTACCCCAGAGGAGGTATTCCACACACCTCATCCATCTATTACCCCAGAGGAGGTATTCCACACACCTCATCCATCTATTACCCCAGAGGAGGTATTCCACACACCTCTTCCATCTATTACCCCAGAGGAGGTATTCCACACACCTCTTCCATCTATTACCCCAGAGGAGGTATTCCACACACCTCTTCCATCTATTACCCCAGAGGAGGTATTCCACACACCTTCCATCCATTACCCCAGAGGAGGTATTCCACACACCTCTTCCATCTATTAACCCAGAGGAGGTATTCCACACCACCTCATTACCCCAGAGGAGGTATCCATCTATTACCCCAGAGGAGGTATTCCACACACCTCTTCCATCTATTACCCCCAGAGGAGGTATTCCACACACACCTTCCATCTATTACCCCAGAGGAGGTATTCCACACACCTCTTCCATCTATTACCCCAGAGGAGGTATTCCACACACCTCTTCCATCTAATACCCCAGAGGAGGTATTCCACACACCTTCCATCTATTACCCCAGAGGAGGTATTCCACACACCTCTTCCATCTATTACCCCAGAGGAGGTATTCCACACACCTTCCATCTATTACCCCAGAGGAGGTATTCCACACACCTCTTCCATCTATTACCCCAGAGGAGGTATTCCACACACACCTCTTCCATCTATTACCCCAGAGGAGGTATTCCACACACCTCATCCATCTATTACCCCAGAGGAGGTATTCCACACACCTCATCCATCTATTACCCCAGAGGAGGTATTCCACACACCTTCCATCTATTACCCCAGAGGAGGTATTCCACACACCTCTTCCATCTATTACCCCAGAGGAGGTATTCCACACACCTTCCATCTATTACCCCAGAGGAGGTATTCCACACACCTTCCATCTATTACCCCAGAGGAGGTATTCCACACACCTTCCATCTATTACCCCAGAGGAGGTATTCCACACACCTTCCATCTATTACCCCAGAGGAGGCATTCCACACACCTTCCATCTATTACCCCAGAGGAGGCATTCCACACACCTCTTCCATCCATTACCCCAGAGGAGGTATTCCACACACCTCTTCCATCTATTACCCCAGAGGAGGCATTCCACACACCTTCCATCTATTACCCCAGAGGAGGTATTCCACACACCTTCCATCTATTACCCCAGAGGTGGTATTCCACACACCTTCCATCTATTACCCCAGAAGAGGTATTCCACACACCTCTTCCATCTATTCCCCCAGAGGAGGTATTCCACACACCATCTATTACCCCAGAGGAGGTATTCCACACACCTCATCCATCTATTACCCCAGAGGAGGCATTCCACACACCTTCCATCTATTACCCCAGAGGAGGTATTCCACACACCTCTTCCATCTATTACCCCAGAGGAGGAATTCCACACACCTTCCATCTATTACCCCAGAGGAGGTATTCCACACACCTCTTCCATCTATTACCCCAGAGGAGGTATTCCACACACCTCTTCCATCTATTACCCCAGAGGAGGCATTCCACACACCTCTTCCATCTATTACCCCAGAGGAGGCATTCCACACACCTCCTCCATCTATTACCCCAGAGGAGGTATTCCACACACCTCATCCATCTATTACCCCAGAGGAGGTATTCCACACACCTCTTCCATCTATTACCCCAGAGGAGGTATTCCACACACCTCATCCATCTATTACCCCAGAGGAGGTATTCCACACACACCTTCCATCTATTACCCCAGAGGAGGTATTCCACACACCTCTTCCATCCATTACCCCAGAGGAGGTATTCCACACACCTTCCATCTATTACCCCAGAGGAGGTATTCCACACACCTCTTCCATCCATTACCCCAGAGGAGGTATTCCACACACCTTCCATCTATTACCCCAGAGGAGGTATATTCCCACACACTCTTCCATCTATTACCCCAGAGGAGGTATTCCACACACCTCTTCCATCTATTACCCAGAGGAGGCATTCCACACACCTAATCCATCTATTACCCCAGAGGAGGTATTCCACACACCTCTTCCATCTATTACCCCAGAGGAGGCATTCCACACACCTTCCATCTATTACCCCAGAGGAGGTATTCCACACACACAATAGGTAAATGAAGAGGGTAGGGAGGGGTAGGGTAATCCATCCAGGTATTACCCCACCTCTCCATCTATTACCCCAGAGGAGGACAGGGTAAAGGGTAAGAGGATAGGAGGAGAGGGTTGAGGATTCCACACACCTTCCAGGTATAGAGATGGTGTAAGGTGGTTTAGAGGGTGGTAGGTAAAGAGTGTGGTAGATAGGAGAGGATCTATTACCCCAGAGGAGGTATTCCACACACCTCTTCCATCTATTACCCCAGAGGAGGTATTCCACACACCTTCCATCTATTACCCCAGAGGAGGCATTCCACACACCTCTTCCATCTAATTACCCCAGAGGAGGTATTCCACACACTCTTCCATCTATTACCCCAGAGGAGGTATTCCACACACCTCTTCCATCTATTACCCCAGAGGAGGTACATTTCCACACACCCTTCCATCTATTACCCCAGAGGAGGCATTCCACACACACCTTCCATCTAGGT
Source organism: Lithobates sylvaticus (assembly GCA_028564925.1). Taxonomy (NCBI): domain Eukaryota; kingdom Metazoa; phylum Chordata; class Amphibia; order Anura; family Ranidae; genus Lithobates; species Lithobates sylvaticus. Next base: position 635,847,101 of record CM053027.1, on the reverse strand, counting down.
ATTCCACACACCTCCTCCATCTATTACCCCAGAGGAGGCATTCCACACACCTTCCATCTATTACCCCAGAGGAGGTATTCCACACACCTTCCATCCATTACCCCAGAGGAGGTATTCCACACACCTCATCCATCTATTACCCCAGAGGAGGTATTCCACACACCTCATCCATCCATTACCCCAGAGGAGGTATTCCACACACCTTCCATCTATTACCCCAGAGGAGGTATTCCACACACCTCTTCCATCTATTACCCCAGAGGAGGTATTCCACACACCTCATCCATCTATTACCCCAGAGGAGGTATTCCACACACCTCTTCCATCTATTACCCCAGAGGAGGTATTCCACACACCTTCCATCTATTACCCCAGAGGAGGTATTCCACACACCTCTTCCATCTATTACCCCAGAGGAGGCATTCCACACACCTCTTCCATCTATTACCCCAGAGGAGGTATTCCACACACCTCATCCATCTATTACCCCAGAGGAGGTATTCCACACACCTTCCATCTATTACCCCAGAGGAGGTATTCCACACACACCTCTTCCATCTATTACCCCAGAGGAGGTATTCCACACACCTCTTCCATCTATTACCCCAGAGGAGGCATTCCACACACCTTCCATCTATTACCCCAGAGGAGGTATTCCACACACCTCTTCCATCTATTACCCCAGAGGAGGTATTCACACACCTCTTCCATCTATTACCCCAGAGGAGGTATTCCACACACCTCTTCCATCCATTACCCCAGAGGAGGTATTCCACACACCTCTTCCATCTATTACCCCAGAGGAGGTATTCCACACACCTTCCATCTATTACCCCAGAGGAGGTATTCCACACACCTCTTCCATCTATTACCCCAGAGGAGGCATTCCACACACCTTCCATCTATTACCCCAGAGGAGGTATTCCACACACTTCCATCTATTACCCCAGAGGAGGTATTCCACACACCTCATCCATCTATTACCCCAGAGGAGGTATTCCACACACACCTCTTCCATCTATTACCCCAGAGGAGGCATTCCACACACCTTCCATCTATTACCCCAGAGGAGGTATTCCACACACCTCTTCCATCTATTACCCCCAGAGGAGGTATTCCACACACCTTCCATCTATTACCCCAGAGGAGGTATTCCACACACCTCTTCCATCCATTACCCCAGAGGAGGTATTCCACACACCTCTTCCATCTATTACCCCAGAGGAGGTATTCCACACACCTTCCATCTATTACCCCAGAGGAGGTATTCCACACACCTCTTCCATCTATTACCCCAGAGGAGGCATTCCACACACCTTCCATCTATTACCCCAGAGGAGGTATTCCACACACCTCCTCCATCTATTACCCCCAGAGGAGGTATTCCACACACCTCTTCCATCTATTACCCCAGAGGAGGCATTCCACACACCTTCCATCCATTACCCCAGAGGAGGTATTCCACACACCTCATCCATTACCCCAGAGGAGGTATTCCACACACCTCATCCATCCATTACCCCCAGAGGAGGTATTCCACACACCTTCCATCTATTACCCCAGAGGAGGTATTCCACACACCTCATCCATCCATTACCCCAGAGGAGGTATTCCACACACCTTCCATCTATTACCCCAGAGGAGGTATTCCACACACCTCCTCCATCTATTACCCCAGAGGAGGCATTCCACACACCTTCCATCTATTACCCCAGAGGAGGTATTCCACACACCTCTTCCATCTATTACCCCAGAGGAGGTATTCCACACACCTCTTCCATCTATTACCCCCAGAGGAGGTATTCCACACACCTTCCATCTATTACCCCAGAGGAGGTATTCCACACACCTCTTCCATCCATTACCCCAGAGGAGGTATTCCACACACCTCTTCCATCCATTACCCCAGAGGAGGTATTCCACACACCTCATCCATCCATTACCCCAGAGGAGGCATTCCACACACCTTCCATCTATTACCCCAGAGGAGGCATTCCACACACCTTCCATCTATTACCCCAGAGGAGGTATTCCACACACCTCATCCATCCATTACCCCAGAGGAGGTATTCCACACACCTTCCATCTATTACCCCAGAGGAGGTATTCCACACACCTCCTCCATCTATTACCCCAGAGGAGGCATTCCACACACCTTCCATCTATTACCCCAGAGGAGGTATTCCACACACCTCATCCATCTATTACCCCAGAGGAGGTATTCCACACACCTCTTCCATCTATTACCCCCAGAGGAGGTATTCCACACACCTTCCATCTATTACCCCAGAGGAGGTATTCCACACACCTCATCCATCCATTACCCCAGAGGAGGTATTCCACACACCTCTTCCATCTATTACCCCAGAGGAGGTATTCCACACACCTTCCATCTATTACCCCAGAGGAGGCATTCCACACACCTCTTCCATCTATTACCCCAGAGGAGGTATTCCACACACCTCTTCCATCCATTACCCCAGAGGAGGTATTCCACACACCTCATCCATCCATTACCCCAGAGGAGGTATTCCACACACCTTCCATCTATTACCCCAGAGGAGGTATTCCACACACACCTCTTCCATCTATTACCCCAGAGGAGGTATTCCACACACACCTCTTCCATCTATTACCCCAGAGGAGGCATTCCACACACCTTCCATCTATTACCCCAGAGGAGGTATTCCACACACCTCTTCCATCTATTACCCCAGAGGAGGTATTCCACACACCTTCCATCTATTACCCCAGAGGAGGTATTCCACACACACCTCTTCCATCCATTACCCCAGAGGAGGTATTCCACACACCTCTTCCATCTATTACCCCAGAGGAGGTATTCCACACACCTTCCATCTATTACCCCAGAGGAGGTATTCCACACACCTCTTCCATCTATTACCCCAGAGGAGGCATTCCACACACCTTCCATCTATTACCCCCAGAGGAGGTATTCCACACACACCTCATCCATCTATTACCCCAGAGGAGGTATTCCACACACCTCCTCCATCTATTACCCCAGAGGAGGTATTCCACACACCTCTTCCATCTATTACCCCAGAGGAGGTATTCCACACACCTTCCATCCATTACCCCAGAGGAGGTATTCCACACACCTCATCCATTACCCCAGAGGAGGTATTCCACACACCTCATCCATCCATTACCCCAGAGGAGGTATTCCACACACCTTCCATCTATTACCCCAGAGGAGGTATTCCACACACCTCATCCATCCATTACCCCAGAGGAGGTATTCCACACACCTTCCATCTATTACCCCAGAGGAGGTATTCCACACACCTCCTCCATCTATTACCCCAGAGGAGGCATTCCACACACCTTCCATCTATTACCCCAGAGGAGGTATTCCACACACCTCATCAATCTATTACCCCAGAGGAGGTATTCCACACACCTCTTCCATCTATTACCCCCAGAGGAGGTATTCCACACACCTTCCATCTATTACCCCAGAGGAGGTATTCCACACACCTCATCCATCCATTACCCCAGAGGAGGTATTCCACACACCTCTTCCATCTATTACCCCCAGAGGAGGTATTCCACACACCTTCCATCTATTACCCCAGAGGAGGCATTCCACACACCTCTTCCATCTATTACCCCAGAGGAGGTATTCCACACACACCTCTTCCATCTATTACCCCAGAGGAGGTATTCCACACACCTCTTCCATCTATTACCCCAGAGGAGGTATTCCACACACCTCTTCCATCCATTACCCCAGAGGAGGTATTCCACACACCTCTTCCATCCATTACCCCAGAGGAGGTATTCCACACACCTCATCCATCCATTACCCCAGAGGAGGTATTCCACACACCTCTTCCATCTATTACCCCAGAGGAGGTATTCCACACACCTTCCATCTATTACCCCAGAGGAGGTATTCCACACACCTCATCCATCCATTACCCCAGAGGAGGTATTCCACACACCTCTTCCATCTATTACCCCCAGAGGAGGTATTCCACACACCTTCCATCTATTACCCCAGAGGAGGTATTCCACACACCTCTTCCATCTATTACCCCAGAGGAGGTATTCCACACACCTCTTCCATCTATTACCCCAGAGGAGGTATTCCACACACCTCTTCCATCTATTACCCCAGAGGAGGTATTCCACACACCTCTTCCATGGCCCACGTCTGCCATCTTCCATCTATTACCATAGCCAGTTTCCCCAGGACGTGATCTACAGGTAAGAGGGTTCTTGCCCATTATGACCAACCCACCCTGGTAAAGGTACCCACCTCGTCTTCGCTGGTGTACTCCACCACCTCTGTACACAGATTGCTGCACTTTATGGTGCCCAGGTTCTGCTGGTTGCTCTTGCGGTTGCAGGCGTCTTTGTATAACATGTACGGCGTGCCGGTTTCTGTCTGAGATTCTATGACGGCGTACCACAGCTGTTGTGCTTTGATGACCTTGCGTGCGCGGCCTTCCTTCTCATACCTGCAGAGAACACCGAGAGAGAGCGCTCAATGTGGGCCGTATTCAGGAAGGGAGAACCATGCAAACCCGAGAACAGCCACTCACCGTTCATATAACTTCTCAAACTCCTCCCCCCAAACATTCTCCAGCCCGGGACACTCGTGGGGACACATCAGGGACCAATCCTATAAAAGAGAAGTCACATTTCAGGCACTGAGAATCACCCTATACAGATAATCTGCAGAGCATTTCATCTACCTCATTGGACTCGACGCGTTTCATGAAGATATCCGGGATCCATAAGCCAAAGAAGAGATCTCTGGCTCTCTGCTCCTCCTTCCCCGTATTCTTCTTCAGATCCAAGAAGTCAAATACGTCGTAGTGCCACGGCTCCAAGTAGATGGCAAACGCACCCGGCCTCTAATAGGACAAAAAAAATAAAATAATGGAAGGTTCCGGAACAATTCCGACAAAATCCGGGATAGAAGAGCGACGAGACACAGAGAGAGCACTTACCTTGTTCCCTCCCTGATCCACATAACGCGCTGTGTTGTTGTACACCCGCAACATCGGCACCAGGCCGTTCGAATTACCGTTCGTCTGGTGGGAAAAAAAAAGATCCCTTTATATAAACCCAACTCCGACACTCCTCGCCAAACCCAACCCCCGCCACTCTTCCCTACGCCAAACCCAACCCCCGCCACTCTTCCCTACGCCAAACCCAACCCACGCCAAACCCAACCCCCGCCACACCCAACCCCGCCACTCTTCCCTACGCCAAACCCAACCCCCGCCACTCTTCCCTACGCCAAACCCAACCCGCCACGCCACTCTTCCCTACGCCAAACCCAACCCCCGCCACTCTTCCCTACGCCAAACCCAACCCCCGCCACGCCACACCCAACCCCGCCACACCCAACCCCCGCCACTCTTCCCTACGCCAAACCCAACCCCCCCCGCCACTCTTTCCCTACGCCAAACCCAACCCCCGCCACTCTTCCCTACGCCAAACCCAACCCCCCCCCCCCGCCACTCTTCCCTACGCCAAACCCAACCCCCGCCACTCTTCCCTACGCCAAACCCAACCCCCGCCACTCTTCCCTACGCCAAACCCAACCCCCGCCACTCTTCCCTACGCCAAACCCAACCCCCGCCACTCTTCCCAACCCCAAACCCAACCCCCGCCACTCTTCCCTACGCCAAACCCAACCCCCGCCACTCTTCCCTACGCCAAACCCAACCCCCCCCCCGCCACTCTTCCCTACGCCAAACCCAACCCCCGCCACTCTTCCCTACGCCAAACCCAACCCCGCCACTCTTCCCTCCCCTGTAAAACCAACTCCACCACTCTTCCCTCCTTCTATAAAACTACGATGTTTTATTATGGAGGACTGTGTAGGACACGTCACATGGAAGGAACCTGTAGTTATAGCAATGTATAGAGATACACGTTCTCAGTAGAAGGGTCGGTGAGCACAGAGCACCATCATGTCTGGTTGTGGTCCACATGTGACTGTATTGGAGGTCATCCGATGTGCACACAGAGGGTTATCAGTTCAGGGAAAGGTTTTGTTGATGTCACACTGAATCCCGCCCCCCCCCCCATATGGCCTCCCCATTTGAAAACGGACCCCACGTCGTACCTACCCCCATAGTACCCCTCATGTCACTCACCCCGGCAATATAACTTCCAGTGGCTCGGATGCAGCTGACGGCGACACCAATCCCACCCGCAGATTTGGAGATGAGAGCGCATTGCTTCAGAGTGTCATAAATCCCCTCAATGCTGTCATCCTTCATACACAGGAGGAAACAACTGCAAGACAACGGGAGGAGATGAGCCACAATTCAATATTATACCGCCCCCCCCCCCCCCACTCCAAATTGTGAGTCCTGCATCAACAGGAGGAGATGAGCCACAATTCAATATTATACCCCCCCCCCCCCCCCCCAACATCCAAATTGTGAGTCTTGTTGCATTAACAGTATTTACAAGACGACATCCTTAGAAGTGAAGCCTCTGCAAAATACCCGATGCTTCCAGGATAAAGGGGTGCTGCGATCTGCTGCGATCCCTTCCCATGATACATTTCAGGCCCAAACACTGTCAACATGACTTACATGTGACATATCGGTGTGACTTCACTGGCTACATGCTTGTCCAGGGTCTGATCAGAGCCAGGCAACTAGTATTTTCAGAAACAGAAGGGTGTCAGTGAGGGTCATCCATACCTGGAGAGTTGGGGTCTGTTGGTGCCGGCATTGAAGAGAGTGGGGGAGGCGTGTGTGAACCATTTCTCCGACAGCAGATTGTACGTCTCTATGGCGGCTTCAATGTCGTTCTTATGGATTCCAACCGACACCCTCATCAGCATGTGCTGGGGGCGCTCCGCCACTGGGGGGGGGGGGGGGGATATACATGATCAGTACAAGAGAACCCCCCCGACTTCTACTACTGAACCCCAACATCCAACAGAGCCCCGCCCCCCCCCCCAACATCCGCTACAGAGCCCCCCCCCCCACCGCAGAGCCGACACCCTCATCAGCATGTGCTGGGGGCGCTCCGCCACTGGGGGGAGATATACATGATCAGTACAAGAGAACCCCCCCCCCCCCCCGACTTCTACTACTGAACCCCAATATCCACCAGAGCCCCACCCCCTCCCCCAACATCCGCTACAGAGCCCCCCCCCCCCCAACATCTGCCACAGAGCCGACACCCTCATCAGCATGTGCTCTGCCACTGGGGGGGGGGGGGAGATATACATGATCAGTACAAGAGAACCCCCCCGACTTCTACTACTGAACCCCAACATCCACCACAGAGCCCCCCCCCCCCCCCCCAACACCCACCGCAGAGCCGACACCCTCATCAGCATGTGCTGGGGGCGCTCCGCCACTGGGAGGGGGGAGATATACATGATCAGTACAAGAGAACCCCCCCCCCCACCCCCCCCCCCCCACAACACAACCCCCCCCCCCCCCGACTTCTACTACTGAACCCCAACATCCACCACATAGGCCCCCCCCAACACGCGCCACAGAGCCGACACCCTCATCAGCATGTGCTGGGGGCGCTCCGCCACTGGAGGGAGGGGGGAAATATACATGATCAGTACAAGAGAACCCCCCCCAACATCCACATCACTCATCACATTATCCTCATGAACAGCCAATCAGGAAGAGCAGAGAGGATCATGCGACTCCCACACAACATACCTTTCCCGTCGATCTTCAACAAATAGGAACGCTCCAGAGTCTGGAAGAGAAGTGAGAAGATCAGGTGACATGAAAACACTTAATCCGCTCCCCCCATATCCTAGAGACTGACCCCCCCCCATTACTAGTATCTCAGAGAACAGCGGTGTCTCTGCAGCAGTCCCTCCTCCCTTCCTGATTGCAGTATGCAGGAATTACTGCGGTGACACCGCTGTTCTCTCACACATCGATTGGTGGAAAACCCGTTATATATCGGATTTTTCTTCCTTTGTTAGTTGGACGGGACTTATCAGAGTGACCAACCACAGGTTGTACAATCAGATTGTAGAGTGTGTACTGAGCTCTGACACAACCAAGCACTGTAATGGAACGCCCCACACTCCAGTGCTTCCGCCATATACCGCTTCCTCCAGTCTGAATAGAGATATCAGATATTACAACCAAAGAACTAGGCAGGACTCGTTTGGCTGCAAAGCTGGAACAGAGATATACACTCCGAGGACAACCCCCCCCTCCCCCCCTATACTTTGTATAGTGACAGGGAGGACTTTATATGACTTCTCACCAGTAGAGGATCCCCCCTCCTCACAGCCAATCTACATACACATCCCATAACAGGCTGCTCCAAAGGCAAACAATGGGGTACAGCCACACCGCAAACCATCTGGTAAAAGGTATAACAGTCCCAAGTGAGAGGAGAGCCTCTTTATTCATTCACCGAACCCGGGATAACCGGAAATGAAGAGTCTGGTGGGGTTGTACGGTGAGTTGAGTTGGGGGGGGGGGGGGGCGACCCACCTAGGGGTCTTGGTCATCTTGTGCCCCAATAGGCAGGAGCAGCTGTGCGACGTCACCCCGCTGTCTGTGTGACGTCACCCCGCTGTCTGTGCAGGATGATCACAAGACGAGTGCCGACATTCCAGCTTTCCCCGAACTTCTCCTTCCAGATAAATGTAGGAAAAATCTGTCTGAGCTCTATGAGGGGGGGGGGGGCAGCCTTTGCAGTGAAGGGGGGTGTTGGGGGTCCCCAGGATTGCTCGCTTTGTAGTGTGGGGGGGGGGGGGGGAGGGGGGTCAGTGATGACAATTATAATCACACAGATCAGAGTGACGGATCTCCAATGTGTACAAAGCTCACCTTGAATCCGAAGAAGTTGTAGGAGAAATCTCGGTCATAGATGATGGAGGAGTTCAGCCGCTGGAGGAGACAAAGTCACCATCAGTCACAATACAATATGAATAGACACCACCCCTCCCCCCCCTCCATACAATTCTGGAGTCACTTAGGATCAGAAACTGATACAAATATGGAGAGAATGACAGGTTCACTTTATAAAAGACAAAACATAAAAATTGCAGCAGGTACAGTGTGGATACCCCCCCCCCCCCCAAGGCTGACCCGCCCCCACACCCCCCGCCCCCCAGGCTGACCCGCCCCCACCGCCCCCCAGGCTGACCCGCCCCCACACCCCCCTGCCCCCGGGGGCCTGGAGTTGATCCAGGTAGACTCACATCTTTGTTGGCCAGCACAATGTCCAGCGTCTCTTTGGCTACCATGGGGGAGTGAAGTCCATTCAGGGGGTTCACATACTGATAGAGATCTTCCATCACATCTATGGGGGAGGGGAGAGAGAAGAGACAAGTAAATCCACACTGGGAGGATGAAGACATGACAATGGTGACATGGGGGGGGGGGGGGGGGGGGGGGGACATGTAACACTGAAGAAATGACACGTGTCTACAATGTAAAGTAGTGAGTGTACAGCTTGTATATCAGTGTAAATTTGCCGTCCCCTCAAAATAACTCAACACACAGACATTAATGTCTAAACCGCTGGCAACAAAAGTCATGAGCGAGGAGGGGGCGGAGCAGAGACTGCCCGATCCGCCCCCTCCACAGCCCAGCTCTCCAATGAGCACAGAGTTGGAGAAAGAAGGAAGAAAGAAAGAAGACGAAGAAGAAAGAAAGAAAGAAAGAAAGAAAAGAAAAGAAGAAAAGAAAGTAAGAAAGAAAGAAAGAAAGAAAGAAAGAAAAGAAAGAAAGAAAGAAAGAAAAGAAAAAGAAAGTAAAGAGAAGAAGAAAGAAAGAAAGAAGACGAAGAAGGAAGAAAGAAGAAAGGAAGAACGAAGAAGGAAGAAAGAAGACGACGAAGAAGGGATATGCAATTAGCGGTCCTCCAGCTGTTGCAGAACTACAACTCCCATGAGGCATAGCAAGACTGACAGCAACAAGCATGACACCCAGAGGCATGATGAGACTTGTAGTTTTCCAACAGCTGGAGGTCCGCTAATTGTATATCCCTGACCTCCAAGAAACGTCTGACCTCGGTGGAGAACCCTTTGTTGGGGAGCACAGAGGTCAAAGGGTTCTCCACCAACTCCAAGAAACGTCTGACCTCTGTGCTCCCCAAAGGGATCTCCACCAACTCCAATGTCTGACCTCTGTGCTCCCCAACAAAGGGTTCTCCACCAAGAAACGTCTGACCTCTGTGCTCCCCAACAAAGGGTTCTCCACCAAGAAACGTCTGACCTCTGTGCTCCCCAACAAAGGGTTCTCCACCAAGAAACGTCTGACCTCTGTGCTCCCCAACAAAGGGATCTCCACCAACTCCAACGTCTGACCTCTGTGCTCCCCAACAAAGGGTTCTCCCCCAACTCCAACGTCTGACCTCTGTGCTCCCCAACAAAGGGTTCTCCACCAACTCCAAGAAACGTCTGACCTCTGTGCTCCCCAACAAAGGGATCTCCACCAACTCCAAGAAACGTCTGACCTCTGTGCTCCCCAACAAAGGGTTCTCCACCAAGAAACGTCTGACCTCTGTGCTCCCCAACAAAGGGTTCTCCCCCAACTCCAACGTCTGACCTCTGTGCTCCCCAACAAAGGGTTCTCCACCAACTCCAAGAAACGTCTGACCTCTGTGCTCCCCAACAAAGGGATCTCCACCAACTCCAAGAAACGTCTGACCTCTGTGCTCCCCAACAAAGGGTTCTCCACCAAGAAACGTCTGACCTCTGTGCTCCCCAACAAAGGGTTCTCCACCAAGAAACGTCTGACCTCTGTGCTCCCCAACAAAGGGTTCTCCACCAAGAAACGTCTGACCTCTGTGCTCCCCAACAAAGGGTTCTCCCCCAACTCCAACGTCTGACCTCTGTGCTCCCCAACAAAGGGTTCTCCACCAACTCCAAGAAACGTCTGACCTCTGTGCTCCCCAACAAAGGGATCTCCACCAACTCCAAGAAACGTCTGACCTCTGTGCTCCCCAACAAAGGGATCTCCACCAACTCCAAAGTCTGACCTCTGTGCTCCCCAACAAAGGGATCTCCACCAACTCCAAAGTCTGACCTCTGTGCTCCCCAACAAAGGGTTCTCCACCAACTCCAAGAAACGTCTGACCTCTGTGCTCCCCAACAAAGGGATCTCCACCAACTCCAAGAAACGTCTGACCTCTGTGCTCCCCAACAAAGGGTTCTCCACCAACTCCAAGAAACGTCTGACCTCTGTGCTCCCCAACAAAGGGATCTCCACCAAGAAACATTTGACCTCTGTGCTCCCCAACAAAGGGATCTCCACCAACTCCAAGAAACGTCTGACCACTGTGCTCCCCAACAAAGGGTTCTCCACCAACTCCAAGAAACGTCTGACCTCTGTGCTCCCCAACAAAGGGATCTCCACCAACTCCAACATCTGACCTCTGTGCTCCCCAACAAAGGGTTCTCCACCAACTCCAAGAGACGTCTGACCTCTGTGCTCCCCAACAAAGGGATCTCCACCAAGAAACGTCTGACCTCTGTGCTCCCCAACAAAGGGTTCTCCACCAACTCCAAGAGACGTCTGACCTCTGTGCTCCCCAACAAAGGGATCTCCACCAACTCCAACATCTGACCTCTGTGCTCCCCAACAAAGGGATCTCCACCAAGAAACGTCTGACCTCTGTGCTCCCCAACAAAGGGTTCTCCACCAACTCCAACGTCTGACCTCTGTGCTCCCCAACAAAGGGATCTCCACCAACTCCAACATCTGACCTCTGTGCTCCCCAACAAAGGGATCTCCACCAAGAAACGTCTGACCTCTGTGCTCCCCAACAAAGGGTTCTCCACCAACTACTAAGGGGGCCAAATACTTCTTTTACTCACTGAACTCCATTTATAAAATGTTTCTGTCTATCATAAAATACACCTATAATAAAAATTATAGACCCTTCATTTCTATGTAGGTGGGCAAAACTTACACCATCTGCGGGGGAGGAGCAAAACACAGATGGGAAGAAATTGGAGTAACATTAAACTTTTTTTTTATTGGATATTTTATAGCAGAAATTAAAAAAATGATTTTTGTCGTCACTCTTGTTTATAGCACAATAAAAACCGCAGAGGTGATCAAATATCACCAAAAGAAATGTGTGGGACCCCCCCTCCCCCATAACACCCCCCCCCCCCCATAACACCCCCTCATAACACCTACCACTGAATATCTTCTTGGTCTCTTTGTGTAGATTGGAGACGGCGATGCGGGCGGCGAGGATGGCGTAGTCGGGGTGTTTGGTGGTCAGGGTGGCCGCTGTCTCTGCCGCCAGAGTGTCCAACTCCACGGTGGTGACCCCGCTGTACAGACCCTGGATGACCTTCATTGTGATCTGAGTCTGGAATACAAGCGACACCAATTACCCCCTCCATGTATACACCAATTACCCCCCATCCATGTATACACCAATTACCCCCCCATGTATACACCAATTACCCCCCCATGTATACACCAATTACCCCCCCATGTATACACCAATTACCCCCCCATGTATACACCAATTACTCCCCCAGTGACACTTCCCCCCTCCATGTATACACCAATTACCCCCCCTCCATGTATACACCAATTACCCCCCCAGTGACACTTCCCCCCTCCATGTATACACCAATTACCCCCTCCATGTATACACCAATTACCCCCCCAGTGACACTTCCCCCCTCCATGTATACACCAATTACCCCCCCAGTGACACTTCCCCCCTCCATGTATACACCAATTACCCCCCCTCCATGTATACACCAATTACCCCCCCTCCATGTATACACCAATTACCCCCTCTGTGACACTTCCCCCATCCATGTATACACCAATTACCCCCCCCCCCCCAGTGACACTTCCCCCATCGATGTATACACCAATTACCCCATCCATGTATACACCAATTACCCCCTCACTGTCCCCGACACGTCCCCCATCCATGTATACACCAATTACCCCCCCAGTGACACTTCCCCCATCCATGTATACACCAATTACCCCCCCAGTGACACTTCCCCCATCCATGTATACACCAATTACCCCCCCCGGTGTCCATCCCACCACTAAACCCCCCCCTTTCTATGGTCACCCCGGACGGGGATCATTGATTTTGTACTCACTGGGTCCACAAAGTCGGGGTTGAGGCCGTAGCAGAGCTTCTGTATGCGGGATGTGATCTTATCGAACATCACCCGTTCCTGACGGCCATCTATAGAGAGAGAAAACCTCATCAGATACCATCCGGGTCACACCAACCACCCCCCCTACAGGGGGGGTCCCCAACCCCCGGATCACACCAACCATCCCTACAGGGGGGTCCCCAACCCCCGGATCACACCAACCCCCGGGTCACACCAACCCCCGGGTCACACCAACCCTCCCCCTACAGGGGGGGGGGTCCCACACCCCCAGATCACACCAACCCTCCCCCTACAGGGGGGGGGGGTCCCCAACCCCCGGATCACACCAACCCTCCCCCTACAGGGGGGGGGGGGTCCCCAACCCCCGGATCACACCAACCCTCCCCCTACCGGGGGGGGGGTCCCCCACCCCCGGATCACACCAACCCTCCCCCTACAGGGGGGGGGGGTCCCCAACCCCCGGATCACACCAACCCTCCCTACAGGGGGGGGGGTCCCCAACCCCCGGATCACACCAACCCTCCCCCTACAGGGGGGGGGGTCCCCAACCCCCGGATCACACCAACCCTCCCCCTACAGGGGGGGGGTCCAACCCACCCCCCCCCAACCCCCCGGATCACACCAACCCTCCCCCTACAGGGGGGGGGGTCCCCAACCCCCGGATCACACCAACCCTCCCCCTACGGGGGGGGGTCCCCAACCCCCGGATCACACCAACCCTCCCCCTACGGGGGGGGGGTCCCCAACCCCCGGATCACACCAACCCTCCCCCTACAGGGGGGGGTCCCCAACCCCCGGATCACACCAACCCTCCCTACAGGGGGGGGGTCCCCAACCCCCGGATCACACCAACCCTCCCTACAGGGGGGGGGTCCCCAACCCCCGGATCACACCAACCCTCCCTACAGGGGGGGGTCCCCAACCCCCGGATCACACCAACCCTCCCCACAGGGGGGTCCCCAACCCCCGGATCACACCAACCCTACCCTACAGGGGGGGGGGGGTCCCCAACCCCCGGATCACACCCACCCTCCCCCTACAGGGGGGGGGGTCCCCAACCCCCGGATCACACCAACCCTCCCCCCACAGGGGGGGGGGTCCCCAACCCCCGGATCACACCAACCCTCCCCCTACGGGGGGGGGGTCCCCAACCCCCGGATCACACCAACCCTCCCCCTACGGGGGGGGGTCCCCAACCCCCGGATCACACCAACCCTCCCCCTACGGGGGGGGTCCCCAACCCCCGGATCACACCAACCCTCCCTACAGGGGGGGGGGGTCCCCAACCCCCGGATCACACCAACCCTCCCTACAGGGGGGGGGTCCCCAACCCCCGGATCACACCAACCCTCCCTACCGGGGGGGGTCCCCAACCCCCGGATCACACCAACCCTCCCTACAGGGGGGGGTCCCCAACCCCCGGATCACACCAACCCTCCCCCTACAGGGGGGGGTCCCCAACCCCCGGATCACACCAACCCTCCCCCTACAGGGGGGGGGGTCCCCAACCCCCGGATCACACCAACCCTCCCCCTACAGGGGGGGGGTCCCCAACCCCCGGATCACACCAACCCTCCCCCTACAGGGGGGGGGGTCCCCAACCCCCGGATCACACCAACCCTCCCTACAGGAGGGGGGTCCCCAACCCCCGGATCACACCAACCCTCCCTACAGGGGGGGGGTCCCCAACCCCCGGATCACACCAACCCTCCCTACCGGGGGGGGGTCCCCAACCCCCGGATCACACCAACCCTCCCTACAGGGGGGGGGTCCCCAACCCCCGGATCACACCAACCCTCCCTACAGGGGGGGGACCCCAACCCCCGGACCACACCAACCCTCCCAACAGGGGGGGGTCCCCAACCCCCGGACCACACCAACCCTCCTTACAGGGGGGTCCCCAACCCCCGGATCACACCAACCCTCCCCACAGGGGGGTCCCCAACCCCCGGATCACACCAACCCTCCCCACAGGGGGGTCCCCAACCCCCGGATCATACCAACCCTACCCTACAGGGGGGGGGTCCCCAACCCCCGGATCACACCAACCCTCCCTACAGGGGGGGGTCCCCAACCCCCGGATCACACCAACCCTCCCTACAGGGGGGGGTCCCCAACCCCCGGACCACACCAACCCTCCTTACAGGGGGGTCCCCAACCCCCGGATCACACCAACCCTCCCCACAGGGGGGTCCCCAACCCCCGGATCATACCAACCCTACCCTACAGGGGGTCCCCAACCCCCGGATCATACCAACCCTCCCCACAGGGGGGTCCCCAACCCCCGGATCATACCAACCCTCCCCCTACACGGGGGGTCCCCAACCCCCGGATCATACCAACCCTACCCTACAGGGGGGTCCCCAACCTCCCGGATCACACCATCCCCCCCCCCTACAGGGGGGTCCCCAACCCCCGGATCACACCAACCCTCCCCCTACAGGGGGGGGCGGGGGGGGGGTCCCCAACCCCCGGATCACACCAACCCTCCTTACAGGGGGGTCCCCAACCCCCGGATCATACCAACCCTACCCTACAGGGGGGTCCCCAACCCCCGGATCATACCAACCCTCCCCACAGGGGGGTCCCCAACCCCCGGATCATACCAACCCTCCCCCTACACGGGGGGTCCCCAACCCCCGGATCATACCAACCCTACAGGGGGGTCCCCAACCTCCCGGATCATACCAACCCTACCCTACAGGGGGGTCCCCAACCTCCCGGATCACACCATCCCCCCCCCCCCTACAGGGGGGTCCCCAACCCCCGGATCACACCAACCCTCCCTCCAGGGGGGTCCCCAACCCTGCATTATACCAATCATACTGGGGGTCTCATTGGCTGACAGCAGCGGGTGCCATGTCTCAGCCAATGAGGGAAATTCCTGGACAACTGATTCTCTTGTGCAACATAACCGGACAGAGAGGGGGCTCCGGTAAGTAATTAGGGGGGCACAGCGAAGGTTTGGAAGAGCGGTACAGGTCATCATAAAAATAAATCATAAAACTGATTCCACCTCCCCATCTCTATACAGAACTTAAAGTGGTGCAACCAAAATAATAAATTAGAAAAAAAATGTTTTACTCCCCTCTAAATGGCTGTTTGCTAGGGGGTCCCTCGTAATCTGCCTCCTTCAGTGCCCGGGCTGGTGACATCACTTCCCCTCGGTGCCGCACCTGCCACGTGTCCCAGGTGACTGAGCGTCATATCACGGCGCTGCTCGTGCATGCGCAGTGGGTGCCCAGCTGTGAAGACACAGCCGGGTGCCCACAGTAAGGATGCCGGCGCTGCCGGGGAACGAGGGGGGGGGGGCATCGCTGGACCCCGGGGACGGGTAAGTGTCCGATTATTAAAAGTCAGCAGCTGCAGTATTTGTAGCGGACTTTTATAATAAATGTAGTGGCCCCTCCTCTCGCCTGTCAGAGAAATGTTTATAAACACCGCTCAGCGCTGAGATACAACTAGAAACAAAGTATCTTTGTGTCATTCAGTTTTTAGATGAAAGGGATGAAGTTGGGTCTGTAACTTTCACACCGGGGGGGGGGGGGGCAATTCTCAGGGGTTCTGCCCCCCCCAGTCAGTACAATGGAGGGCTCTGAACCTGGGGGAGGGGCACTTGAGGGACGTTAGAAAAAGTCCTCCAAGCAGCATCTTTGGGGCGGAGCTATAAATATCACTCCCAAAAACCCCAATCATCGAAATCAATGGGCGGCGCCGCAAAACTGGACTTCTGTCCTTTAGACCCCTTTCACTCCGCCCATCGCGCCGGCAGTAAAACGATGATATTTTTAGTGGCATTTTACCATCGGATTTGCGGCTCATTTCGGCCAATATCGGTGCGCTTTTTTTTTTTTTTAAACCCCCCCCCCCGCAAAACGATGCAATAGCGCCAGTATTACAGCGCTGCCCCATTGATTTCAATGTGGAGCAGCGGTGGGAGGAGCGGGGGGAGGAGCGGTGGGAGAGGAGCGGTGGGAGAGGAGCGGGGGAGGAGGAGCGGTGGAGGAGCGGTGGGAGAGGAGCAGTGGTGAGGTCACCGCGCCAAAGAAGCTGCTGGCGGGACTTTTCCTGACGCCCTCCCAGCGCTGCGCTCCCTCCGCCTATCACACTGCAGACAATGGAGCCGCAGTTTGAGGGCGGATTTCAGGCGCCATTTCTAACGCCCCCCCCCCCATCTTCTCCCCCCCACCCGCCCCCCCCCCCCCCCGGGGATGAGGGAGGGAGGAGGGGAGGAGAGGTGAATGAACAGTGGAGGGGTAGGTAGAGGGGGCGGGGAGGTAGCAGTAGGAGGGGGGAGTTAGTACGAGGGGGAATGAGTAGGGTTATGTAGTAGAATAAATGAGGCTTCAGAGGAAGGCAGAAGTCAGGAGGCACAGGGAGGGCAGTCAGGAGAAAGTAGTAGGTGGAAAGGAAGGGAGGGGAGGGGAGAGGGAGGGGAGGAGGAGGGGAGGGGGCCGGAGAAGGGCAGGCAAATCCCCAGCAGCAGAGAGGGGGGGCAGGGAGGGGGGGGTTCAGAACCCCCCAAAAAAAAAACCCCCCCCTCCCCCCCCCCAAAAAAGGGGAAGGGGGTCCAGACAGGGGGAGGGGGTGGTGAGGGAGGGGGGAAGAGGCAAGGGGGGAAGGGAGAAGAGGTGAGGAAGGGCACAATGGCCGGTCAGGCAGGGCCAGGGGGGGGGAGGGCAGGAGGCAGGAGGTTCAAGGAAGGGGGAGGGAGGGAGGAGCAGCGGGCCAGGTCAAGAGGGGAGAGGGGGAGGGGGAGGGGTCAAGGGGAAAGTTTCAGGGAGGTGGCACAGTTCAGGCAGGGTTCAGAGGCGAGCAGGGGGGGGGGTGGGCACCGGGGGGGGAGGGGAGGAGGGAGGGGGGGGGAGGCACAGGAGGTGGGGGAGGGGGGAGGGAGGGAGAGGGCAGCAGGATCCAGGTTCAGGAGGAGGAGGGTTCAGGGGAATCAGGAAGTCCAGGGAGGAGAGGGGGCGCAGGGGGGGAGGGAGGAGGGAGAGGTGCCAGGAGGGGGAATGAAGCTCAGAGGAGGGGGGGGGGCCAGGGGCAGAGGGGAGGAGGAGGAGGGGGGGGGTTGGCGGGACTTTTCAGGAGGGAGGGGGCTGAGTTCAGGCCCAGAATGGAGGGAGTCCCAGCGCTGCGCTCCCTCAGAGGGCGCCTATCACAGTTCTGCAGACAAGGAGAGAGGGAAGAGAGGGGGGTGGGGGAAGGGGGTGGTTGGGAGCCGCAGGAGGAGGGGTTTGAGGAGGGCGGATTTCAGGCGCAGTTCATTTCTGGGGAGGAGGGGGGAGGAAGAGAGAACGCCCCCAGGAGGGAGGGCCCCGGGGATTGAGGGTTGGGAGGGGGGGGTATAACGCCCCCCCCCCCGGGGTGAAAGGGGTCTTCAGGTCCCGTTATCATGTGACCTAAAAAAATAAAAAATAAAAAACACACCGGCTGGAAAGTGCCGCAAAAATGACGGGCGATTTAGTGATTTTTTAGCGGTTCTCCCGTGTGAAAGGGATGGAAATGAGGTCATTGTAACCACTTAAAGTGGAATATCCCCTCCCCCCCCCCAATAGACAAATCCCAGACTGTGACATCACAATAGAGATATTTGGGGGTTCGGAGAGAAATGGTCTCTATGGGGACACCCCTCCCCCCCGATCTGTGTAATGAATGAGGGGTCACCAGAAGAGGGAGTGAGGAGGAATCTCCTCTATGGAGACACCTCCATAATGTGTCTCCCCTGGTCCCTGTGTATTGGGGCCCCCCTGATCCCTGTGTATTGGGACCCCCCTGATCCCTGTGTATTGGGACCCCCCTGGTCCCTGTGTATTGGGACCCCCCTGATCCCTGTGTATTGGGCCCCCCCCCCCCTGATCCCTGTGTATTGGGGCCCCCCTGATCCCCTGTGTATTGGGACCCCCCCCCCCCCTGATCCCTGTGTATTGGGCCCCCCCCCCTGGATCTCCTGTGTACATTGGGCCCCCCCCCCTCCCCTGGATTGTGATTGGACCCCCACCCTCCCCATCACCCCCCCATTCCGTGTGTATGTGGGCCCCCCCCCCCTGCCCCCTGATCCCTGTGTATTGCCCCACGCCCCCCCCCCTGATCCCTGTGTATTGGGGCCCCCCTGATCCCTGTGTATTGGGCCCCCCCCCCTGATACCTGTGTATTGGCCCCCCCCCATGATCCCTGTGTATTGGGCCCCCCCCCCTGATCCCTGTGTATTGGGACTCCCCCTGGTCCCTGTGTATTGGGACCCCCCTGATTTTCCCTGTGTATTGGGGACCCCCCCTGATCCCTGTGGTATTTGGCCCCCCCCCCTGATCCCTGTGTATTGCCCCCCCCCCCTGATCCCTGTGTATTGGGGCCCCCCCTGATCCCTGTGTATTGGGGCCCCCCCTGATCCCTGTGTATTGGGGACCCCCCCCTGATCCCTGTGTATTGGGGCCCCCCCCCCTGATCCCTGTGTATTGGGGAGCCCCCCCCCCCTGATCCCTGTGTATTGGGGACCCCCCCCTGATCCCTGTGTATTGGGCCCCCCCCCTGATCCCTGTGTATTGGGACCCCCCTGGTCCCTGTGTATTGGGGCCCCCCTGATCCCTGTGTATTGGGGCCCCCTGATCCCTGTGTATTGGCCCCCCCCCCCTGATCCCTGTGTATTGGCCCCCCCCCCCCTTATTCCCCCTGTGTATTGGGCCCCCCCCCTGATCCCTGTGTATTGGGCCCCCCCCTGATCCCTGTGTATTGGGGGGCCCCTAGGGAGGGTGGGTGGGGGGCGGTGGTGGGGTGGGAGTGGGGATGGGGAGTGGTGTGTGATTGGAGTGTCCCTGGGGAATGGTGGTTGGGTGTAGGGGGGTGGGTGGGAGTGGGTTGGGGGGAGATACCCCCTGGTGGGGTGGGGGTGGGTGGGGGATGGGGGTGGGTGGGGGGGGTGGGGGGAATGGGAGGAGGGTAGGGCGGGCGGATGGAATTGAGTGGGGGATTGGGAGGGGGGGGAAGGGGTGGGAGGTGTAATTAGATGGGGGTTGGGTTGGAGGGTCTGTAGAGTTGGATGGGGAGGGGGTTTGGGGGGGAGTTGGAATGTGTATGGGGTGGGCCCCGAGAGAGGAGGTGGTGGGTGGGGGATTGGGAGGGGTTGGGTAGGTGGGTTGGGGGGGAAAGGGTGGAGTAGGGAAGTTGGGGAGGGTTGGGGTGGGTATGGGGGAAAGAGCCCCTGATCCCTGTTGTTTGGGCCCCCCCCTGAGGGGGGGGTGAAGGGGGGCCCTGTGGTTTGGGACCCCCCTGGTCCCTGTGTATTGGGGCCCCCCTGATCCCTGTGTATTGGGTCCCCCCTGATCCCTGTGTATTGGGACCCCCCTGATCCCTGTGTTTTGCCCCCCCCCCTGATCCCTGTGTATTGGGGCCCCCCTGATCCCTGTGTTTTGGGGCCCCCCTGATCCCTGTGTATTGGGGACCCCCCCTGATCCCTGTGTATTGGGGACCCCCCCCTGATCCCTGTGTATTGGGGACCCCCCCCTGATCCCTGTGTATTGGGGACCCCCCCCTGATCCCTGTGTATTGGGCCCCCCCCCCCTGATCCCTGTGTATTGGGACCCCCCTGGTCCCTGTGTATTGGGGCCCCCCTGATCCCTGTGTATTGGGGCCCCCCTGATCCCTGTGTATTGGGGCCCCCCCTGATCCCTGTGTATTGGCCCCCCCCCCCTTATCCCTGTGTATTGGGACCCCCCTGATCCCTGTGTATTGGGCCCCCCCCCCTGATCCCTGTGTATTGGGCCCCCCCTGATCCCTGTGTATTGGGACCCCCCTGGTCCCTGTGTATTGGGGCCCCCCTGATCCCTGTGTATTGGGACCCCCCTGATCCCTGTGTATTGGGACCCCCCTGATCCCTGTGTATTGCCCCCCCCCCCTGATCCCTGTGTATTGGGGCCCCCCTGATCCCTGTGTATTGGGGGCCCCCCTGATCCCTGTGTATTGGGGACCCCCCCTGATCCCTGTGTATTGGGGCCCCCCTGATCCCTGTGTATTGGGGACCCCCCCCTGATCCCTGTGTATTGGGGACCCCCCCCTGATCCCTGTGTATTGGGGCCCCCCCCCCCCCCCCCCCCCCCCCCCTGATCCCTGTGTATTGGGCCCCCCCCCTGATCCCTGTGCTGTGTATTGGGGCCCCCCCTGATCCCTGTGTATTGGGGCCCCCCTGATCCCTGTGTATTGGGGCCCCCCCCCTGATCCCCTGTGTATTGCCCCCCCCCCCTTATCCCTGTGTATTGGGACCCCCCTGATCCCTGTGTATTGGGGCCCCCCTGATCCCTGTGTATTGGGGCCCCCCCTGATCCCTGTGTATTGGGGCCCCCCTGATCCCTGTGTATTGGGGCCCCCCTCCCCCCATATATTATATATCACCGGCTCCTCTCACTTCTCTTGATGACGTGCATGGCTCCGGTCGGTCGGTAGGTCGGTGGGTGGATCGGTAGGTCGGTCGGTGTTTCCTCTCCGGCCTCTGTGAGGTGAAATGGGCGCCAATTCCTGACAAACAAAATTCGCGCCAAACCCGGCTCAGTGACGTCACGTCTGCCCGGGGAGAGAAGCCTCACCTCATTTCATCCCACCGCCACTCCCCCCTGTCACCTGACCTTCCAGGCCCCGCCCTCCAATTAGCGTCACACGGTCTGGTCCACGACAAAATGGCGACTCCCCCTCCTCGCTATATAATAATATATCTACCTCTAGTGTCCATAATTCTCCATGTTCTCAGGCGGATCAGGTGTCCAGTGATGAGGATTTTCTGTCTCCGGGCGGCGGACATTTTGTGTGAGTCTGACCTCAATCCTTCCCGCTTGGTGTTTCGTAAGATTTAGGTGACCCGTCCGAATGTGTAACGGAAGTGACGTGAGATCGCCGCCATCTTGCTAATCCCCGCACTCCTCCACAGCATAAGGATACACCGAGAAGTCTGGAAGCGGACATCTTGTTACACCCACCGGAGTTTTGCATTTCACACTTATGTTTACCAGTAAAGGGAGTTTATAAGCTGATATTCAGGATTTAGAGATCAGACGGAATGTTAGAAGCAGCGGAAAACCTTCTGATCTCACAGGATTACTAATCAGACAGAACATCCGACATCCAAACACTGCGATTTCCAGATCCGGAATATCCCGAATGTTTACCGGGTTTTACACCGCGAGCCTCCGGAGCCGAGAATCTATTCTCTATCGCCTTCTTCAAGTCAAACCCCAACACTTTAGCGGTGCCCAGCAATTTTTGTTTTTATACATATATTTTGCTAATAAATAACATTTCTAATCGTATGAAGTTAATAACAAGAGTTCCCCTTTTATATCTGAACTCGCGGAGTTCCCTTTCACTGTAAGGGGGGACTCTGGGAACTCTGATGTACGGAGAGAACTCTGATGTATGGAGAGGACTCTGATGTAGGGAGAGGACTCTGATGTACGGAGAGGACTCTGATGTACGGAGAGGACTCTGATGTACGGAGAGGACTCTGATGTACGGAGAGGACTCTGATGTACGGGGAGGACTCTGATGTAAGGGGGGAACACTGAGAACTCTGATGTATGGAGAGGACTCTGATGTAAGGGGGAACACTGAGAACTCAGATGTAAGGAGAGGACTCTGATATAAGGGGGAACACTGAGAACTCTGATGTACGGAGAGGACTCTGATGTAAGGGGGAAACACTGAGAACTCTGATGTATGGAGAGGACTCTGATATAAGGGGGAACACTGAGAACTCTGATGTACGGAGAGGACTCTGATGTAAGGGGGGAACACTGAGGACTCTGATGTATGGAGAGGACTCTGATGTACGGAGAGGACTCTGATGTATGGAGAGGACTCTGATGTAAGGGGGAACACTGAGGACTCTGATGTACGGAGAGGACTCTGATGTAAGGGGGAACACTGAGGACTCTGATGTATGGAGAGGACTCTGATGTAAGGGGGAACACTGAGAACTCTGATGTAAGGAGAGGACTCTGATGTACGGAGAGGACTCTGATGTAAGGGGGAACACTGAGAACTCTGATGTACCGAGAGGACTCTGATGTAAGGGGAACACTGAGAACTCTGATGTACGAGAGGACTCTGATGTAAGGGGGAACACTGAGAACTCTGATGTACGTAGAGGACTCTGATGTATGGGGGAACACTGAGAAATCTGATGTATGGAGAGGACTCTGATGTAAGGGGGAACACTGAGAACTCTGATGTATGGGGAGGACTCTGATGTACGGGGGAACACTGAGAACTCTGATGTATGGAGAGGACTCTGATGTAAGGGGGGAACTCTGATGTACGGAGTGGACTCTGATGTAGGGGGAACACTGAGAACTCTGATGTACGAAGAGGACTCTGATGTAAGGGGGAACACTGAGAACTCTGATGTTTGGAGAGGACTCTGATGTAAGGGGAACACTGAGAACTCTGATGTACAGAGAGGACTCTGATGTAAGGGGGAACACTGAGAACTCTGATGTACGGAGAGGACTCTGATGTAATGGGGGAACACTGAGAACTCTGATGTACAGAGAGGACTCTGATGTAAGGGGGAACACTGAGAACTCTGATGTATGGGGAGGACTCTGATGTAAGGGGGAACACTGAGAACTCTGATGTACCGAGAGGACTCTGATGTAAGGGGGAACACTGAGAACTCTGATGTACCGAGAGGACTCTGATGTAAGGGGGAACACTGAGAACTCTGATGTAAGGAGAGGACTCTGATGTATGGAGAGGACTCTGATGTAAGGGGAACACTGAGAACTCTGATGTATGGAGAGGACTCTGATGTAAGGGGGGACACTGAGAACTCTGATGTATGGAGAGGACTCTGATGTAAGGGGGAACACTGAGAACTCTGATGTACAGAGAGGACTCTGATGTAAGGGGGAACTCTGAGAACTCTGATGTATGGAGAGGACTCTGATGTAAGGGGGAACACTGAGAACTCTGATGTACCGAGAGGACTCTGATGTAAGGGGGTAACACTGAGAACTCTGATGTACCGAGAGGACTCTGATGTAAGGGGGAACACTGAGAACTCTGATGTACAGAGAGGACTCTGATGTAAGGGGGAACACTGAGAACTCTGATGTAGGGAGAGGACTCTGATGTAAGGGGGAACACTGAGAACTCTGATGTACCGAGAGGACTCTGATGTAAGGGGGAACACGGAGAACTCTGATGTATGGAGAGGACTCTGATGTAAGGGGGAACACTGAGAACTCTGATGTACGGAGAGGACTCTGATGTAAGGGGAACACTGAGAACTCTGATGTACCGAGAGGACTCTGATGTAAGGGGGAACACGGAGAACTCTGATGTACAGAGAGGACTCTGATGTATGGAGAGGACTCTGATGTACGGAGAGGACTCTGATGTATGGAGAGGACTCTGATATAAGGGGGAACACTGAGAACTCTGATGTACGGAGAGGACTCTGATGTAAAGGGGGAACTCTGAGAACTCTGATGTACGGAGAGGACTCTGATGTAAGGGGAACACTGAGAACTCTGATGTACAGAGAGGACTCTGATGTAAGGGGGAACACTGAGAACTCTGATGTACGGGAGGACTCTGATGTAAGGGGGAACACTGAGAACTCTGATGTACGGAGGGGACTCTGATGTAAGGGGGACACTGAGAACTCTGATGTACGGAGAGGACTCTGATGTAAGGGGGAACACTGAGAACTCTGATGTACCGAGAGGACTCTGATGTAAGGGGAACACTGAGAACTCTGATGTACGGAGAGGACTCTGATGTAAGGGGGAACACTGAGAACTCTGATGTAAGAGAGGACTCTGATGTAAGGGGGAACACTGAGAACTCTGATGTAGAGAGAGGACTCTGATGTAAGGGGGAACTCTGAGAACTCTGATGTACGGAGAGACTCTGATGTAAGGGGGAACACTGATGTACGGAGAGAACTCTGATGTAAGGGGGAACACTGAGGACTCTGATGTAAGGGGAACACTGAGAACTCTGATGTACGGAGAGGACTCTGATGTAAGGGGGAACACTGAGAACTCTGATGTATGGAGAGGACTCTGATGTAAGGGGGAACTCTGAGAACTCTGATGTACGGAGAGAACTCTGATGTAAGGGGGAACACTGAGAACTCTGATGTACAGAGAGGACTCTGATGTAAGGGGGAACACTGAGAACTCTGATGTAAGGGGGAACACTGAGAACTCTGATGTACGGAGGACTCTGATGTAAAGGGGGAACACTGAGAACTCTGATGTAAGGGGAACACTGAGAACTCTGATGTAAGGGGAACACTGAGAACTCTGATGTACAGAGAGGACTCTGATGTAAGGGGGAACACTGAGAACTCTGATGTACAGAGAGGACTCTGATGTAAGGGGGAACACTGAGAACTCTGATGTATGGAGAGGACTCTGATGTAAGGGGGAACTCTGAGAACTCTGATGTACGGAGAGGACTCTGATGTAAGGGGGAACACGGAGAACTCTGATGTACGGAGAGGACTCTGATGTAAGGGGGAACACTGAGGACTCTGATGTATGGAGAGGACTCTGATGTAAGGGGGAACACTGAGAACTCTGATGTACGGAGAGGACTCTGATGTAAGGGGGAACACTGAGAACTCTGATGTATGGAGGGACTCTGATGTAAGGGGGAACACTGAGAACTCTGATGTATGGAGAGGACTCTGATGTAAGGGGAACACTGAGAACTCTGATGTATGGAGAGGACTCTGATGTAAGGGGGAACACTGAGGACTCTGATGTAAGGGAGAGGACTCTGATGTAAGGGGGAACACTGAGAACTCTGATGTAGGGAGAGGACTCTGATGTAAGGGGGGAACACTGAGAACTCTGATGTAAGGGAGAGGACTCTGATGTAAGGGGGAACACTGAGAACTCTGATGTACAGAGAGGACTCTGATGTAAGGGGGAACTCTGAGAACTCTGATGTACGGAGAGGACTCTGATGTAAGGGGGAACACTGAGAACTCTGATGTAAGGGGGAACACTGAGAACTCTGATGTACAGAGAGGACTCTGATGTAAGGGGGAACACTGAGAACTCTGATGTACAGAGAGGACTCTGATGTAAGGGAGAACACTGAGAACTCTGATGTACGGAGAGGACTCTGATGTAAAGGGGAACACTGAGAACTCTGATGTAAGGGGAACACTGAGGACTCTGATGTAAGGGGAACACTGAGAACTCTGATGTACCGAGAGGACTCTGATGTAAGGGGGAACACTGAGAACTCTGATGTACGGAGAGGACTCTGATGTACGGAGAGGACTCTGATGTACGGAGAGGACTCTGATGTAAGGGGAACACTGAGAACTCTGATGTACGGAGAGGACTCTGATGTAAGGGGGAACACTGAGAACTCTGATGTAAGGGGGAACACTGAGAACTCTGATGTACAGAGAGGACTCTGATGTAAGGGGGAACACTGAGAACTCTGATGTACGGAGAGGACTCTGATGTAAGGGGGAACACTGAGAACTCTGATGTACACAGAGGACTCTGATGTAAGGGGGAACACTGAGAACTCTGATGTAAGGGGGGACACTGAGGACTCTGATGTAAGGGGGAACACTGAGAACTCTGATGTACCGAGAGGACTCTGATGTAAGGGGGAACACTGAGAACTGATGTACGGAGAGGACTCTGATGTACGGAGAGGACTCTGATGTAAGGGGGGACACTGAGAACTCTGATGTACGGAGAGGACTCTGATGTACAGAGAGGACTCTGATGTAAGGGGGAACACTGAGAACTCTGATGTACGGGGTGGACTCTGATGTAAGGGGGAACACTGAGAACTCTGATGTAAGGGGTGCTCTGAGAACCCTGATTCCCCTTAGTGTACTCACTCAGAGGCAGGAGAGAGAAGGGGGAGACTTCAGTCACAGGCAGGGATGGATGGTGAGCTCACTCACCCCCTTGGCAGTCAGCACCTCTCTGTATCTGAGGCTGCTGGACTTCAAATTTCCAGCCCCCACTTTCCTTTTCTGAGGCCCAGCCCTGGAGATTGGAGTGTGGGGCAGACGCGGAGGGGCGAGAGGAAGAGGTGCAGGTCGAGCTCTCTCTCCTCTCCTGTCTGTGTGTGTGTTTGCGGGGGGGGGGGTTGTTAGTGTTGGCTTTGGGTAGCATGAAAGAGAGTGTAAAAGATACTCTCAGCTTAGACCACTGCAGCCAACAACCCTGCTGGGAAGCCATAGTCCAGTCTGAATAATGTGTCCACGTTTCAGGCAGTCTGAAACCCGGACGCATGATTCCAAACTCGAACTGTCCGGGTGAATCCCGGACAGGTGGCAACCCTAGCCGAGAATCTAGCCGGCACACCTGTCCTAAATCCTTGTTGTTTTTGACTCTAATATCATGGAATTAATTCATTTATGGAATATTATGTCATGTAATAGATGCTTATATTCTTCTCTATAATATATTTTATTCTAGAAGAGAAATCTCTCTTGCTAATTCTCACCCCTGAGGAAGGAGATACATGTATTCCGAAACGCGTCGGGCATTGTACACTATTTGTAGCGCCCTGCTGGGCAGACGCTAGAATTTAGTTTTGTCTGAAGCCGTAGTTTGGCTCAGACTGATTGTGTTAAAATTCTGGTTCTGTTGCAGTTCAGCTGGGTTGTGTGGTTTTCCCATTGGCCGAGGGGTGGCGCTCTCACCGGTGGCCAGGGTTGGAAACTGCAACAAGCTGGGTGTATTGAGTGCCTCTCTGCCCGGAAACAGTCAGTGGGAGTGGTCTACCCGCTGTGCATTCTGGGAGAGGGTACTTATGGCACAGGCCCTGTGCCAGGGTGCGCGTTCCGACCCTCCTGGCCTAAGGTGTGCCGCTGCCATTTAAAATGTCTCGGGCCGGCTTGCCAGGCGTTTCGTTACTAAAGGGGGGGTCCGGTGCTGTTTTGCCTGCGGGGAGAAGCCAAGCAATTGGAGGATCCAGGGGAGGACTTTTCAGAGAGAGGACCGAGCAACAAGGCCGGTACCTCTAGATCAGGGGTCTCAAACTGGCGGCCCTCCAGCTGTTGCAAAACTACAAGTCCCATCATGCCTCTGCCTGTGGGAGTCATGCTTGTAACTGTCAGCCTTGCAATGCCTCATGGGACTTGTAGTTTCACAACAGCTGAAGGCCCCCAGTTCGAGACCCCCTGATCTAGAAGAGGCTGGAGACTCAGTTGGAGGCCGGGTCCCGGGTCCCCTACCGGACAGTATCGCCGGCTCGGCTGAAAGAGACCGGTACTGTGTGATTGTACTTTGATATTACAAAAGTTACTGGTTAGCCAATCCTGTGGCAGAGACTATGACCGAGCGTCGCACCGGCTGATAGGTCAGTGAGAGGGGCCTATCCGGTGGTGGATGGATCCAGGTGTGGCGCTGTCTGTCCTCTGGATCACGCAGTACCTCTGACCCGCAATTATAATGTACCGGAATTGCCCTCCATCCCTCTATTGGAAGGTCTTTTCTGCGCAGCTCTTTGATGGGACCTCTATGACGGACGCGGTGGAGCGCTGAGGTAACGGGGAGCCCAATCAAATACCAGCAGCTCCTTCGGGGGATTGTATGTACATTGGTGAAAATGTTACACGCACATTCCTCCTGTTACATGATTTCAATTATTTTATACAATATATTTAATAAACTATTTTGTATTTAAAGCGGAGCTCCACCCTAAAGTGGAACTTCCGCTCATCGGAACCACCCCCCCCTCCGGTGCCACAATTGGCACCTGTCAGGGGGGAGGGGGGTACAGATACCTGTATAATACAGGTATCTGCACCCACTTCCGGGCATAGATAGCCACAGAATCTGTGGGTATTTACACCACTTCCTGCGGGGCCCCCCCCCGCTGTCTGCTGGGAAACACACGGATCCCAGAGACAGCAGGGAGCGTCTTTATTGCGCAGCATGACTCGCGCATGCGTAGTAGGGAACCGGGAAGTGAAGCCGCAAGGTGTGTGTGTCTTATGTCTACATACTCTTATTAATAGGTGTCCCTCATTCCCATCAGAAATATAAATCACCAGGACCGGATAGCTTACACCCCAGAGTCCTCGGAGAGCTTAGCCGGATTATAGCCAATAAATCTTAGCAAGTGATGAATTGGATATTACTATGATTTATTGATGTGTACTATTATTTTGTTATGTTTTCTTCTCTCTAGTCACTGCGTTCAACAATATTTCCTGAAACCCTGACAAAGCTACAACTGCAAAACGCGTTGGACCAACTCTCACCCTCCCTTTTTGATCCATATATGATACTTGCCATACTGTTGTTACCTTTTTCAAATATGATAGCAATATACTGTATGGGAGGATGACAAATTGGGAAAGCTGAGCTGTTATTACACTTTTATGTATGCCTAAGGGGATCTTTTCCCCCAAAGAATCTTAATGATTAAATTGAATTGAAATTCTTGATTTTAAAGACATGACTTCCTGAAATTTACCACCGTGAGGGGAAGATTTTGCTGAATGGAGAAAAGCCAAAGCAGTACCAATATTCAAAAGATGCCAAGATATAGTATGTAAACTAACTACAGACCAGTCAGTCTAACATCAATAGTATGTAAACTACCTACAGACCAGTCAGGCTAACATCAATAGTATGTAAACTAACTACAGACCAGTCAGGCTAACATCAATAGTATGTAAACTACCTACAGACCAGTCAGTCTAACATCAATAGTATGTCAACTAACTACAGACCAGTCAGTCTAACATCAATAGTATGTAAACTACCTACCTACAGACCAGTCAGTCTAACATCAATAGTATGTAAACTACCTACAGGCCAGTCAGTCTAACATCAATAGTATGTAAACAAACTACAGGCCAGTCAGTCTAACATCAATAGTATGTAAACCAACTACAGGCCAGTCAGTCTAACATCAATAGTATGTAAACCAACTACAGGCCAGTCAGTCTAACATCAATAGTATGTAAACCACCTACAGGCCAGTCAGTCTAACATCAATAGTATGTAAACTACCTACAGACCAGTCAGTCTAACATCAATAGTATGTAAACTAACTACAGGCCAGTCAGTCTAACATCAATAGTATGTAAACCACCTACAGACCAGTCAGTCTAACATCAATAGTATGTAAACTAACTACAGGCCAGTCAGTCTAACATCAATAGTATGTAAACTACCTACAGACCAGTCAGTCTAACATCAATAGTATGTCAACTAACTACAGACCAGTCAGTCTAACATCAATAGTATGTAAACTACCTACCTACAGACCAGTCAGTCTAACATCAATAGTATGTAAACTACCTACAGGCCAGTCAGTCTAACATCAATAGTATGTAAACAAACTACAGGCCAGTCAGTCTAACATCAATAGTATGTAAACCAACTACAGGCCAGTCAGTCTAACATCAATAGTATGTAAACCAACTACAGGCCAGTCAGTCTAACATCAATAGTATGTAAACCACCTACAGGCCAGTCAGTCTAACATCAATAGTATGTAAACTACCTACAGACCAGTCAGTCTAACATCAATAGTATGTAAACTAACTACAGGCCAGTCAGTCTAACATCAATAGTATGTAAACTACCTACAGGCCAGTCAGTCTAACATCAATAGTATGTAAACTACCTACAGGCCAGTCAGTCTAACATCAATAGTATGTAAACTACCTACAGGCCAGTCAGTCTAACATCAATAGTATGTAAACCACCTACAGGCCAGTCAGTCTAACATCAATAGTATGTAAACTACCTACAGACCAGTCAGTCTAACATCAATAGTATGTAAACCAACTACAGGCCAGTCAGTCTAACATCAATAGTATGTAAACCAACTACAGACCAGTCAGTCTAACATCAATAGTATGTAAACCACCTACAGGCCAGTCAGTCTAACATCAATAGTATGTAAACTACCTACAGGCCAGTCAGTCTAACATCAATAGTATGTAAACTAACTACAGACCAGTCAGTCTAACATCAATAGTATGTAAACCAACTACAGACCAGTCAGTCTAACATCGATAGTATGTATAATACACAGATTTGTAAAACGTTTAACAAAATTTATTTACAAAATGAACATAAAATTACTAGATGAAAAAAACATACAGAGATTTGCAAGAAACACAAATTGCCTCAAAGCTTACAGATTACACTGCCAGTGTAGTCAACTTGGATCATGTATCGTTCAAAGTCACGAATAATAATACTCAGATCTAACAAGTAATAATTTGACATTAAAAAAACGTATACAGAAAGTGTATGGTAGGTAGCTTAGCTCGATTGCCCTACATGTTACGTGTTGTATAAATGCTTCATCAGGAGAATTTGGCGTTCTCTAGAAATAGATAAACAGGATTCAGAAAAATGTATATAAACTCACATGTAGTACATACAATAGTATATTCTTGTGTGATTGGGCTCATATAGATCCAGAACACAACGTACCATCCACCTCCGTCATAGAGTTTAAAGAAAAGAGAGAAAAGAAGGGTGAGGGGAAAAGAACAAAAGAAAGAGCAAAAGACAAGGTTGTGGTTGGGCGGTGATTAGACCTGCGGAGTGCGAGGTGGATCGCACCATGGGAACGGGTGTAACGTGCTCCAAGAATAGAGATTAACATTTTTTTTTATTAAACGTGAAAAACTCCTTTTATTACTTTCATTCCCTAATGAGGGTAGAAGAGATGTTGGTAGGAGCGGGGATAATGATTTTAGACCACCAGGGACAGAAGAGATTGCAGAAACTTCTTTGCCCTAATTAGGGTGTAATATGTATGAAATTATAATTATATAATGTGAACTTTCTAATACATATAAAAATAAACGCAGATTTAATCCAGAATAATCCTGTAATGAATGGACATAATATATATTCTTTATGGTTATATTTGAGCACAGATTGCTCTATTATCTTTGCGTTATTTCTGTGTACTATGACTTTTTTTTTTTTAAAGTCAGGTAATTGCTGGATGTTCTTCAGCTCCCCATAACCCGTAGTGTTGCTGCTCACCGAGGTCCTGATGCTGACCCAGCTTGCTCCTGACCCTGCTCTGTGAAATCCACATACTGACTTCTTGTCTCTGACCACGAGATTCTACTTGTCTATGCTTTTGCTTGGCAACCCGCGAACAACCCTGGAAGTTACCGGCGTGAGTATACTCGAGTTTTCATAGGTTCCTCTACCATGTTAAAATATACACAAAATTGTGCAATGGGTGCGCTCTGAATCAACCTTAAAATTCCAGTAGATTAATTAAAAAGATTCCTTTGTGCAAAACGTGCTCCATATGTGGTGTGTAGAAAATGCATATATCCGTGAAAATGACATAAATAAATAAAAAACTTGCTTGATTGAATGTTGTGTGGTACCAGTGAATTTTAAAATGTATATTATATTGTGCTTAGTGGGTTTTTTTATTAAAGAAGCCACAACTGTGTCAAATACTTGTTAATTAGAATCCACTATTTAGTCCATGCATTGGTTATTTGCCTGTTTGGAATTTACTGCGGCCGCATTGTGGGTTTTCCTCATTAGTTGGTCCTGTAGCTTATTTGAATAAATCGCTTTGTGTTAAGCAATCAGACAATGAGCCAAAACCACCATTAATTAATTAAATAGTTTACTTAATTGACCCTTTTTTAGTGTGGTTAAAAGATAAGCACCGATAAGCACCGTCAATGGATATAAGTGCTGTTACTGGTGTGTGATAAATTAGTATAAAAATCACTTTCACTTATCTTTAAAATGATGCTTCCTGGTGATCTCATCCGCTTTACCCTTCTTGTCCCTTCTCGTGCTTAAATGAGGGTATAAAAGAGAAATACAAAACACATTGCGCAGTGTTGCTGTAGTTTCAAGGGATCCCTTGATAAAGTCACGTGACTGTGACGCAACGCGCCGGGAGGAGGAGCCTAGTGACGTCACCGAGACAACGAAGACGAGCAGGGCAGAGAGCCCGATACAGTGCCTGA
Organism: Lithobates sylvaticus; assembly: GCA_028564925.1. NCBI lineage: Eukaryota > Metazoa > Chordata > Amphibia > Anura > Ranidae > Lithobates > Lithobates sylvaticus. The sequence continues at coordinate 635,814,024 of CM053027.1, read as the reverse complement.
CACATTCTTGCTACCGCACTCATATCGTAGGGTGCTGTGTGAGTAGATTGGCATATGCCATATTTCTCCACATTATTTCAACTACAGCAACACTGCGCAATGTGTTTTGTATTTCTCTTTTATACCCTCATTTAAGCACGAGAAGGGACAAGAAGGGTAAAGCGTATGAGATCACCATGAAGCATCATTTTAAAGATAAGTGAAAGTGATACTTATACTAATTTATCACACACCAGTAACAGCACTTATATCCATTGACGGTGCTTATCTTTTAACCACACTAAAAAAGGGTCAATTAAGTAAACTAATTAATTAATTAATGGTGGTTTTGTCTGATTGCTTAACACAAAGCGATTTATTCAAATAAGCTACAGGACCAACTAATGAGGAAAACCCACAATGCGGCCGCAGTAAATTCCAAACAGGCAAATAACCAATGCATGGACTAAATAGTGGATTCTAATTAACAAGTATTTGACACAGTTGTGGCTTCTTTAACCGCTTCAATACAGGGCTTTTAAACACCCTTCCTTACCAGAGTACTTTTTGCGATTCGGCACTGCGTCGCTTTAACTAACAATTGCGCGGTCGTGCGACGTTACACCCAAACAAAATTGACGTCCTTTTTTTCCCACAAAATAGAGCTTTCTTTTGGTGGTATTTGATCGCCCCTGCGGTTTTTATTTTTTGCGCTATAAACAAAAGAAGAGCGACAATTTTGAAAAAAAACACAATATTTTTTTACTTTTTTGCTATAATAAATATCCCATTTTTAAAAAAAAAAAAAACAATTTTTTTTCCTCAGTTTAGGCCGATACGTATTCTTCTACATATTTTTGGTAAAAAAAAATCGCAATAAGCGTATATTGATCGGTTTGCGCAAAAGTTATAGCGTCTACAAAATAGGGGATAGATTTATTGAAATTTTTTTTTTTTTATTTTACTAGTAATGGCGGCGATTTGCGATTTTTTTTTTTTTCGTGACTGCGACATTGCGGCGGACACTTCGGACACTTTTGACACATTTTTGGAACCATTCACATTTACACAGCGATCGTTGCTATAAAATTGCAATGATTACTGTGTAAATGTGACTGGCAGGGAAGGGGTTAACACTAGGGGGCGCTGGAGGGGTTAATGTGTGTCCCTAATAGGAGTGATTCTAACTGTAGGGGGAGGGGACTTAAGGGGAGGAGACCGATCATGTGATCCTCTGTACTGGGATCACATGATCGGTCTCCTCTCCGCTGACAGGACGTGGAGCTGTGTGTTTACACCCCATCATTACACACACAGCTCCACGGTCCCGCCCGGTCCCGTTGTTTTAAAGGGCAATCGCGGGTGCCCGGCGGTCATCGCGGCCGCCGGGGCACTCGCACCGGGTCCCGAGCGATGCCGCGGGCGCGCGCCCCCCAGGCGGCCGGGAATCCGAGGACGTCATATGACGCCCACCCAGGATGGTAGATCCACCTTGTGGGCGTCATATGACTATGGGCGGGTATTGAAGTGGTTAATAAAAACCCCACTAAGCACAATATAATATACATTTTAAAATTCACTGGTACCACACAACATTCAATCAAGCAAGTTTTTTATTTATTTATTTATGTCATTTTCACGGATATATGCATTTTCTACACACCACATATGGAGCACGCTTTGCACAAAGGAATCTTTTTAATTAATCTACTGGAATTTTAAGGTTGATTCAGAGCGCACCCATTGCACAATTTTTTGTGTATTTTAACATAACTTTTCACGTGTGAGAACACCAATTTATGGGTTGCAGCCATATCATTTGGTTATCTTAAAACTAATGTTGCATCTCTGTTTTTAAATATTTATTCTAGCGCTTGAGTATACAAATCTAATACTTCCTCTCCCATGTGCCACCCTGTGGTCTGCCAACTACAATCCTCGCTTGGTGTCTGCACCTGGCACCTATGCTACTTTGAGCCTTGTTGTGCTTCTACCCCCTTTAGGAGGTGCTTGGACCACAGCCACAAGGAAAGGCCTCTTGTTAAGTTGGCCTCTACACAAGATACATGAGAAGGTGGCAGAACACCACAGTCTATTTTTAAGGCTCTGTAGCCATAGATGCTCGAGAGCAAACAGTGCATGTGTGCTACTTACACTCAGCCTCTAAGACAGCAGCTCTCACAGGGAAGTCCAGGGTGCGTCTGGGCACCGCAGGCCGGCGGCTGAAGAAGCCTGGGGTCTGGGCACCGCAGGCCGGCGGCTGAAGAAGCCTGGGGTCTGGGCACCGCAGGCCGGCGGCTGAAGAAGCCTGGGGTCTGGGCACCGCAGGCCGGCGGCTGAAGAAGCCAGACCACTGCACAGGATGATGTGTTTCTCCACTGTAACACTACCCCCGTAGGGGTTGCATATGACCGGGTTCACCACTCCTACACAGCCAGATGAGTAGCATTCTCAGCTTTCATCCAGACACAAGGAACACTCTGAGCTTTATTTTTTTTTCTTATGGTGGATATAACTTGGGCATTCCATAATTCCTATTCCCCAACCAACTTGAAAGAAACAAAACCCAGGAACACCTTCCAATTCAGTACTTCACTCCCAGACACCAACATTCTCTAAGTGAAAAGATGGAACAGACTAGGAACTCTCCTCAAGGGCCACCAACAGTCCCCTCAGCACCCCATCTTCCACCCAACGCCTCTGCCAGCATGACTGATCCATATTTAAGGGCTGGCTTAACCCCCTGCAAGGCCCACTGCCTGAGGATTGGCCAAACTCACCAAAGTATGCAGAACAGTCCTCCTAGCCTTCACCCGCTAGCTTGCAGAACGTTCTCCACAGTGGTGGCTGCACATGGAATTGAATGGGGCTTTTTCTTTTGAAGCACATGATTAGAGTTTGAAGGCTCAAATTGGCTTAAAAAAAAAAAAAGTGGGCTCAGGGCGCACCCAGTTGTGGGACAATAGTGAATAAACTGACCAAACAAGGGGGTGGGGGGCCAGCCAGTTTTATTGCTGCCCCCCCAAATATGGAACAGCCACCACTGGTTCTACAGCTTTCCAGAACTGGGGGGGGGAGGCACCAGAGCTCTGCTGGCATGGGTCACCCAGCTCTGACCCAATTGAGACACTCAGATTTAAGCATGAGGGATACATTTTCCTGCACTCACGCAAGGGCGCTCCACCACTAGAAGCTGATTGGTGCTCCCTGCGGCAGTTGGGTCTAGGTGGCTGTGGGCTCCTTCCTGCCCCCACACCAGGAGTAAGAGTAAAGTACACACCAGACTACATGCCCAGCTCCTCACCCCTCAAGGGTACGACTCTGGGTGGGTTCTGGTGATCAAAGGGGGGAAAAAAAAAAAATCAGCACCTGGGCATAGCAAGTCCATGGGCACCATGTGACACCACTAAGGGTTAAGTCCGAGCACCGCTCCCCAATGACTCCCCTCATCAGCACCGCTCCCCAATGACTCCCCTCATCAGCACTGCACACTATTAGAATTCTCTAATTACAAGGAGTTGCCCAAAAATTCATTTTCATTCTTCGGGTCATTCATTATGATCAAAATTAATTATTTCAAATAAATTCCTAACTTCGGAAAAATTCCAGTTCGTTCCATTTGTTTAGATGCGGAATTCAGAAATTCTAAAATCCAAAATAATTTGGAAATTCAAAATAACTTTTAAGTAATAAAATTTCCTTTCAAATTTGGCTGCTTAACATTAACAAAATATGAATTTATCTGAAGTAACGATTTAATAAATATAAAAATGTAATTGTTAATTTGTTACGTTCCATTCGTTTAGCTGCGGCATTCGCCATTTCGGATAATTCGTAACTTCAGATAAATTCGTTACGTTCACCAACAGCCAAAATTAAAAGGAAATTCCAATACCTAAAATTTAATAGTTTAGTCATTTCAAATTTTTTGTGTTTTTCGGATTTTCATTCATTTGAAAATATCAACTTCCATCGAATAACAAATTTGGAGCAAAACAAACGTCTACAAGGAGTTCTCCTTTTACATAAGGTGGAGAAGAGGGTTGGCGACATCTCAATCCCTTCCCCCCCCCATGGAAGGTGCAGATCATGGACTTCTAAATCCTCTATATGAATTCCAGGCGCAGCAAAACAATGCTATGAGTAAGCACTGATTTCAGTACGAAACGCGTCAGGTCTGTACCCCTTCCCTTGCTGTGGATTATTTGACGTGACCTTCGTTTTTTAACAAAAGCACAGGATTTTAAATTTTTTCCTGTGTGCGGCTATCCAGAGTTTTTCCTGCCATCACCTGCCTATTGCAGCAAAACAAAGCTGTTGATCGTCATGCAGCTTGTTTCCCTTAGAAAGCAGCCACAGCCTGAGCAGAACATTCATGCTGTTACATGGAAGCAGTGTCCTCTCTGCAGAGGTCTGGGTCAGAGGAAACTAATCTGAGCTAGGAGTCTGATTAAGCAGGAGGCAGCGTTTGACCTCTGCATAGAGACCACTGCTTCCACTGAAATCAACAGTCTTCTCTGCAGCATGCTGGCAGGGAATGGACTTTTCTACCCAGGCTGTGGCTGCTTTCCGGAGACTTTGACCACATGTTTCATGCACTTGGAGTATTTAGTGGACTAAAGAACTGAAAGTTCAGTTTGGCTTTAACCCCAAATCTTTATTAAATGGTCTCCGCCCACCGCCCAGTCTGCGCCCACCGCCCAGTCTGCGCCCAGTCGCCGCCCACCGCCAAGTCTCCGCCCACCGCCAAGTCTCCGCCCACCGCCAATAAAGAGCCATGAACACGGGTTTAATTCATTTTTTTTTTATTTTAAAGACTGCAGTGTTTTTTTTTTTTATCTCCTCAACAATACAAATCTCCATGTGATATGTACACAAGGCTCAGATATGACGAAACACCGACTGAGCGTCTGAACCTTCAATTTACAGGGTGAGGAACCCAGAGACTCAACACAAAGACTTTATTTACAAAACTCATTTTATACAAAAAGGAAAAAACAAAAAAAAAACAAAAAATCTGTACAATTCAGTGCAAAGCATAAGCCACATCTAGTGTCAGCGAGGTCACCACCCAGTCCACGTGGCACAAGGATGACATCTGTGCCAGGCGCGGTCAGGGTGCAATGTGGTCATCCCCACCGGGGACGGTCCGGGATCAGACTATGTATTTGAAGCTGTAGGTTTTGTCGCAGGGAAGCCTCTGGCCCTTGCATCGGCCGCACAGCTCCTGGCAGTGGGGGCGCTTCAGGTCAATGTGGCGTCTCTCGGGGCAGGAACACAAGGCCTTCATGCAGCTCTGGAATAAGAAAGGTTGGGGTTAAGGTCCAAGCCACACTGCAGGCATCTACTGGGGGTTGGCCAATATCATGGCTGTTGCCCACATTATGGCCACCAGGAGAAGTAGAGGCTTCAGGTCTATGTGACATCTCTCAGGGCAGGAACACAAGGCCTTCATACAGCTCTGGCATAAGAAGCGTGGGGTCAAGGTCTAAACTATTGTAGGCATCAACTGGAGGGTTAGTAGAATCCGGTTAATTGATGTCTCTTGGGGTAGGAACACAAGGCCTTCAGACAGATAAGCATTAGGGTTAAGGTCTAAATGACGTTGTAGTCATTCACAGGGGGTGGGGCATTGTTATGGCTGACAAGAGGGGTACTGGCCCAAGGTCAGTGTGACTTCAAAGCCTTTGTGTAGTTCTAGCATAAGAATTTTTTGGGGTTAAGGTCTAAACCACACTGTAGGATCCCACATGGAGGGACAGTGGCCCACACTGTAGGATCCCACACGGAGGGACAGTGGCCCACATGAAGGGCCCACATGGAGGGACAGTGGCCCACATGAAGGGCCCACATGGAGGGACAGTGGCCCACATGAAGGGCCCACATGGAGGGACAGTGGCCCGCATGAAGGGCCCACATGGAGGGACAGTGGCCCACATGAAGGGCCCACATGGAGGGACAGTGGCCCACATGAAGGGCCCACATGGAGGGACAGTGGCCCACATGAAGGGCCCACATGGAGGGACAGTGGCCCACATGAAGGGCCCACATGGAGGGACAGTGGCCCACATGAAGGGCCCACATGGAGGGACAGTGGCCCACATGAAGGGCCCACATGGAGGGACAGTGGCCCACATGAAGGGCCCACATGGAGGGACAGTGGCCCACATGAAGGGCCCACATGGAGGGACAGTGGCCCACATGAAGGGCCCACATGGAGGGACAGTGGCCCACATGAAGGGCCCACATGGAGGGACAGTGGCCCACATGAAGGGCCCACATGGAGGGACAGTGGCCCACATTAAGGGCCCACATGGAGGGACAGTGGCCCACATGAAGGGCCCACATGGAGGGACAGTGGCCCACATGAAGGGCCCACATGGAGGGACAGTGGCCCACATGAAGGGCCCACATGGAGGGACAGTGGCCCACATGAAGGGCCCACATGGAGGGACAGTGGCCCACATGAAGGGCCCACATGGAGGGACAGTGGCCCACATGAAGGGCCCACATGGAGGGACAGTGGCCCACATGAAGGGCCCACATGGAGGGACAGTGGCCCACATGAAGGGCCCACAAGGAGGGACAGTGGCCCACATGAAGGGCCCACAAGGAGGGACAGTGGCCCACATGAAAGGCCCACAAGGAGGGACAGTGGCCCACATGAAGGGCCCACAAGGAGGGACAGTGGTCCACATGAAGGGCCCACAAGGAGGGACAGTGGTCCACATGAAGGGCAACAAGGAGGGACAGTGGCCCACATTAGGGCAACAAGGAGGGACAGTGGCCCACATTAGGGCAACAAGGAGGGACAGTGGCCCACATCAGGGCAACAAGGAGGGACAGTGACTTTAGTTCATTGTAACATCTTTTCTCCTTTGGGACAGGAACACAAGGCATTATTGCAGCTCTGTGATGGGCATCTACTGGGGGTGGCCATTATTATGGCTGCCAGGGGGGGGTAGTGACTTCAGGTCAATGACATCTCTTGGGGTAGACACATTAGACCTCCATGCAGCTCTGGAATAAGAAGTTGGGGTGGTCAAGTTCTTAATCCTATTGTAGACATCCTTTGGGGTTGGCACACATTATGGCTGCCAGGAGGGGTAGTCGCCCACATTATGGCATCAGGAGGGGTAGTGGCTTCAGGTCAATGTGATGTCTCTTTGGACAGATATACAAGGCCTTCAAGCAGCTCTGGAATAAGGAGAGTTGGAGTTGAGGTCAGCCAGTCTGTAGGCATCTATTGGGTGTGTTGGGTACAGATGAAGGCCAAGTGATTGCTTTTAAACATAAGCCGTACCAAGGAAATATGGCAGAGCCTGCTGATCCCCACCCCCACCCCCTGTTTAAACTCACTGCTGATCTGATGGCTTCAGTACTTTAGACCCCCAACAAGTTCCGTCATTCACTAAAGCAATACATCAGCCCTGGTGTCCAAGAAATCGGTGATTTACATACCAATGGCACCTTTGGTGGCAATGTACCCAGAGACCAGATTGGAAGAAACAAGAATCATATAATGCTTGAGAGGTAAAAGGCTTTTACCAGCTCCACATTAGTGGCAGACATATTGGTGGCTGGGATGGGGAGAGGCCCAGGTCTACTACTAGGGGGCGCCAGAGGCAGGGAGGAGAGGGGCCCAGGTCTACTACTAGGGGGCGCCAGAGGCAGGGAGGAGAGGGGCCCAGGTCTACTACTAGGGGCGCCAGAGGCAGGGAGGAGAGGGGCCCAGGTCTACTACTAGGGGCGCCAGAGGCAGGGAGGAGAGGGGCCCAGGTCTACTACTAGGGGCGCCAGAGGCAGGGAGGAGAGGGGCCCAGGTCTACTACTAGGGGCGCCAGAGGCAGGGAGGAGAGGGGCCCAGGTCTACTACTAGGGGCGCCAGAGGCAGGGAGGAGAGGGGCCCAGGTCTACTAGAGGGCGCCAGAGGCAGGGAGGAGAGGGGCCCAGGTCTACTAGAGGGCGCCAGAGGCAGGGAGGGGCCCAGGTCTACTACTAGGGGCGCCAGAGGCAGGGAGGGGCCCAGGTCTACTACTAGGGGCGCCAGAGGCAGGGAGGGGCCCAGGTCTACTACTAGGGGCGCCAGAGGCAGGGAGGAGAGGGGCCCAGGTCTACTACGAGGGGCGCCAGAGGCAGGGAGGAGAGGGGCCCAGGTCTACTACTAGGGGCGCCAGAGGCAGGGAGGAGAGGGGCCCAGGTCTACTACTAGGGGCGCCAGAGGCAGGGAGTGGAGGGGCCCAGGTCTACTACTAGGGGCGCCAGAGGCAGGGAGGGGAGGGGCCCAGGTCTACTACTAGGGGCCGCCAGAGGCAGGGAGGGGAGGGGGGCCCAGGTCTACTACTAGGGGCGCCAGAGGCAGGGAGGGGAGGGGCCCAGGTCTACTACTAGGGGCGCCAGAGGCAGGGAGGGGAGGGGCCCAGGTCTACTACTAGGGGCGCCAGAGGCAGGGAGGGGAGGGGCCCAGGTCTACTACTAGGGGCGCCAGAGGCAGGGAGGGGAGGGGCCCAGGTCTACTACTAGGGGCGCCAGAGGCAGGGAGGGGAGGGGCCCAGGTCTACTACTAGGGGCGCCAGAGGCAGGGAGGGGAGGGGCCCAGGTCTACTACTAGGGGCGCCAGAGGCAGGGAGGGGAGGGGCCCAGGTCTACTACTAGGGGCGCCAGAGGCAGGGAGGGGAGGGGCCCAGGTCTACTACTAGGGGCGCCAGAGGCAGGGAGGGGAGGGGCCCAGGTCTACTACTAGGGGCGCCAGAGGCAGGGAGGGGAGGGGCCCAGGTCTACTACTAGGGGCGCCAGAGGCAGGGAGGGGAGGGGCCCAGGTCTACTACTAGGGGCGCCAGAGGCAGGGAGGGGAGGGGCCCAGGTCTACTACTAGGGGCGCCAGAGGCAGGGAGGGGAGGGGCCCAGGTCTACTACTAGGGGCGCCAGAGGCAGGGAGGGGAGGGGCCCAGGTCTACTACTAGGGGGCGCCAGAGGCAGGGAGGGGAGGGGCCCAGGTCTACTACTAGGGGCGCCAGAGGCAGGGAGGTGAGGGGCCCAGGTCTACTACTAGGGGCGCCAGAGGCAGGGAGGAGAGGGGCCCAGGTCTACTACTAGGGGCGCCAGAGGCAGGGAGGAGAGGGGCCCAGGTCTACTACTAGGGGCGCCAGAGGCAGGGAGGAGAGGGGCCCAGGTCTACTACTAGGGGCGCCAGAGGCAGGGAGGAGAGGGGCCCAGGTCTACTACTAGGGGCGCCAGAGGCAGGGAGGAGAGGGGCCCAGGTCTACTACTAGGGGCGCCAGAGGCAGGGAGGAGAGGGGCCCAGGTCTACTACTATGGGCGCCAGAGGCAGGGAGGAGAGGGGCCCAGGTCTACTACTATGGGCGCCAGAGGCAGGGAGGAGAGGGGCCCAGGTCTACTACTAGGGGCGCCAGAGGCAGGGAGGAGAGGGGCCCAGGTCTACTACTAGGGGCGCCAGAGGCAGGGAGGAGAGGGGCCCAGGTCTACTACTAGGGGCGCCAGAGGCAGGGAGGAGAGGGGCCCAGGTCTACTACTAGGGGCGCCAGAGGCAGGGAGGAGAGGGGCCCAGGTCTACTACTAGGGGCGCCAGAGGCAGGGAGGAGAGGGGCCCAGGTCTACTACTAGGGGCGCCAGAGGCAGGGAGGAGAGGGGCCCAGGTCTACTACTAGGGGCGCCAGAGGCAGGGAGGAGAGGGGCCCAGGTCTACTACTAGGGGCGCCCGAGGCAGGGAGGAGAGGGGCCCAGGTCTACTACTAGGGGCGCCTGAGGCAGGGAGGAGAGGGGCCCAGGTCTACTACTAGGGGCGCCAGAGGCAGGGAGGAGAGGGGCCCAGGTCTACTACTAGGGGCGCCAGAGGCAGGGAGGAGAGGGGCCCAGGTCTACTACTAGGGGCGCCAGAGGCAGGGAGGAGAGGGGCCCAGGTCTACTACTAGGGGCGCCAGAGGCAGGGAGGAGAGGGGCCCAGGTCTACTACTAGGGGCGCCAGAGGCAGGGAGGAGAGGGGCCCAGGTCTACTACTAGGGGCGCCAGAGGCAGGGAGGAGAGGGGCCCAGGTCTACTACTAGGGGCGCCAGAGGCGGGGAGGAGAGGGGCCCAGGTCTACTACTAGGGGCGCCAGAGGCAGGGAGGAGAGGGGCCCAGGTCTACTACTAGGGGCGCCAGAGGCGGGGAGGAGAGGGGCCCAGGTCTACTACGGGCACCAGAGGCGGGGAGGAGAGGGGCCCAGGTCTACTAGCGGCACCAGAGGCGGGGAGGAGAGGGGCCCAGGTCTACATGTGTCAGAGGCAGGGAGGAGAGAGGCCCAGGTCTACTAGGGGGCCGCCAGAGGCAGGGAGGAGAGGGGCCCAGGTCTACTAGGGGCCGCCAGAGGCAGGGAGGAGAGGGGGGCCCAGGACTACTAGGGGCCGCCAGAGGCAGGGAGGAGAGGGGCCCAGGTCTACTAGGGGCCGCCAGAGGCAGGGAGGAGAGGGGCCCAGGTCTACTAGGGGCCGCCAGAGGCAGGGAGGAGAGGGGCCCAGGTCTACTAGGGGGCCGCCAGAGGCAGGGAGGAGAGGGGCCCAGGTCTACTAGGGGCCGCCAGAGGCAGGGAGGAGAGGGGCCCAGGTCTACTAGGGGCCGCCAGAGGCAGGGAGGAGAGGGGCCCAGGTCTACTAGGGGCCGCCAGAGGCAGGGAGGAGAGGGGCCCAGGTCTACTAGTGGCCGCCAGAGGCAGGGAGGAGAGGGGCCCAGGTCTACATGTGTCAGAGGCAGGGAGGAGAGAGGCCCAGGTCTACTAGGGGCGCCAGAGGCAGGGAGGAGAGGGGCCCAGGTCTACTAGGGGCGCCAGAGGCATGGAGGAGAGGGGCCCAGGTCTACTAGGGGCGCCAGAGGCAGGGAGGAGAGGGGCCCAGGTCTACTAGGGGGCGCCAGAGGCAGGGAGGAGAGGGGCCCAGGTCTACTAGGGGCGCCAGAGGCAGGGAGGAGAGGGGCCCAGGTCTACTAGGGGCACCAGAGGCAGGGAGGAGAGGGGCCCAGGTCTACTAGGGGCACCAGAGGCAGGGAGGAGAGGGGCCCAGGTCTACTAGGGGGCGCCAGAGGCAGGGAGGAGAGGGGCCCAGGTCTACTAGGGGCACCAGAGGCAGGGAGGAGAGGGGCCCAGGTCTACTAGGGGGGGGGCGCCAGAGGCAGGGAGGAGAGGGGCCCAGGTCTACTAGGGGCACCAGAGGCAGGGAGGAGAGGGGCCCAGGTCTACTAGGGGCGCCAGAGGCAGGGAGGAGAGGGGCCCAGGTCTACTAGGGGCACCAGAGGCAGGGAGGAGAGGGGCCCAGGTCTACTAGGGGCACCAGAGGCAGGGAGGAGAGGGGCCCAGGTCTACTAGGGGCACCAGAGGCAGGGAGGAGAGGGGCCAATATGGAGGATGAGACTTGAAGGTCGGACTTACCTTACACTCGATGGACTCCACGTAGTAGGGATTGTAGCCGTTCAGACATTTGTGGCAATATTGTTTGAAGTAAACCTGAAAAACAAAAAACTGACATCCTGAGAATCCCGAGACTGAAGGAGGCGTCCATACACCAATCTGACCACCCAATCCAATGCCCGGAATTTACTTCTTCAGTCAAGCTGCCCGCAGCCTCTGATGTGTGGTAACATTTTGGTCCATCCCATTCAGTATGAATTCTGGTGGTTGGGCATGTTAAATGGCATGTCCAGCCAACAAACCAACCTAGCCCAAGCCCCACCCCCGATCATGTCCCATTATTGCCCTTTCCCTGGTTCCCGTAGATAAGATATTATATAGAGAGCGCCCACATGGGGGCGACACGCCATATATAGAGAGCGCCCACATGGGGGCGACACGCCATATATAGAGAGCGCCCACATGGGGGCGACACGCCATATATAGAGAGCGCCCACATGGGGGCGACACGCCATATATAGAGAGCGCCCACATGGGGGCGACACGCCATATATAGAGAGCGCCCACATGGGGGCGACACGCCATATATAGAGAGCGCCCACATGGGGGCGACACACCATATATAGAGAGCGTGCACTTACTCAAGATGGCCACGGCTAGAAATGCTAGGGGCTGTTTTCAAAATGATTTCTCAGCAAAATAAAGCACGGAGACACGGACAAGCGGCTGGATCGAGAGATTAATGGTGTGATGAGTCACTTTGGGTGGGGGGCTTGGAGCCCAGCTTACCTTGGAGAGCACTGGAGACTCCACGTCCAGCTCCCACGGCCCCTCCTATGTGTAAATCACCCTGTGTTGGACTCCTTGCTGGGATCGTTTGGGGTGTGGCCGTGTCCCGTTGTTCTATTGTGTCTGAGAAGTGTATTATGGGATTGTGCTGCCTGGCTGTGAACTCATCCAAACCTCCACCTGGACCCAAGGTCCGGATAGCAGGAGGGGTACAGATACCAGCCGCCATGGAAGAGGAATTCCAAAGGCGATAGCGAGAGATGCGGATGCAGCACAGAGGACCGGTATCGGTGCAGGTCCTGCTGGGATGGTGCGATTCTGTCCGCCTACAACTCTGGAAGGAAGCGCTAGCTACAAGAGCACCACCAGGGAAAAAAAAGTCTCTCCTCTATCCATCCAAGGTACTGGTCGCAGTATGAAGTGCGAATGCCGTTATTTGGGGGGGGGGGGGGGGACAACTGAACCAGGAGTGGACAGCTGAGTTAAGCCGGCTGATCCAGGCAGAGATGCGGTTGGACAGCTGAGTTAAGCCGGCTGATCCAGGCAGAGATGCGGTTGGACGAGAGCGACAGAGCCCTCCGGTGGTATGTGGCCCAAGCATGCCCGTGGACAGCAGATGCCAGCCCCACGGAAGGCTTTGACCACGGCCTGGGATTGTTTTACCGATGCCATCTTCTGGGTTCCACAGACAGGAGAACCTCTCTACCCACCACACCAGTTCCAGGGATTTAATAGACTTGTTTGCCAGGGAAAAAACCCAGTGAACATCCAGCAGAAGAGCTGGTATGGGGCCGAAAATCACTGGGCTCTGCCCAGCACCATCTTCATTCTATGGGCAGGAGACTGAACTTCTATCCCCAGACACCAGTTAGAGACTGGGGATTGGATAGACTTTTCTGCTGAGGAAGATCCCGGAGAGCCTCCAGGAGAAGAGCTGGTAGGGCCAAGCTTCACTGAGCTCCGCCCAGCACCAACATCTGGAGTTACATGAGACGTCACCAGCTGAAGTGCTGCCCACCAGAGGGTCCAAGACTTCTGCACCACATCTGGGGCAGCTCAAGGCTCTGGGTGAGAAGGTGGTGGGAGAGGGAGCAGCCAGGTGAGGGAGAGGGAGCAGCCAGGTGAGGGAGAGGGAGCAGCCAGGTGAGGGAGAGGGAGCAGCCAGGTGAGGGAGAGGGAGCAGCCAGGTGAGGGTAAGGGAGATGGAGCAGCCGGCTTCCCTTCCCAGCAACAAACATCTCCCCCAGAATGCCCCCAACCCAGCAGAAGAGCTGGCAGAGTGCTTCTGGCCTCTGTCCACAACAATCGACTCCTCAGGAGCTCCAGGGAGAGAATGCAAATGGCGTCTCGCAATTGCACTTTGTGTGGGGGGTTTGTGGAACTGAGCTTACCTTGGAGAGCTCTGGAGACTGTGTCCAGCTCCCCCTCCTATGTGTAAGTCACCCTGTGTCCATTAGGGGGCACAGGGTGACTGAGAACCCCACTATGATCTGTGCTGGTCGGACTCGCTGTACAGCCACACTGGAATGGTGTGTGTATATTCTATATATAGTGGGTTGTCTCAGGCTGTTGGACTCTTTGCTGGGATTGTTTGGGGTGTGGCCGTGTCCCATTGTTCTGTTGTGTCTTGGAAGAAGTGTATTATGGGATGAATGTTTGTATTGGTTTTCCTGGCATGTACACCGGGGGCAGGGAGGGGGGTGGGGGATTCCTCCATCAACCTCCCCGCTGATAGGTGGTTTATTGTTCAAATGTTTCAAAGCCTGTGTGTCCCTGATTGCTGATTGGACAGTTAACTCCGCCCTGAATCCAGTGCAGGGGAGGGTGTGATTGGTCCGCTCCCTGCAGACAGTACACGGCTCACCCTCCATTCTGACACATTAAAGATCAAACCGCTTCCTGGTCTCTCCCGGATCAGTGCTGCTGATCTCCTGCAGCCTCTTTGCAGCCACTTCCTGTCTCCATACACTCCATTGATGTCTGCACAGCACTCCAGTAGGTGACAACCATGGACCCTGTGAGAGGTGTCACCCCAGGGAGTCATGTTACCGGGTGACAATTGGGGACACAGCTTTACATTCCATGTGATGACTCCAAGACTCACCTTATTGGTTCCCGAAACGCACCAGACGTAGGCGCTCTCCCACCGCACCTGACACCCCCGGCAATGGAAGAAGCCGTACTTCTGTTCCAAGAACTGCGGAGAGACCGAGAATGTCACACAGTACAACTTCCCCCCCCCTCCCCCCATCCAGTATACACAGTACTACTCCCCCCCCATCCTGTATACACAGTACTACTACTCCCCCCCCATCCTATATACACAGTACTACCCCCCATCCTATATACACAGTACTACCCCCCCATCCTGTATACACAGTACTACTCCCCCCCCATCCTGTATACACAGTACTACTCCCCCCCCCATCCTGTATACACAGTACTACTCCCCCCCCCCATCCTGTATACACAGTACTACTCCCCCCCCCCATCCTGTATACACAGTACTACTCCCCCCCCCCATCCTGTATACACAGTACTACTCCCCCCCCATCCTGTATACACAGTACTACTCCCCCCCCCATCCTATATACACAGTACTACTACCCCCCCCATCCTATATACACAGTACTACTTCCCCCCCCCCATCCTATATACACAGTACTACTCCCCCCCCCCCATCCTATATACACAGTACTACTCCCCCCCCATCCTATATACACAGTACTAACCCCCCCATCCTGTATACACAGTAATACTCCCCCCCCCCCATCCTGTATACACAGTACTACTACTCCCCCCCCCATCCTATATACACAGTACTACCCCCATCCTATATACACAGTACTACCCCCCCATCCTGTATACACAGTACTACTCCCCCCCCCATCCTGTATACACAGTACTACTCCCCCCCCATCCTATATACACAGTACTACTCCCCCCCCCCCATCCTATATACACAGTACTACTCCCCCCCCATCCTATATACACAGTACTACCCCCCCCCCATCCTATATACACAGTACTACTCCCCCCCTCATCCTATATACACAGTACTACTCCCCCCCTCATCCTATATACACAGTACTACTCCCCCCCCATCCTATATACACAGTACTACCCCCCCCATCCTATATACACAGTACTACTCCCCCCCCATCCTATATACACAGTACTACTTCCCCCCCCATCCTATATACACAGTACTACTCCCCCCCTCATCCTATATACACAGTACTACTCCCCCCCTCATCCTATATACACAGTACTACTCCCCCCCTCATCCTATATACACAGTACTACTCCCCCCCTCATCCTATATACACAGTACTACCCCCCCCCCCCATCCTATATACACAGTACTACCCCCCCATCCTATATACACAGTACAACTCCCCCCATCCTATATACACAGTACAACTTCCCCCCCTCCCCCCATCCAGTATACACAGTACTACTCCCTCCCCCATCCAGTATACACAGTACTACTCCCCCCCATCCTATATACACAGTACTACTCCCTCCCCCCCCATCCTATATACCCAGTACTACTCCCCCCCCATCCTATATACACAGTGCTACTCCCCCCCCCATCCTATATACACAGTACTACTCCCCCCCCATCCTATATACACAGTACTACTCCCCCCCATCCTATATACACAGTGCTACTCCCCCCCCCATCCTATATACACAGTACTACTCCCCCCCCCATCCGATATACACAGTACTACTCCCCCCATCCTATATACACAGTACTACTACCCCCCCCCCATCCTATATACACAGTACTACTCCCCCCCATCCTATATACACAGTACTACTCCCCCCCCATCCTATATACACAGTACTACTCCCCCCCCCCCATCCTATATACACAGTACTACTCCCCCCCATCCTATATACACAGTACAACTTCCCCCCCTCCCCCCAGCCAGTATACACAGTACTACTCCCCCCCCATCCTATATACACAGTACTACTTCTACTCCCCCCATCCTATATACAAAGTACTACTCCCCCCCCCATCCTATATACACAGTACTACTCCCCCCCCCTCCTATAACACAGTACTACTCCCCCCCCCATCCGATATACACAGTACTACTCCCCCCCCATCCTATATACACAGTACTACGCCCCCCCATCCTATATACACAGTACTACTCCCCCCCCCATCCTATATACACAGTACTACTCCCTCCCCCCATCCTATATACACAGTACTACTCCCTCCCCCATCCTATATACACACAGTACTACTTCCCCCCCCATCCTATATACACAGTACAACTTGCCCCCCCCTCCCCCCAGCCAGTATACACAGTACTACTCCCCCCATCCTATATACACAGTAATACTCCCCCCCCATCCTATATCAACAGTACTACTCCCCCCCCACCCTATAGACACAGTACTAACTACCCCCCAGCCTAGATCACACAGTACGACTTACTCCCCCCCCTATCCTATAACACAGGACTACCTCCCCCCCATCCGAGAGACACAGTCGACTCCTACTCCCCCCCATCCAAAAAAAAAAAAATAAAAAAAAATAAAAAAAAAAAAAAAACCTATAGACACAGTACAACTTCCCCCCCCCATCCTATAGTACACAGTACGACGCCCTTCCCCCCATCCTATATACACAGAACTACGAACTCCGCCCCCCCCATCCTATATACACACAGTACTACTCCCCCCCCCATCCGAGATACACATACAACGTCCCCCCGCATCCTTATACACAGTCCACTTCTTCTAGTACGACTCCCGCCCCATCCTATCTACACAGTATCTTACGTCCCCCCCCACCGAGATATACACAGTACTACTCTCCCACTTCCCCCCCCATCCTAAGACACAGTACTACTCCCCCCCCTCCTATATACACAGTACTACTCCCCCCCCCCCATCCTATATACACAGTACTACTCCCCCCCATCCTATATACACAGTACTACTCCCCCCCATCCTATATACACAGTACTACTCCCCCCCCCATCCTATATACACAGTACTACTCCCCCCCATCCTATATACACAGTACTACTCCCCCCCCCATCCTATATACACAGTACTACTCCCCCCCCATCCTATATACACAGTACAACTCCCCCCATCCTATATACACAGTACTACTTCCCCCTCCCCCCATCCAGTATACACAGTACAACTTCCCCCTCCCCCATCCTATATACACAGTACTACTCCCTCCCCCATCCTATATACACAGTACTACTCCCCCCCCATCCTATATACACAGTACTACTCCCCCCCCATCCTATATACACAGTACTACTCCCCCCCATCCTATATACACAGTACTACTCCCTCCCCCATCCAGTATACACAGTACTCCCCCCCCATCCTATATACACAGTACTACTCCCCCCCCCATCCTATATACACAGTACTACGCCCCCCCATCCTATATACACAGTACTACTCCCCCCCCATCCTATATACACAGTACTACTCCCCCCCCCCATCCTATATACACAGTACAACTCCCCTCCCATCCTATATACACAGTACTACTCCTTTCCCCCCCCCCCTATATACACAGTACTACTCCCCCCCATCCTATATACACAGTACTACTCCCCCCATCCTATATACACAGTACAAACTTCCCCCCCTCCCCCCATCCAGTATACACAGTACTACTCCCCCCCCATCCTATATACACAGTACTACTCCCCCCCCCCCATCCTATATACACAGTACTACTTCCCCCCCCCATCCTATATACCCAGTACTACTCCCCCCCCATCCTATATACACAGTACAACTTCCCCCCCTCCCCCTTCCAGTATAAACACAGTACTACTCCCCCCCCATCCTAGATACACAGTACTACTCCCCCCCCCCATCCTATATTCACAGTACTACTCCCCCCCCATCCTATATACACAGTACACCTCCCCCCCCCATCCTATATACACAGTACTACTCTCCCCCCCCCATCCTATATACACAGTACTACTTCCCCCCCCCCATCCTATATACACAGTACTACTCCCCCCCCATCCTATATACACAGTACTATCCTCCCCCCCATCCTATATACACAGTACTACTCCCCCCCATCCTATAAACACAGTACTACTCCCCCCCATCCTATATACACCGTACTACCCCTCCCCCCCCCATCATATACACAGTACTACTCCCCCCCCCAGCCTATATACACAGTACTACTTCCCCCCCCCATCCTATATACACCTACTACTCCCCCCCCATCCTATATACACAGAACTACCGCCCCCCCCCACTCCTATATACACTAGGAAAAATTCTACCCCTCCCATCCTATATACACAGTAAAACTAGGACTACTCCCCCCCCCATCCCGATATATTCAACAGTACTAACTCCCCCCCCCCATCCTATATACACAGTACTACTACTACTCCCCTCCCATCCAATAGACACAGTTACTAATCCTCCCCCAACATATTATACACAGTTCGACTTCCCCCCATCCTATAACAATACTACTCCCCCCCAGCCTACTCATACACAGTACAACTTCCCCCCCTCCCCGCCATCCTTAGTATACACTGTACTACTTGCCCCCCCCCATCCTATACGTACACAGTACTACTACTTTCCCCCCCAATCCTATAGACACAGTACTAACTCCCCTCCACCAGCCTATATAACACAGTACTACGTCCCCCCCCTTCCTAGATACACAGTACACCTACTTCCCCCCCTCCCCCCAGCCGGGGGAAATAATAATACAACCCTCTACCTAAAACAACCTATCCCCACCCACCATCCTATATACACAGTACCCCTACTCCCCCCCCCCCCCCCCAGCCTATAGAACACAGTACTCACTTTCCCCCCCCCCGCCGAGAGTGACACACGGACTAACCCTCCTCCCAGCCTATAGACAACTGTACTACCGCCCCCCCCCATCCTATATACACATACTACTCCCTCCCCTCTCTACCTATACCACAACTCACCCATACTAATAACCACACCCCTCCCACCCACCTCCTAGCTCATACCACAGTACTACTCACCCCCCCCCATCCTACATCCACTCAGACTACCTCCCCCCCATCCTACTATACACATACTACTCCCCCCCCCCATCCTATATACACAGTACTAACCCCCCCTCCCACACTACATACACCCTACTACTCCCCCCCCCCCATCCCTATCACACATACTCCACTTCCCCCCTCCCCACTTCCACTAACACGTACTACTCCCCCCCCTCACCACCTCACTCCCCTCCCCCCCCTCCCTATACCCCACTCACTCCCCCCCCCCCATCCCTATACACGTCACTCCCCCCCCCATCTCTACTATACACATACTACTCCCTCCCCCCCCTACCTATACACATACTACTTACTCCTCCTCCCCCCCATCCTATAAATACACTATACTACTCCCCCCCCATCCCTACATACACAGTACACTCCCCCCCCCCCCCATCCATATCCCACACCACCTACTTACTCCCCCCCCCCCCCACCCCATAAAACACAGTACACTCCCCCCCCCCATCCAATTACCACCAGTACTCTACTCCCCCCCATCCTATATACACATACACCTCCTACTTACTACTCCCCCCCCATCCTATATACACAGTACTACTCCCCCCATCCTATATACACAGTACTACTCCCCCCCCCCATCCTAAAATCCACCTTTAAAATCCCCCCCCCAATCCCTAATTTAAAAACAAACCGTACTACCCCCCCCCCCCTCCTAAAACACAGTAAACTCCCCCCCCATCCTATATACACATACACCCCCCCCCCCCATCCTATATACACAGTACTACTCCCCCCCCATCCTATAAAACCCGAAATAATACTTTTTACTTTTCTCCCTCTTTCTCTTCTTAAATCACTTTTAAAACCCCTTAAACCCCCCCCCCTCCAAAAACCCCAACCCTCCCTTTTACAACCCTCTGAAATCCTCCTCCCCCAACTTCTTTAAATCAAATTCTTCCAAATTTTTTTATATCTACTATTTTCCAACTTCCCCCCCTAAAACCCAAATAAATTTTTAACTTTAAAAACCCCTTCTCTTAAAATCTAATTACTCCTCCTCTCCAACCCCCTTTACTTCAAAAAATCCCACCTCTTCTTCCCCTTTCCCCCTCTTTACTTAAAAAACTTTCTTTTTTTTCTAAACCCAACTTACTTTCCCCTACTTACTTCTACACTTTCCTACCCCCTTACCCTACTTTTTCTACCTACTAACCTTCTCACTCTTAAATCTTCCACTCCCAACCCCCCACCTCCCAAATCCTACCAAAAATAAAACCCAAATACTCCTACTAACCTTTTCCCCCCCCCAACCCCCCCCTAAAATTTCCAAGTAAAACCCCCCCCCCCCACCAAACCCCCAAAAACACTCCCCCCCCTACCCATAAAAACACCTACTATACCCCCCCCCCCAAAAACCCCAAAATTTTCCAAAAAATAAAAAAATATCCCCCCCCATCTAAAAAAAATAACCACCCGTTAAAAATTACCCCCCCCCAAATTCCCCAAAAAAAACACCCGCCCCCTTCCCCCCCCCCCCCCATTCCCCTAAAAAAACCCACATACTTTTCCCCCCCCCCCACCTATAAAAACAAAAATACTAAAAAACCCCCCCCCCCCCATCCTATAATAAAATACTACTTTTTCTTCCCCTCCCCCAACCATATACCCATACTATACTCCCCCCCCTTCAACCTTAAAACACTTTCTTTAAACCCCCTCCCATCCTAAAAAAAAACAAAAATTTTCCCATTTTTCTCCCCCCCCCAATTTCCCAATACCAAAATTTTCTAAATCCCCCCCCAACCCAAAAATCACTAAAAAAACTTTTCCCCCCCAATTTTTTCCCAAATACAAATAAAATAAATTTTTCCTTCTTTAATAACCTAAACTTTTAATAAAAAAGAAAAACCCTATCCAAAACACCAACCAACCAAAAAACCCCTCCCCAATCCTTCACAAACCAAACCAACAACCCCAAAAAACCACCACAAAAAAATACACCTAACCCACAACATTTTCCCACCCCCCCCCTACAATTCCCCCACCATTCCCCTTTTTCCCAACCCCAACTACACACCCCCACCCAGCCCTAAAACCCTACTTTTCAAAAAATTTTCCCCCCTCCCCCACCTCTTCTTTCCCCACCCTAAAAACCCCCAAAATCCAACCCCAAAACCCCCCCATTTTTTATCCTTTTTTTAAACACCCAAATACTCACTCTTTCCCCCCCCCCAAAAAACCCTTTTAAAAACATTAAAAATTTCCTCTTTCCCTCCCCCCACCTTTATTTCAAAATACCCCCTTTAAATCCCCCCCCTTCCTTTAAATTCCCCCAAACTACCCCCCCCCCCAAACCCCATATACACATTTCTACTTCCCCCCCCATCCTATAAACACAGTACTTAACCCCCCCCCCTCCTATATACACAGAAATTTCTCCCCCCCCCCTCCTAAAACCCCATTTAAATACTCCCCCCCCCCCCCATCCAAAATTTCACAGTACTACCCCCCCCCCCCCCCCATCCATAACACAGTACTTCCCCCACCCAATTCCTTCAAACCCCCCCCCCTCCTATATACACATACCCATCCCCCCCCCCTCCTATAAACACAGTACTAATTTCCCCCCCCCTCCTAATACACAGTACTACCCCCCCCCCCCCTAAATACACAGTACTACTCCCCCCCCCCCCTCCCCCCCCTCCAATACCAAAAATACTAAATTTCCCCCCCCCCCTATAAACACAGTAAAATCCCCCCCCCCATCCCATATACACAGTACTTACCCCCCCCCCATCCCCATATACACAGAAACCCATTCCAAACCCCCCCCCAACCAAAAACAAAAGTTTCTACTTCCCCCCCCCCCCTCCTTTTTAAAAACACATTTTTACTCCCCCCCCCCCCATCCCTATAAAACAAAATTCCCCCCACCTATCACCCCTTAAATCCTATATACAAAGTACTACTTTTCCCCCCCCTCCTTATACACAGTACAAATCCCCCCCCCATCCCATAAACACAGTTTTTAACCCAAATTCCCCTCTTCCCCCCCATAAAAACACAGTTTTCCCCCCCCAACCCTTAAAAATCCCCCCCCATTTTCCTAAAAATACACAGTACTACTCCCCCCCATCCAAATACCAGTACAAATCCCCCCCATCCTATATACACAGTACTACTCCCCCCCCCCTAAAAACAGTTTCTACTCCCCCCCATCCAATACCCAAAATACTAACCTTTTCACAGAAATACTCCCCCCCAAACCCAAAATACACAAACTACCCCCCCCATCCCATATACACAGACTACTCCCCCTATCCTTAAAAACAAAAGAAATCCTTCCAACCATGGGGAACCTGCCCGTAACACTTCCTGTCCCCGGGTTTACCAAAATTCTCTCTGTACTGATGGAGGAAAACAATTTTCCGCCTAGACAGGACAAAAAGAAAACCTCCCCCCCCTCACATAGGGGGGGGGGGATGTGTAAGGTAATAGGAGGAATTTTTGATCCATTCACCGTTTTTAAAAGGATCGATTTAAGGTCATCCCTTTTCCCAAAAGAGATCTTGGGGGGACCCCATCCCCCCAAAAGGGGGGGCCCTCCCCCCCCAAAACCCCCCGGAAGGCGGGTTTTTTTGGGGCCCCACCTCAAACTCCTCATAAAACCCCCAAGTCCACAATCCAGCGGCCCCCTCGGGCCCCCCCTCCCGGGTGGGGGGAGGTGAAGAGCCTTCGATCGGGAGTTTTGGAAAAAAACGGCGACGGGCGAGGGAACCTCACCGGGGTTTACCCAAACCGCCCGCCGGCGTTTGCCCAACACAGGCCAAACAGGGAAGGGGCCCCCTTTTCGGGGCTTCAGGTGCGGGCCCCACGGCACAGAACACAGGCGTCCACCCGGGGGTTTTACCGAACCCCAACCCCCTTGTGTAGAGGCGGCCAGGCCCGGGGCCAAACTGGCGGGGTAGAGCCTACAAAAATGGGCCCATCGGTAAATCATCCAGGGAGTCCAAGGAAAAAAGGGGCTTCGGGGGCCCCTTGTAGGGGGGCCTCCATTAAAGGTTTTTCCTGGGGTTTTATAGGGGGGGGGCTGGCGATAGGGGGGGCCCCTAAAATTTTGGGGGGAAAAGGGGTAAAGGGGGGGCATCCCTCCACCATGGTTTATTTCCCGAAAAAGCAAACATGGCCCCACCTTTCCCGGGGTTCAATCAGCTCCTACCACCCAGGGGATCACCTAAAAACCTGTCTAGGTCTGAACCCCCCTCCCCCCCCCCCACCCCCCCCGGGGGGGCCCCCCCACCTTTAATGGGGGCCCGAACCCCTCCAAGCCCCGCCCACCCCCCAACATGGGGGAGCCTTCTGATAGGGCCCATGGGGACCCCTCCCCAACCCCCCCTTTTGGGGCCCCGCCCACCACCAAAATGGAGGGGCCCTCCCGATAGGCTTTTGGGAGCCCATCACCCCCAAACCCGCCCAAACCCCAACATGGAAGGGGCCTTTTTGAAGGGCCCATGGAGGGGGCCCAAACACCCTTTAGGGGCCCCTCCCCCCAAAACAAAAGGAGGGGCCTTTTGATAGGCCAAGGAGAGCCCATCACTCCTTTAGGGCCCCCTCCCACCACAACAAGGAGGAAAAAAAATTCTGATGGCCTATGGAGGACCCACCCACCACAAAAATGGGGGAAACCCCCCTTTTGAAAGGTTTTCCCGGAGGGGGCCCATCACCCCTCCCCCCGAGCCCACCCACCACAACATGGAGGGGCCCCTATAGGCCAAGGAGGAGGCCCCCCCCACCACCCAAAAAGGAAGGGGCCCCTTTTGATAAGGGCCCATGGAGGAGCCCCCCCACCACAACAAGGGGGGAGCCCTCGATAGGCCTAAAGGGGGAGCCCTCTGATAGGCCTAAAGGGGGGCCCCCCGCCCACCACAACATTGGGGGAGCCTTCTGATAGGGCCCATTGGAAAGCCCCCCCACCACAACATTTAGGCCCCTTTTGTAGGCCATGGAAAGGGGCCCCCTCAACCCCCCCAGAAACCCCCCCACCAAAAACATGGAGGAGCCTTCTGATAGGCCTAAAGGGGGAGCCCAGCCCCCACAAAAAGGAGGGGGGCCCCTTTTGAAAGGCTCTGGGGGAGCCCCGCCCCACCACAACATGGAGGAGACCCTTTTGATAGGCCCAAAGGGGGGACCCCCGCCCACCCCAACATGGGACCCTCAAAGGCCAAAGGAACCCCCCCACCACAACAGGGGGAGCCTTCTGATAGGGCCCATGGAGGGGCCCACCCCCCCAAAAACATGGAAGGGGCCCCTTTTTTAAAAGGGCCCAAGGAGGGCCCAGCCCACCACAACATGGGGGAGCCTTCTAAAGGCCCCATAGGACCCCCTCACTCCCCTTTTGGGCCCCCCCACACAACATGAGGAGCCTTCTGATAGGCCCATGGAGGAGCCCACCCACCACAACATGGAGGGGGCCTTTTGATAGGCCATTTAGACCCAGCCCCCCCACAACACGGGGGAGCCTTCTGATAGGGCCCATGGTGGGGCCCATCCCCCTTTTTGGGGGCCCCCCCACCACCAAAATAAGGAGGGCCCCCTCACCCTCCCAGAGCCCAAACCCCACCACAACATGGAAAGGAAACCTTCTGATAGGGCCCATGGAGGGGCCCCTCACTCCTTTAGGGCCCATCCCACCACAACATGGGGGAGCCTTCGATAGGGCCCCCCATCGGAGGGGCCCCAGCCCACCAAACAGGAAAAAAGGGGCCTTTGATAGGCCTAAAGGAGGAGCCCACCCACCACAACATGGAGGGCCTTCTGATAGGGCCCATGGGGGAGCCCTCAATCCTTTAAGGGGGCCCCCCCACCACAACAAGAAGGACCCCCTCACCCTCCCAAGCCCTTTCCCCCCACAAAAGGGGGACCTTCTGATGGGCCCATGGGGGACCCAGCCCACCCCCAACCCCCGGGGGAACCCTCTGTAGGGTTCTGGAGGAAACCCATAAACCCCCCAGGGCCCGCCCCCCACAACATTGGGGGGGGGCTTCGATAGGCCTATGGAGGAACCCCCGCCCCACCCACAGGAGGAGCCTTCTGATAGGGCCCATGGAGGGGCCCACACCCCCTTTAGGGCCCAGCCCACCACA
Source organism: Lithobates sylvaticus (assembly GCA_028564925.1). Taxonomy (NCBI): domain Eukaryota; kingdom Metazoa; phylum Chordata; class Amphibia; order Anura; family Ranidae; genus Lithobates; species Lithobates sylvaticus. The sequence goes on along the minus strand of CM053027.1, from coordinate 635,788,681 downwards.
ACAAGAAGGAGCCCCTCACCCCCCAGAGCCCTTTCCCCCCACAACAGGGGGAGCCTTCGATAGGCCTATGGAGGGGCCCATCACTCCTTTATGGGGCCCCCCCACCACCAAAATGAAAGGGGCCCATCAAACCCCCCCAGGCCCCTCCCCCCACAACCCGGGGAACCCTCTGATAGGCCCTTTTGGAGGAGCCCATCCCCCCCCCAGGGCCCCGCCCCCACAAAAATGGAGGAGCCCTCGATAGGCCCTGGAGGAGCCCATCACCCCCCAAGGGCCCCCCCACCACAACATGGGGGAAACCCATCATCCCTCCGAGCCCAGCCCACCACAACATGGAGGGGCCCCCCTGATAGGCCCTGGAGGAGCCCAACACCCATCCAAGGCCCCCATTTTCCCACCAAAAACAGGGGGAGCCCATCACCCTCCAAGCCCAGCCCACCCCAAAATGGGGGAGCCCTCGATAGGCCTCCGGAGGGGCCCATCACCCTCCAAAAGGGGCCCCTCCCCCAAACCCCAAAAAAGGAGGACCCCTTTTGATAGGCCCCTGGAGGACCCCCTCCCACCACAACAAGGGGGAGCCTTCTGATAGGCCTCCCGGGGGACCCCCTTTCCCCCCACCCAAAATTGGAGGAACCTTCTGATAGGCCCCTGGAGAAGCCCCAAACCCCCCACAAAATTGGGGGAGCCTTCTGATAGGCCCTGGAGGAGCCCAACACCCATCCAGAGCCCCTCTCACCACAACACGGGGGACCCTCTGTTTGCCTTTGGGGGAGCCCCCTCACCCCTCCCGAGCCCCGCCCACCACCAAAATGGGAAAAGCCCTCTGATAGGGCCCTTTGGGGGACCCATCACCCCTCCCGAGCCCATCCCCCCCACAACATGGGAAAAGCCCTCTGGGGTTTAAAGGCCCTTGGAAAAAAAAAAAAGGAAAAGCCCCCCCCTCCCCCCCCCCCACAAAGAAAAAACCCCCCCCCCCCCCCCCACCAACCAAAAATGGAGGAAAACCCTCGAAAGGCCCCGAAGCCATTGAAATTAGCATCTGGTTTTTAAGTTTAAAACGCAGAAGCGCCCAATCTACGCGAAAGCACAACCCAAGGTCTTTATATAGGGAAAGGCGACGCCCTTGTGTCCCTATAAAATGCAAATATTAAAACCCCCCCCCTCAGTGCCCCCCAAAAACCCCCCCCCTTTCCCATGCTATGCCCATTGGGGGGCCCCACCCCCTAAATTTTTTGCCCATTGGGGTGCCCCTCCTATGTTATTCCCATTGGGGGTTTCACCTCCTAAGTTTTTGCCCCTTGGGATGCACCTCCTATGTTATGCCCCTTGGGATGTCACCTCCTATGTATGCCCCTTGGGATGGCCCCCTCCTATGTTATGCCATTGGGGTGCCACCCTCCCTTAATTTTTTTTGCCCATTGGGGGCCACCTCCAAAGTTTATGCCCCTTGGGATGTCACCCTCCCCAAGTTAAAGCCCCTTGGGGTGTTACCCCCCTAAGTTTTGCCCCCTTTGGGGTGTTACCTTTCCAAATTTTTGCCCAAATTTGGGGTGTCACCCCTATGTTTTCCCATTTTGGGGGTTTTCCCCTATGAAAAGCCCTTGGGGGTCACCTCCTATTTTTGCCCCTTGGGATTCCCCAAACCCCCAAAGTTATTTCCCATTGGGATGCACCCCCCTATGTTAAAAAACCCCTTTTAAGTCACCTCCTATGCTAATTCCCCTTGGGATTCCACCTCCTTTTTATGCCCTTTTGGGGGCCCACCCCCCCTATGCAAACCATTGGGGTTTCCACCCCCATGTTTAAAGCCCATTGGGAAGCCACCTCCTATGTTTTGCCCCTTTGGATGGCCCCCTCCTATGTTAAAGCCCATTTGGGGTGCCCCCTCCAAAAATTTTGCCCATTGGGGTGGGCCCCTCCTATGTTATGCCCAATGGGGTGCCACCTCCTATGTTATCCCAATTTGGGTACCAAACCCCCTATCTATGTCCCAATTGGGGTTCACCTCCTATGTTATGTCCTTTGGGGTGCCACCCCTAGCTATGTTCCCCTTTGGTGCCACCTCCTATTTTTTGCCCAAGGAAAACCACCTCCTATTATGCCCCCGGGTGCCCCACCTTAAATTTTGGGCCCATTTGGATTCCCATCCTATGTTAAAAGCCCCTTGGGATGCCCCCTCCTATTTATGCCCATTGGAAGTCCCCCTTCCAAAGTTTGCCCATTGGGGTGCCACCTCCTATGTTTTGCCCCTTGGGGGCCATCTCCTATGTTATGCCCTTGGGATGTCACCCCTATGTTTGCCCATTGGGGGTGTCACCTCCTAGTTATGGGCCCCTTGGGGGTCACCTCCAATTTTTGCCCATTGGGATGTCCCCCTATGTTATGCCCCTTGGGGTGCCAAAAATTTCCCAAGTTATCCCCCTTGGGGTTTTCAAATTTCCTTTTGTTATGCCCATTTGGGTGCCACCTCCTTTGTTTTGCCCTTGGGATGTCACCTCCTATGTTATGCCCATTGGGGTCCACCTCCAAAGTTTTTTGTCCATTGGGATGTCCTTCCTATGAAAGCCCATTGGGATGCCCACCTTAAAGTTAAGCCCATTGGGATGCCAAACCCCCTTTTGTATGGCCCCTTTGGGATTTCCACCTCCTATTTATCCCATTGGAAACCCCCCCCTAATTTAAAGCCCAAAGGGGTGCCACTCCTAAGTTAAAGGGCCCCGGGATTCACCCCCCTAATTTATCCCCCTTTTGGGTTTTCACCCTTTCCCATGAAAGCCCATTGGGATTCCCCCTCCCATGTTATGCCCATTGGGATCCCCCTCCTATGTTATGCCCCTTGGAGCCACCTCCTATGTTTTTTCCCATTGGGGTGGGCCCCCTCCTATGTTATTCCCCTTGGGGTGCCCCCTCCTTTTGTTATGCCCCTTGGGGTGTCACCCTCCTATGTTATGGCCCCTGGGGTGCCACCTTTCCCGGGGTTTTGCCCATTGGGGTGTTTACCCCCTATGTTATGCCCATTGGGATGCCACCTCCTATTTAAAAGCCCATTGGAAAGGGCACCTCCTATGAAAAGCCCCTTGGAGCCCCCCCCTAAGTTATGTTTCCCTTGGGGGGTCACTTTTCCCAGGGTTTTGGCCCCTTTGGGGTCCACCCCCTATGTTATCCCATTGGGATCCATCTCCTAAGTTATCCCCAGGGAGCCCCTCCCCTTTTGTTTAGCCCAAAAAATTTTGGGTGCCCCTCTCCTAGTTATCCCATTGGGATGTCACCTTTCCAAGTTATGGGCCCCTTGGAAAGCCACCTCCAAGGGTTTTTCCCCTTTTGGGTGCACCTCCATTTATGCCATTGGGGGGCCCCCCTCCCATTTTAAAGCCCCTTTGGGGTGTCCCAAAAAACCCCCCTAGTTTTGCCCTTTTTGGGGGCCACCCTCCTATGTTTTTTGCCCATTGGGGTGCCACCCCCCTATGTTTTGCCCAATTGGGGTGCCCCTCCTAAAGTTTTGCCCATTGGGGGGCCAAACCCCCTAATTTTTGCCCAATTTGGGGTGCCAACCCCCCTATGTTTTTGCCCCTTGGGGTGGCCCCCCTCCAGTTAGCCCATTGGGGTTTCCAAACTCCAAGTTAGCCCATTGGAAACCAAACCCCCTAAGTTTTTGCCCCTTGGGATGCCACCCCCTAAGTTTTTGCCCCTTGGGTGCACCCCCCTATTTTTATGGCCCCCTTGGGATGCCACCTCCTATTTATCCCATTGGGGGTGCCACCTCCTATGTTTTTCCCAATTGGGGTGCCACCTTTCCCAGTTATGCCCCTTTTGGGGTGCCACCCTCCAATTTATGCCCATTGGGGTGCCACCTTTCCCATTTAAAGCCCCTTTTGGGTTCCACCCCCTAGGGTTTTGCCCTTTGGGGTGTTTCCCATAAAAGTTAAAAAATTGTGACGCCCACGCAAAAAAGTCGTAAACCCGACGCAGGTTGTCACGGCACCAAAAGGAGGATCCTCACAAAGCAGGTCGGGGGGCCCCACCCCCCGGGTAAATGGCCCCCGGGGGGTTGGGGGACCCAAATTGGCAAAAATTTGGAATTCCCCATCAGAGCGACCACAGGGGGGGGGTTCAAGGAAGCGACACATAATGCAAACAGTCCCATCCCCCGAAGGGGAGGAGGGGGAAAAGAACAAGACATGGTCAGCCCCATCCAAAAAGTCATGTTCCCGGGTGTCCGGGTTTTTCCCCCGGCTGTCCCTGGGTGTCCCGGGGGGTCCCCCCCGGGTGCTCTGGCTGTCCCTTTGGGTTCTCTGGGTGTCCCCCGGGTGTCCCCGGCTGTTCTCTTGGCCCCTCGTCCCCCCCCCACAAAGCTGAAGGACATTCCCAAAATCCTCATCTCTGTTTAAAGGGCCAGGGAAAAGGGGCCCATAAGACTGAAGATCAAACCTGACAGCCAGGCACGAGCATTTCCCCCGAAGGGAGCTCCGCATTGGTTTGGGGTTTCCCCCCACCCATTACCTTCCCTCCTCCCTGAGTCCCTCCAGTGCAGCGCCTCCAGATTCCCTCACCATCTCTTTCTCCAAAAAAAAAAATCCTCACCCCGTAAGGGGGGGGGTTTCCTTCGGGGGGGGAGTGAGGGGGCCCCCTTCATTAACCCCCCCTCAGGGAGGGAAACTTTGGGGGGTGTCATTCTGACCCCAAGTGTGGGGGATTTAAGAACAAAGCCACACCCCCAAACCAGAAACCGAGCCCCAATCTCCAGACTCCTCAGAACATCCGAGTTTTCCAGAATCCCCCCTAATATCCAGAATCCCAGATCTTCAAAATCCCGGGAAATCCAGACCCCTTTAGAACCCCAAAAAATCTGGGGCCCATAATCCCCCAAAAATCCACAGTCTCCCAAAACTTTCCCGATTTTTCCCGAATTTTCCAAAAATCTCCAGAAAAACCGAGTTTCCCCGAATCTTCAGCAACACCAAAACATCCAGAAAATTCCCGGTTACCAGAATCCCCCAGACTCTTCAGAATCTTCTAAATCTTCAGAATTCCCCCAGAGTTCCCAGAATTTTTTCCCTATCCAAAATCTGTCAGGCGAAAGGGGCCCCCCCCCTTGGGGGCCAAGGGGCAGTCACCCCCGGGGGTGGTTGCAGGGGGGGCAGTGGGCCCGTTTTCGTGGTTTGATGGGCCCGGAACAAAAGGGAAAGGCCAAAGTGGCAGGGTGGACAATCCAAATCCGATTTCCCGGATCCGGGGCCCCCATCTACAACAAAATAAGTCAAAAAGTGAGATTCGGGGAGAGCCGGGAGTCAGCCCCCTAGGGGGTCTTGGGACAACTGAATCAAACACACGGAGCAGACAAAGGCAGGGGCCCAAATACGAGCCCGAGGGCAGGAAAAAACCGGTTCAGCAAGCGGGGCGGGACTGGGGGGTTTAAAAAATCCGGGGTACCCGGACCCGGGGGGTGCCGATCATCCACAAGGCCCCCGGTCCCAGCGCCAGGTTTTAAAAGGCCCGGGCGCCACCCTCTGTCCCCTTTGGGGTGCGGGGGTGACGGGGGTCACTTTGGTGGGGGGGGTTGTGGATCTCATTTTACCTCGGGGAAACTCTGGAAAACTCCGTTTTTTCCAGCTCCCCCACCCCCTCCTATGTGTAATCACCCTGTTCCATTAGGGGCAAACCCGTTGGGCCGAGAACCCCACAAAGAACTGTGCAAAACGGGGCCCCGCTGTCCCGCCCCACCGGAATGTTTTTGTGTGTAAATATAAATATAATAGAAAATAAATATATAAAATATAAATATATATACTGTATAAAAGGGGGTGAATAAATACTTAAATATTAAAGGGGGGGGATATATTTATAGGGGGGGGATAAAAAAAATATTGGGGGGGATATATAAACTATAATAAGGGGGGGATTAAAATGTATTTTCTAGGGGGGGATATATATACTGAAAAAAGGGGTGAAAATTTTAAAATATATAAGGGGTGTATAAATTTCTGTAAATAGGGGTGATAAATATATAAAAATAAAAGGGGGGGATATATAACTGTAAAAAAGCGGGTGATAAAATAAAAAAATAAAAAATCGTAATAGGGGGTGAAAATAAATAAATATATATAAAAATGGGAAATATAGGGGGGGGGTAAAATTTGGGGGGGGAAATATATACTGTATATAGGGGTTTATATATATAACGAAAAATTTTATTTTTTTTAAAAATTTTAAAAACTGTATATAGTGGGTGGGTATATATAAAAGGGGGGATAAAAATAAAGGGGGGTTTTATAAAACTGTAAATTGGGGGATAATATATAGGGGGTGATATAAAATAGGGGGGGAAATATAAACTGTATATATTGGGGGATATATATAAAAGGGGGGGGTTTTAAAAATATAGGGGGGGGATAAAAAATAAATGATTATTGGGTTGGTATATAAAACTTTTAAAAAAGGGGGGGGATGGAAAAATAAAGGGGGGGTTGGGTAAATAACTGAAAATAAGGGGGGGGGGTAAAAAACGTATATATGGGGGGGTGATAAAAATACGTGAAAAAATAGGGGGGGATAAATTTACGAAAAAATAATTGGGGGAAAAATTATAAAAAGATATAGGGTGTAAAATATAAATATAAAAAATATTTCGTAAAATAGGGGGGGGATATAAATACGTAAAATATGGGGGGGAATAAAAAATTTCTGTATATATAGGGAAAAGGGTGATAATATAAATACGTATATAGGGGTGTGATAATATAACTGTATATAAGGGGGTGATGAAATATAGGGGGTGATAAAATTAAAACGGGGTATATTTTAAAAAGGGGGGAAATTAAAACTGAAAAAAAGGAGTGATATATTTTTAAATAGTGGGTTGGCCGGCGTTGGGGGGTCTTTTTTTGGGGTAGTTTGGGGGGTGGGCCCTGTCCCCTTGTTCTGTTTTGGGCGCTTTGGGGAAAAATTGGGAAAGTGGAAATTTAAATTTTGCAGTGAAAGGGGGGGGGGGGAATTCCTCCAACAGCTCCCTCTGCTGATTGGACAGTCTACCCCGCCCTGAATGCAAAGGGGGAGGGGGGATTGCCACGAGTGTCACCTCTGTGTATCAGGGTGTCAATAAACACTTCATGTTCAGCAACCAAACGAGTCCTGCCTGGTTATTGGTTGTCAGAGGTGGAATATCTGAGATCTTTATTCAGACTGGGAGGAAGCGGAATATGAGGAGTGGGGGGGGGGGGGGGGGATCGTTACACCCGACATTGTGCATCTGTGTAGTGTGTACAGAGGGGAGTGCGCCTCATGTGGTCACAATGGGGATTGCTAAAGATGCCAGTTCTTTGGTCATTTCCCTGACAATCCCCAGACTCTTCAGAACCTCCAGAATCCCCAGAACATCCCGAGTCTCCAGAATCCCCAGAACTTCCCGAGTCTCCAGAATCCCCAGAACTTCCCGAGTCTCCAGAATCCCCAGAACTTCCCGAGTCTCCAGAATCCCCAGAACATTTCCAGAATTTTCTAAATCTCTAAAACATCCAGAGTCTCCAGAATCTCTAAACTCTTCAGAATCTCCTAAATCTCCAGTATCTTCAGAATCTCCAGAACCCCCAGAACATCCAGTTTCCAGAATCTTTAGAAACACCAGAACATCCAGAATCTCACATATCTCCAGTATGTTACATTGTTGTCTCTCATTCTATTATCAGATGTTACATTGTTGTCTCTCATTCTATTATCAGATGTTACATTGTTGTCTCTCATTATATTATCGGATGTTACATTGTTGTCTCTCATTATATTATCAGATGTTTTCATTGTTGTCTCTCTCATTATATTATCAGATGTTACAAGTTTTTCTCTCATTATATTATCCGATGTTACATTTTTGTCTTTTCATTATATTATCGGATGTTACATTGTTGTCTCTCTCACTTATTATCGGATGTTACATTGTTGTTTTCTCAAATTTTATTATCGGATGTTTTTCATTTTTGGGCTTTTCATTATTTATCGGATGTTACTTTTTTGTCTCTCATTATATTATCAGGGGGTTCATTTTTTGTCTTCATTATATTATCAGATGTTAAAATTGTTTTTCTTCATTTTATTAAACAGATGTTTTCTTTTTTGTCCCCTCTCCTTATATTTTTCGATGTTACATTGTTGTCCCTCTCATTATATTATCAGGGTGTTACATTGTTTCTCTTCATTTTTTTTACAGAGGGTTTCATTGTTGTTTTTATTTTTATTATCGAAAGTTACTTTTTTTTGTCTTCATTATATTATTTAGATGTTTTCATTGTTGGCTCTCATTTTTATTTTCAGGGTGTTAATTTTTGCTCCTTCATTTTATTATCAGATGTTTCTTTTTTGTCTCTCCATTATTTTATCAGGGTGTTACTTGTTGTCTCATTTTTATTATCAGATGTTACATTTTTGTCTTTTTTCATTATACTACAGATGTTAAAATTGTTGGCTCTCTCAAATTTTTTTTCGGATGTTAATTTTTGTCTTCTCAAAATTTATGGGTGTTACATTGGGTTTTCTCTCATTATATTAGGGGTGGGGTTTCATTGTTGTTCCTCTTATATTTTCGGATGGGTTCATTGTTGTCTTTTCCATTTTCATTACGATGTTAAATTTTTGTCTTTTTCATTTTTTTAAGATGTTTTATTTTTGTCTCTTATTTTATTATCAGATGTTTTCATTGTTGTCTTCATTATAATTTTCGGATGTTACATTGGTCTCTCTCATTTATTATTTGGATGTTACATTGGGTTTTTCTCTCATTTTATTATCGGATGTTTCATTGTTGTCTCTCTCATTATATTATCAGATGTTACATTGGGTTTTCTCTCTTTATTATCAGATGTTACCCTTGTTGTCTCTTCATTATTTTATCGGATGTTACATTGTTGTCTCTCTAAATTAATTATCGGATGTTACATTGTTGGGCTCTAAATTTTATTATCAGATGTTACATTGGGGGTTTTCTCTCATTATTTATCAGATTTTTCATTTTTGTCTCTCTCTTTTATTATCAGATGTTACATTGTTGTCTTTTTCTCCTTTTTATTATCAGAGTTTAAAATTTTGTCTCTTCATTATATTATCAGTTGGGTTTCTTTTTTGTCTCTCATTTTTATTATCGATGTTACATTTTTGTCTTAAATTTTATTATCGGATGTTACATTGTTGTTTTCTCATTATATTATGGATGTTTCAAAAATTGTCTCTCTTTATTAATTTTGGATGTTACATTGTTGTTCTCCTATTATATTTTCGGATGTTACATTGTTTTCTCTCTCATTTTATTATCAGATGTTACTTTTTTGTCTCTCTCATTATTTATCAGATGGTTTCATTGTTGTCTCTCTCATTATATTATCAGATGTTAATTGGGTTTTCTCTTCATTTTATTTTCAGATGTTTCATTGTTTTCTCCCCAATTTTATTATCGAGTTACATTTTTTCTCTCATTATATTATCAGTTTTTAATTTTGTCTCTCATTATTTTACGTGTTACATTGTTGGCTTTTCTCAATTATTTTACAGATGTTACATTTTTTGTTCTCATTTTATTATCAGATGGGTTCCCTTGTTGTCTTTTTCATTTTATTATCGATGTTACATTTTGTCTCTCATTATATTATCAGATGTTTTAAATTTTTGTCTTTTTATTATTATAAAATGTTTCATTGGTTTTTTCTCTCATTAATTATCGATGTTCATTGTTTTTTCCTCATTTTTTATCAGATGTTACATTGTTGTCTCTCTCTTATATTATCAGATTTTTCATTGTTGTCTCTAAATTTTATTATCAGATGTTTCTTGGGTTTTCTCTCATTTATAAATTTTCGATGTTACATTGTTGGGGGTCTCATTATATTTCGATGTTTTCAAATTTTTGTTTTTCATTTTATTTTTCAGATGTTAATTGTTGTTTTCTCATTTTTATAAGGGTGTTACATTGTTGCTCTCTATTATATTAACGATGTTACATTGTTGGCTCTCATTATATTATCAGATGTTACATTGTTGTCTCTCATTTTTTTATCAGATGTACATTTTTTTGTCTCTCATTTTATTTTCAGATTTTACCTTGTTATCTCTAAATTTTTTTAAGATGTTACCCTTTTTATCTCCTTATATTTTAGGTTACATTGTTGTCTCTCATTATATTATCAGTGTTTTTATTTTTGTCTCTAAATTAAAATTATCAGATGTTAAAATTTTTGTTTTCTTCATTAATTTTAAAATTTTACAATTTTTGTCTCTTCATTATATTTTCAGTGTTACATTTTTAACTCTCTCATTTATATTACGTTGTTTTCATTTTGTCTTTATTTATTATCAGATGTTACATTTTTTGTCTCTCATTTTATTATCAGATGTTTCATTTTTGTCTTCCCCATTATATTATCAGTTTTTACCTTTTTTGTCTCATTATATTATCAAAATGTTTCATTGTTGTTTTCATTATATTATCAGGGTTTCTTTGTTGTCTTCATTATATTATCAGATGTTACCTTTTTTGTCTCTCTCATTATATTAAACAGAAGTTTCATTGTTGTTTTCCCCATTATTTTATCAGATGTTTTCTTTTTTTTCTTTTCATTTTATTTTCAATGTTACATTGTTGTCTCTTTATATTTTGATGTTTCATTGTTATCCCCTCTCCTTTATTATTGGAGGGTTTCTTTTTTGTCCTCATATTTTAGATGTTAAAATTGTTGTCTCCCCATTATATTATCAGAGTTTCATTGTTGTCTTCATTATATTTTTCAGATGTTACATTGTTGCTTCATTATATTATCAGATGTTACATTGTTGTTTTCTCTTATATTAAAAGATGTTACATTTTTGGGCTTATTATTTATCGTGTTTTCATTGGGTTTAGGATTTTCGTTGTTTTTCGGGAAAGGTGACGTTTCAGGGGAATTTAATACACCCGAGGGGGGGAATTCTGTGATTGGTTGGGGGGCGGCCAAAGGTGGGCGGGGTTTTTGGGTTGGGGCCGGTTGGGGTCAGGTTTTGGGCTCCCTGGGGACACAATGATGGACCGGCAGGGGGGGGCGGGGTGAGCACACCCGGCCCCAGGTAAGGGGAGGATGTCTCCCAATTTCCCATCTTCTCCTCCCCATTTGGGAGGCCCCCGGGGACCCCCCGATGAGACCCCCCGGACATGGAGGAGGGACCCGCCGGGGGGGAGGAATACGCTCAACGAGACCAAAAGGAAAATCACCGACACAGGGAGAGGAGAGAGAGAGAGAAGAGGGGGGGGAGGAACAGACAGAGGGGGAGAGAGAGAGAGAGAGAGAGAGAGAGCGAGAGAGAGTGTGGGGGGGACAGACAGACGGGGGGGAGAGTCGAGAGAGAGAGAGAGAGAGAGAGAGGAGTGGGGGGGGAGACAGAAGGGGGAGACGAGAGGGAGTGGGGGAGAGAGAGGAGAGTGGGGGGGAAGACAGACCGAGGGGAGAGAGAGAGAGAGAGAGAGAGAGAGGAGTGGGGGGAGACAGGAAGGGAGGAGAGCGAAAGGGGGAAAGGGGCAAAACAGGGGGACAGAGGGGGAGAGAAAAATAGATCCCCTTCTTCACCTCGGGGGCGCGAGGGGAGGAGATTAAGACAAAGAAGAAAGAGACAGGAACAGGAAGAGAAAGAAGGAATAGAATAGAAGGAACAAAGGGACAGGGGCAAGAGAAAGAGGAAGGACCAGAAGAAAAGGGGAGGAAGTCATGGGAGAAAGAAGGGGGGAAAGGAAAGGAAATGAAGAGAAAAGAGAACAAGAGAGACAGGGAAAGACAGAAGCAAAAGAAAGAGACAAGGAGAAGACAGAAGAAGGGAAGAAGAGGGGGAAAGGGGGGCGAAAGAGAAGACAGACAAGGGGGAACAAAAAGGAGAAGAGAAGAAGGAAGGAAACAGCGACAGACAAAAGGGGGGTAGGAAGGGGGACAACGACTAGAGTGAGGATGAAAAATAAGAAAGAGGGGGAAAGAAAGGAGGGAAAAAGAAGAAAGAGGTGAGGAGACAAAAAATAAGAGGGGAGAAGGAAAAGGAAGATGAAGAAGATGAAGAAAAAAAAGGACAGAAGAAACAAGGAAACTTCAAACTGGGAAGAAGAAAGTGGAGGAGAAAAGAAGGAAGAAAAGGGGGTAGAGAAGAAGAAGGGAAGAGGGAAAAAGAAAAGAAGAAAAAAGAAGAAAGAAGGAAAGAATAGACAGGAAAGAAAAAGAAAAAGAAGACAGGAGGAGAAGGACAGAAAAAAGAAGGAAAGAAAGAGGGGGAAGGGGGTGGAAAAATAAGAAAAAAAAAAAAAGGGGCAAAGGGGGGACAAGACAAGAAAAAGGGGAAAAGAAAAGGGAACAGGAAAGAAAAAAAAAAAAGGAAACAAGACGAGGAGAGAAAAATAGAAAGAGAAAAAAAAAAAAAGAGAAAAGAAAAAAGAAAAAAAAAAAAGACAAAAAGAAAAAGAGAGAACGAGAAGCAGGGGAAGGGAAAAAAAAGAAAGAAAAAAAAAAAACGGGAAAAAGAAAAAAAGGAAAAAAGGGAAAGAAAGAAAAAAGAAGAAAAAAAGAAAAGGAAAAAGGAAGGAAGGAGGGGACAAAGAAAAAAAAAAATAGGAAGGGAAGGAAAAGGAAAAAAAAAGAAAGGGAAAAAACGGAAAAAAAAGAAGAAAAAGGAGAGAAAAAAGGGAGGGTGAAAGGGAAGAAAGGGGAGGCCAGGGGGAAGGGGGGGGGAAGAAGGGGAAAAGAGGGGTGGAAAGGGGGGGGAAAGGGGGGGGGGCCCCCAGGGGGGAAGAAAGGAAAAGGGGAAAAGAAGGCAAGGGGGGAAAAGAGGAAAGGGGGGTGGGGGGGGAGTGGGATAAGAAGGGGGAAAAAAGAAAAACGGAGAAAAAGAAGGGGGGGGAAAAAGGAAAGGGGAAAGGGAGGGGGGAAGGGGAGACTAAAAAGAAAAAGGGGGGAGAAGGGGGGGGGAAAGAAGAAAGGAGAGAACGAGGGAAAAAAAGAAAAGGAAAGAAGAGGGGAGGAGGGAACGAGTGACAAGGAATAAGGGGGGAAAAGGAAAAAAGAAAGGGGAGCATTAAAAGAGAAAAAAGGGAAAAAGGGGGGGGGAAAGGGGAGAAAAAGGGGGGGAAAAAAAAAACAAAGGGGAAGGGGGGGGGGGGGGGGGAAAGGAAAAGAAGGGAAAGGGGGGGGGGGGGAAGGGGGAAGGAGAAAGAACAAGAAAGGGGGGGGGGGGGGGGGGGAGGAAGGGAAAGGGAAGAAAAAAAAGGAAGGAAAAGGAGGGTAGAAGGGAAGGGGAAAAGGGAAGAAGAAAAAGGGGGGGGGGGGGGGGAGGGGGGGGACAGAGGAGAGACAAGGAGAAGGGGAAAGGGAAAGGGGAGAATGAAAGGGGGGAAAAGGAAAAGAGAGGGGGAAGAAGGAGGGGAAGAAAGGGGGGAGGGAGAAAATGGGAAAGAGAAGGGGGGAGGAGGGAAGAGAGGGAGGGGGGAGGGGGAGGGAAGAGAAGGGAGGGAAAAGAGGAGGGGGGAAAAGGAAGGGGAAAGGAAGGAAAAAAGGGAGGAAGAGGGGAGGAGGGGAGGGGGGGGAAGGGGAGGGGTGGGGGGGGGGGGGGGGAAAAAAAAAAGGAGGGGGAAAGGGAGGAGGAGGGGGGGGGAAAAAAGAGGAAGGGGGGGAGGGAAGGGAGGGGGGTGGGGAAGGAAAGAGGAGGAGAGAAGGGGGAGGGAAGGGAGGGTAGAGAAAAGGGGAGGGGAGAAGGAGAAAAAGAGGGAGGGGAGAAAAAAAAGAAGGGGGGGAGGGGAGGGAGAAAGAGGGGGGAAGGGGGGGAGGAGAAGGGAAGAAGGGGGGGAGGGAAAAGAGGGGGGGGGAAGAGAAGAGAGGAAAAGGAAGGGGAGAAAGGGAGGGGGGGGAAAGGGGGAGAAGGGAGGGAAAGGGGGGAAAAGGGGAGAGAGGAACGAGGGGGAGGGGAGGAAAAAGGAAAAGGGAGGAAGAGGAGGGGGGGAGGGAGAAGAGGAAAGGGGGAAAAAAAAGAGGGGGGGGAGGAAGGACAGGGAAAGGAAAAAGGAGGGGAGAAGGAGAAGAGAAAGGAAAGGGGGGGGGAAGGGGGAAGGGGGGAGAAAAGAAGGAGAAGGGGGAGGGGAAAAAAAAAGGAAGGGGGGAAAAAGGAAGGGGAAAGGGAAGGGAGGAGGGGGGAGGGAAGGAAGGGGGAAGAGGGGAAAGGGGGAGGGGGGGGAGGGGAGGGGGGAAAAGGGGGGGGAGGGGAGAAAGAGAGGGGGGGGAGGGAGGGGGGGGAGAAGAGGGGAGAAGAGGGGGGGGGGGAGGGGAGGGGGGGGAGGGGGGAGAGGGGGGGGGGGGAGGGGGGGGAGGGAGGGGGAGGGGGGGAGAGGAGGGGGGGGGGGGGGGGGAAAGAGGGGAAGGGGGGGGAGAAGAGGGAGGGAAAAGGGAGAGGGGGGAGGGGGGGGGGGGGGGGAAAGGGGGGGGGGGGGGGGGGGGGGGGGAGGGAGGGAGGGGGGAGGGGGGGGGGGAAAGGGGAGGGGGGGGAAAGGGGAGGGGGGAAAGAGGAAGGGGGGGGGGGGGAGGGGGGGAGGAGAGGGAGGGGGAAGGGGGAAAGGGGAAGGGGGGGGAGGGAAGGGGGAGGGAGAGAGGGAGGGGGGGGGGGGAAGGGGGGGAGGGGGGGGGGGGAGGAAGGGGAGGGGAGGGGGGGGGGGGGGGGAGGGGAGGAGAGGGGGGGGGGGGGGAAAAAGAGGGGGGGGAAGGGAGAGGGGGGGGGGAAAGGGAGAAGGGGAAG
>CM053027.1:635746418-635761418 GCA_028564925.1 Lithobates sylvaticus | reverse complement strand
GAGAGGTGGGAGGAGAGGTGAGATCGGGGCGGGGGAAGGAGGGGGGGGAAGGGAGGGGGAGGAGGAGAGAGGGGGGGAGAGGAGAAGACGAGGGGGGAGGGGGGGAGGAGAGGAGAATGGGGAGAGAGGGGGGGGAGGGGACTGGGGGGGCGAGAGAGGGAGAGGAGGAGGGGGGGGGGGAGGACAGAGGAGGGGGGAGAGAGAGAGAGAGGGGGGGGGAGACAGGGGTGGAGAGAGGGGAGAGAGAGTGGGGGAGGGGGACAGACAGAGAGGGGAGAGGGGAGGGGGGGGGGGGGAGACCCGAAATCAGAGGGGGAGAGAGAGAGGAGGGGGGGGAGACAGACAGGGGGGAGGAGAGAGAGAGAGAGAGTGGGAGGGGGGAGCTAGAGAGAGAGAGAGTGGGGGGGGGGAGGACAGACAGGGGGGAGAGAGAGAGAGGGGTGGGAGACAGAGAGAGGGGGAGAGAGGGAGAGAGAGGGGGGAGACAGAGTGGGGGGAGAGAGAAGAGAGAGAGAGGGAGAGAGAGTGGGGGGGAGACAGACAGGGGGGAGCGAGAGAGAGAGGAGAGAGAGAGAGTGGGGGGGGAGACAGAGGGGGGAGAGGAGAGAGAGAGCTGGAGGGGGGGGGGAGACAGACAGGGGGGAGAGAGAGAGAGAGAGAGAGAGAGTGGGGGGGAGACAGACAGGGGGGAGAGAGAGAGAGAGAGGAGAGAGAGAGAGAGAGAGAGAGGGAGAGAGTGGGGGGGAGACAGACAGGGGGGGAGAGAGAGAGAGAGAGAGAGTGGGGGGGGGGGGGTGAGGGGGGGGAGGAGAGGGGAGAGAGAGAGAGAGAGAGAGAGTGTGGGGGGGAGACAGACAGGGGGGGAGAGAGAGGAGAGAGAGTGGGGGGGGGGAGACAGACAGGGGGGAGAGAGAGAGAGAGAGAGAGAGTGTGGGGGGGAGACAGACAGGGGGGAGAGAGAGAGAGAGAGAGGGGGGGGGGAGACAGACAGGGGGGAGAGAGAGAGAGAGAGTGGGGGGGGAGAGAGAGAGAGAGAGAGTGGGGGGGGGAGAGAGAGAGAGAGAGAGAGAGAGGGGGGGGGGGAGACAGACAGGGGGGAGAGAGAGTGGGGCGACAGAGAGAGACACAGAGAGAGAGGGGGGGGGGAAAGAGAGAGACCTCCAACACAGGAGAGTGGGGGAAGGGAGAGCGGGGGTGGGGCAGTTGAACTGTCACTGTCTCGGGGTGACTTTCGCTATTGATGTCATTTTGCTCTAAATATAACTTGACTGACAATGTGGATTTTCCGGAGTGATGATGTCATTGTGTCAGATAATAGAGGCGGAGCTGTGAAGTCCCGCCTCTTTGTGGACATGAAATGTACAGACGGATCCGTATAGAATCTTCCCTCATTATTGGGGGAGCCCCTCCCTGATCCTGGATTATGTTGCTCCGTGTTGGAGAAGTCGGATCTCCTCCAAGCGGATGATGAGTTTTGTATATGTGAAGGGAAAGTTGAAGTTTCTTTCCATGAGTGATCGGCCGGAGAGTGGAGTGTGGAGGAGGGGTGGAGTCCATGGATCACTTTCTACTTCTGTGTCCTTATAATATAGAGGTGTACAAGAGGGTGGGGGTGGGGAGGGCTCTGAGTATACCCTTCCCCCCCATATGAGTTATGCAGAGTGGGTGTATGGGGCATTCCAGACTCGTCAGGATTATGATTTGGAAACACTTTTTTTAGTTAGTCTAGTAGTCCGTTATTTCACGTGGAGTGCACGGTGTCAGGTATCCTCCCTGTGGAAGTGGTGATGCCGGACATTCTGGGTGAGGTTGGGAAGATTCGGGGTCTTGAGAAAGACAGGTGGCAGCGGGAGGCCTGGATAAGGGCGTGGAGGGGGGGGGGGGGGGGGCTTTTCTTTGTATTCTTGTTTCACTCCCCGAGATTTTTAGATCAAATATATTTTTGATAAAAGGCTCCATGCCTGGTGACGGGGATGTTCCTCAGTCTGACTCTCCCGTAGGGAGTATGTTTTGCGCAATTTGGTTTGTACCGTTTATTATGTTCTTGTTTTATATAATCATATTCAATTATTTTGTAAACATGTTTTTATTTATTTATTATGGTTTTATTGTATATAAGTTGTTGTTTGTAAGATTTTCAATAAACAAAATTAACCTCTCATAATGGGCACAGCGGGTGTACAGACCCGGGAACTCAGAACAGGGATGGTGGGAACCCTCATAATGGGCACAGCGGGTGTACAGACCGGGAACTCAGCACAGGGATGGTGGGAACCCCCTATAATGGGCACAGCGGGTGTACAGACCCGGGAACTCAGCACAGGGATGGTGGGAACCCTCATAATGGGCACAGCGGGTGTACAGACCCGGGAACTCAGCACAGGGATGGTGGGAACTCCTCATAATGGGCACAGCGGGGTGTACAGACCCAGGAACTCAGCACAGGGATGGTGGGAACCCTCATAATGGGCACAGCGGGTGTACAGACCCGGGAACTCGGCACAGGATGGTGGGAACCCCTCATAATGGGCACAGCGGGTGTACAGACCCGGGAACTCGGCACAGGATGGTGGGAACCCCTCATAATGGGCACAGCGGGTGTACAGACCCGGGAACTCCGCACAGGGATGGGGGAACCCCTCATAATGGGCACAGCGGGTGTACAGACCCGGGAACTCAGCACAGGGATGGTGGGAACCCTCATAATGGGCACAGCGGGTGTAGAGACCCGGGAACTCAGCACAGGGATGGTGGGAACCCTCATAATGGGCACAGCGGGTGTACAGACCGGGAACTCAGCACAGAGATGGTGGGAACCTCTCATAATGGGCACAGCGGGCGTACAGACCCGGGAACTCAGCACAGGGATGGTAGGAACCCCTCATAATGGGCACAGCGGGTGTACAGACCCGGGAACTCGGCACAGGGATGGTGGGAACCCCTCATAATGGGCACAGCGGGTGTACAGACCCGGGAACTCAGCACAGGGATGGTGGGAACCCCTCATAAAGGGCACAGCGGGTGTACAGACCGGGAACTCGGCACAGGGATGGTGGGAACCCCTCATAATGGGCACAGCGGGTGTACAGACCCGGGAACTCAGCACAGGGATGGTGAGAACCCCTCATAATGGGCACAGCGGGTGTACAGACCGGGAACTCAGCACAGGGATGGTGGGAACCCCTCATAAAGGGCACAGCGGGTGTACAGACCCGGGAACTCGGCACAGGGATGGTGGGAACCCTCATAATGGGCACAGCGGGTGTACAGACCCGGGAACTCAGAACAGGGATGGTGGGAACCCCTCATAATGGGCACAGCGGGTGTACAGACCCGGGAACTCAGCACAGGGATGGTGGGAACCCCTCATAATGGGCACAGCGGGTGTACAGACCGGGAACTCAGCACAGGGATGGTGGGAACCCCTCATAATGGGCACAGCGGGTGTACAGACCCGGGAACTCAGCACAGGGATGGTGGGAACCCCTCATAATGGGCACAGCGGGTGTACAGACCCAGGAACTCAGCACAGGGATGGTGGGAACCCTCATAATGGGCACAGCGGGTGTACAGACCCGGGAACTCGGCACAGGATGGTGGGAACCCCTCATAATGGGCACAGCGGGTGTACAGACCCGGGAACTCGGCACAGGGATGGTGGGAAACCCTCATAATGGGCACAGCGGGTGTACAGACCCGGGAACTCCGCACAGGGATGGGGGAACCCCTCATAATGGGCACAGCGGGTGTACAGACCCGGGAACTCAGCACAGGGATGGTGGGAACCCCTCATAATGGGCACAGCGGGTGTAGAGACCCGGGAACTCAGCACAGGGATGGTGGGAATCCTCATAATGGGCACAGCGGGTGTACAGACCGGGAACTCAGCACAGAGATGGTGGGAACCTCTCATAATGGGCACAGCGGGCGTACAGACCCGGGAACTCAGCACAGGGATGGTAGGAACCCTCATAATGGGCACAGCGGGTGTACAGACCCGGGAACTCGGCACAGGGATGGTGGGAACCCTCATAATGGGCACAGCGGGTGTACAGACCCGGGAACTCAGCACAGGGATGGTGGGAACCCCTCATAAAGGGCACAGCGGGTGTACAGACCGGGAACTCGGCACAGGGATGGTGGAAACCCTCATAATGGGCACAGCGGGTGTACAGACCCGGGAAACTCAGCACAGGGATGGTGAGAACCCCTCATAATGGGCACAGCGGGTGTACAGACCCGGGAACTCAGCACAGGGATGGTGGGAACCCTCATAATGGGCACAGCGGGTGTACAGACCCGGGAACTCAGCACAGGGATGGTGGGAACCCCTCATAATGGGCACAGCGGGGTGTACAGACCCGGGAACTCGGCACAGGGATGGTGGGAACCCCTCATAATGGGCACAGCGGGTGTACAGACCGGGAACTCAGCACAGGGATGGAGGGAACCCCTCATAATGGGCACAGCGGGTGTACAGACCCGGGAATCAGCACAGGGATGGTGGGAACCCCTCATAATGGGCACAGCGGGTGTACAGACCCGGGAACTCAGCACAGGATGGTGGGAACCCCTCATAATGGGCACAGCGGGTGTACAGACCCGGGAACTCAGCACAGGGATGGTGGGAACCCCTCATAATGGGCACAGCGGGTGTACAGACCGGGAACTCAGCACAGGGATGGTGGGAGCCCTCATAATGGGCACAGCGGGTGTACAGACCCAGGAACTCAGCACAGGGATGGTGGGAACCCCTCATAATGGGCACAGCGGGTGTACAGACCGGGAACTCAGCACAGGGATGGTGAGAACCCCTCATAATGGGCACAGCGGGTGTACAGACCCGGGAACTCAGCACAGGGATGGTGGGAACCCCTCATAATGGGCACAGCGGGTGTAGAGACCCGGGAACTCGGCACAGGGATGGTGGGAACCCCTCATAATGGGCACAGCGGGTGTACAGACCGGGAACTCAGCACAGGGATGGTGGGAACCCCTCATAAAGGGAATAGCGGGTGTACAGACCCGGGAACTCCGCACAGGGATGGTGGGAACCCCTCATAATGGGCACAGCGGGTGTACAGACCCGGGAACTCAGCACAGGGATGGAGGGAACCCCTCATAATGGGCACAGCGGGTGTACAGACCGGGAACTCAGCACAGGGATGGTGGGAACCCCTCATAATGGGCACAGCGGGTGTACAGACCCGGGAACTCAGCACAGGGATGGTGGGAACCTCTCTTAATGGGCACAGCGGGTGTACAGACCTGTGAACTCAGCACAGGGATGGTGAGAACCCCTCATAATGGGCACAGCGGGTGTACAGACCCGGGAACTCAGCACAGGGATGGTGGGAACCCCTCATAAAGGGAATAGCGGGTGTACAGACCCGGGAACTCCGCACAGGGATGGTGGGAACCCCTCATAATGGGCACAGCGGGTGTACAGACCCGGGAACTCAGCACAGGGATGGAGGGAACCCCTCATAATGGGCACAGCGGGTGTACAGACCCGGGAACTCAGCACAGGGATGGTGGGAAACCCTCATAATGGGCACAGCGGGTGTACAGACCGGGAACTCAGCACAGGGATGGTGGGAACCTCTCTTAATGGGCACAGCGGGTGTACAGACCCGGGAACTCAGCACAGGGATGGTGGGAACCTCTCTTAATGGGCACAGCGGGTGTACAGACCGGGAACTCAGCACAGGGATGGTGGGAAACCCTCATAATGGGCACAGCGGGTGTACAGACCCGGGGAACTCAGCACAGGGATGGTGAGAACCCTCATAATGGGCACAGCGGGTGTACAGACCGGGAACTCGGCACAGGGATGGTGGGAACCCCTCATAATGGGCACAGCGGGTGTACAGACCCGGGAACTCGGCACAGGGATGGGGGGAACCCCTCATAATGGGCACAGCGGGTGTACAGACCCGGGAACTCAGCACAGGGATGGTGGGAATCCCTCATAATGGGCACAGCGGGTGTACAGACCCGGGAACTCAGCACAGGGATGGTGGGAACCCCTCATAATGGGCACAGCGGGTGTACAGACCCGGGAACTCAGCACAGGGATGGTGGGAACCCCTCATAATGGGCACAGCGGGTGTACAGACCCGGGAACTCAGCACAGGGATGGTGGGAACCTCTCATAATGGGCACAGCGGGTGTACAGACCCGGGAACTCAGCACAGGGATGGTGGGAACCTCTCATAATGGGCACAGCGGGTGTAGAGACCCGGGAACTCAGCACAGGGATGGTGGGAACCCTCATAATGGGCACAGCGGGTGTAGAGACCCGGGAACTCAGCACAGGGATGGTGGGAACCCCTCATAATGGGCACAGGGGTGTACAGACCCGGGAACTCAGCACAGGGATGGTGAGAACCCCTCATTATGGGCACAGCGGGTGTACAGACCCGGGAACTCGGCACAGGGATGGAGGGAACCCCTCATAATGGGCACAGCGGGTGTACAGACCCGGGAACTCGGCACAGGGATGGAGGGAACCCCTCATAATGGGCACAGCGGGTGTACAGACCCGGGAACTCAGCACATGGATGGTGGGAACCCCTCATAATGGGCACAGCGGGTGTTTCCTCTATAATAAGCTCCTCTCTCGTGTTGGGGAGGTGATGAGGAGGCGGATCCTGTGAGTTGCTCCTCTTATCTTTATTGCTGGGTGATGATTGGCTCTTCCAGGATCGGGTTAATGTTGAACTCCATTTTTGGTGGGAAAAGATGAATCCTTGCCGGTTAGTGATGGGCAGTGGGAGGAGTCTGGTGGGGATTGGAGGGATCGGTCTTTGTGTCAGTTTAGTTATCTCTTTGCCTTCAGTAGAAATGATCGATCTGCTGACTTCCTCATATGAGGCGATCGATCTTCATTATCAGCTCCTGAAATAGAACCTTCTGTGTCTCTCCAACCATGAAGAGTCTTGGAGGGATCCCAGAGGATTGGAGACTTATTGGGGGACATTCGTCACATGACACCCCCATATACTGCGCACCCCCATCCCCCGTATACTGTGCACCCCCCATCCCCCGTATACTGCATGGCACCCCCATATACTGCGCACCCCCCATCCCCGTATACTACATGGCACCCCCATATACTGCGCACCCCCCATCCCCCATATACTGCGCACCCCCCCATCCCCCGTATACTGCGCACCCCCCATCCCCCGTATATTACATGGTACCCCATATACTGCACAGCCCCCATCCCCCGTATACTGCACACCCCCCATCCCCCATATACTGCGCACCCCCATCCCCCATATACTGCATGACACCCCCATATACTGCGCACCCCCCATCCCCCGTATACTGTGCACCCCCCATCCCCCGTATACTACATGGCACCCCCATATACTGCGCACCCCCATCCCTGTATACTACATGGCACCCCCATATACTGCGCACCCCCCATCCCCCGTATACTACATGGCACCCCCATATACTGCACACCCCCCATCCCTGTATACTACATGGCACCCCCATATACTGCGCACCCCCCATCCCCCGTATACTACATGGCACCCCCATATACTGCGCACCCCCCATCTTCCGTATACTACATGACACCCCCATATACTATACTACAGGAAAGGAATAGGGAGTGAATAATAATAAAGAGGAGAAGTGGGAAGAAGTGAATAGACAGGAAGTGTAGGGAATTGTGGGTATTGGGGACACGGTACGGTGACCCACATTCTCTCCCTTCCTGACTTTGTAGCGGGGGATGGGATTGGCGGTAATAATGATGCGGAAACATAACTAAGACCAGAGTATCCGCCACCGAAGATCTTACTGCCACGCATGCCTCCTCCATTGCTGAGTTGCAGCGCACGGTACAGTCCCTTGTCGCAAAATCAGATGATGCCGAAAACCGACTCGGGCGCAACAATGTCAGTCTTGGGGCTACCTGAGGAAGAGGATCACCCGGCTGAATTCGCGGAGGAGTTCTATAAAAATCTCCTGGGCCTCACAGATGTCCCTCCTACCTACGTGGTTGAAAGGGCCCATCGGGTGCCCACCGGCCGCGCCACCCCGGAGAACCTCCCCAGCCTTTTTTGTTCCGCTTCCTTACTTATCGGGACAGGGACCAGATTCTCTCTGAAGCCGGCAAACACCCGACTCTCCATTATGGTAACACCTCCGATCATCTTTTCCCCGACTTCTCCGCTGATTGTCAGCGGAAGAGAAAAACCTTCACCGATGTTCGTAGACGACTCGGGACAAGAACATAAAATCTAGCGTGCTTTACCCCCGCCGACTCGGGATAAGAACATAAAATCTAGCGTGCTTTACCCCCGCCGACTCGGGACAAGAACATAAAATCTAGCGTGCTTTACCCCCGCCGACTCGGGACAAGAACATAAAATCTAGCAATGCTTTACCCCCGCCGACTCGGGACAAGAACATAAAATCTAGCAATGCTTTACCCCCGCCGACTCGGGACAAGAACATAAAATCTAGCGTGCTTTACCCCCGCCGACTCGGGATAAGAACATAAAATCTAGCGTGCTTTACCCCCGCCGACTCGGGACAAGAACATAAAATCTAGCGTGCTTTACCCCCGCCGACTCGGGACAAGAACATAAAATCTAGCAATGCTTTACCCCCGCCGACTCGGGACAAGAACATAAAATCTAGCAATGCTTTACCCCCGCTGACTCGGGACAAGAACATAAAATCTAGCAATGCTTTACCCCCGCCGACTCGGGACAAGAACATAAAATCTAGCGTGCTTTACCCCCGCCGACTCGGGATAAGAACATAAAATCTAGCAATGCTTTACCCCGCCGACTCGGGACAGGAACATAAAATCTAGCGTGCTTTACCCCCGCCGACTCGGGATAAGAACATAAAATCTAGCAATTCTTTACCCCCGCCGACTCGGGACAAGAACATAAAATCTAGCAATGCTTTACCCCCGCCGACTCGGGACAAGAACATAAAATCTAGCAATGCTTTACCCCCGCCGACTCGGGACAAGAACATAAAATCTAGCAATGCTTTACCCCCGCCGACTCGGGACAAGAACATAAAATCTAGCGTGCTTTACCCCCGCCGACTCGGGATAAGAACATAAAATCTAGCAATGCTTTACCCCCGCCGACTCGGGATAAGAACATAAAATCTAGCAATGCTTTACCCCCGCTGACTCGGGATAAGAACATAAAATCTAGCAATGCTTTACCCCCGCCGACTCGGGATAAGAACATAAAATCTAGCAATGCTTTACCCCCGCCGACTCGGGATAAGAACATAAAATCTAGCAATTCTTTACCCCCGCCGACTCGGGACAAGAACATAAAATCTAGCAATGCTTTACCCCCGCCGACTCGGGACAAGAACATAAAATCTAGCAATGCTTTACCCCCGCCGACTCGGGACAAGAACATAAAATCTAGCAATGCTTTACCCCCGCCGACTCGGGACAAGAACATAAAATCTAGCGTGCTTTACCCCCGCCGACTCGGGATAAGAACATAAAATCTAGCAATGCTTTACCCCCGCCGACTCGGGATAAGAACATAAAATCTAGCAATGCTTTACCCCCGCTGACTCGGGATAAGAACATAAAATCTAGCAATGCTTTACCCCCGCCGACTCGGGATAAGAACATAAAATCTAGCAATGCTTTACCCCCGCTGACTCGGGACAAGAACATAAAATCTAGCAATGCTTTACCCCCGCCGACTCGGGACAAGAACATAAAATCTAGCAATGCTTTACCCCCGCCGACTCGGGACAAGAACATAAAATCTAGCGTGCTTTACCCCCGCCGACTCGGGATAAGAACATAAAATCTAGCAATGCTTTACCCCCGCCGACTCGGGATAAGAACATAAAATCTAGCAATGCTTTACCCCCGCTGACTCGGGATAAGAACATAAAATCTAGCAATGCTTTACCCCCGCCGACTCGGGATAAGAACATAAAATCTAGCAATGCTTTACCCCCGCCGACTCGGGATAAGAACATAAAATCTAGCAATTCTTTACCCCCGCCGACTCGGGACAAGAACATAAAATCTAGCAATGCTTTACCCCCGCCGACTCGGGACAAGAACATAAAATCTAGCAATGCTTTACCCCCGCCGACTCGGGACAAGAACATAAAATCTAGCAATGCTTTACCCCCGCCGACTCGGGACAAGAACATAAAATCTAGCGTGCTTTACCCCCGCCGACTCGGGATAAGAACATAAAATCTAGCAATGCTTTACCCCCGCCGACTCGGGATAAGAACATAAAATCTAGCAATGCTTTACCCCCGCTGACTCGGGATAAGAACATAAAATCTAGCAATGCTTTACCCCCGCCGACTCGGGATAAGAACATAAAATCTAGCAATGCTTTACCCCCGCTGACTCGGGATAAGAACATAAAATCTAGCGTGCTTTACCCCCGCCGACTCGGGACAAGAACATAAAATCTAGCGATGCTTAGCCCCCGCCGCCGGCGGGTCCAACATGCTGCAGCAATCCGCTTCTTTTACAACCCAGTGAATGCTGACGACTGGCATCGAAGACCTTTTCCCATAAAGTTATCAGATGTACAGATTTCCCACATCCTTGCCTGTTATACCCACTAAGTACCGGAGCCGCCTGAAAAGTACCGCAACAAGTCATCCACATTGAACCCCCGCGGTTGGGTTGGTTCACAAGAAGCCGGAGACCTGGTGCCCTCCATCTATCTAGAGGAATTATCACCAGACCCCTTGTGCCGTGAGAGGATACACATAGTGTTACATAGTTACATAGTATTACATAGTATTATATAGTTACATAGTATTGCATAGTATTATATAGTTACATAGTATTACATAGTTGCATAGTGTTACATAGTATTATATAGTTACATAGTATTGCATAGTATTATATAGTTACATAGTATTACATAGTTTTATATAGTTACATAGTATTACATAGTTGCATAGTGTTACATAGTATTATATAGTTACATAGTATTGCATAGTATTATATAGTTACTTAGTATTACATAGTTACATAGTATTACATAGTTACATAGTATTATATAGTTACATAGTATTATATAGTTACATAGTATTACATAGTATTACATAGTATTACATAGTTACATAGTATTATATAGTTACATAGTATTACATAGTATTACATAGTTACATAGTATTATATAGTTACATAGTATTATATAGTTACATAGTATTACATAGTATTATATAGTATTGCATAGTAGCCGCCTGCTGAGACCATCGTCATGCCTTGAGTTCCTTATCAAAGTGTAGCGCCGACACTTTTCTGAAGTGGGCGCTATTCTTTAAATTTAGTTTTCTCAGAACTGTAACAGAGTTCTGGGGGGTAATTGTACAGATTCACTTTGGCGTCAGTCTGGCTGTACTGGAGTTCCGCCTGGTGATAGGTGCAGTGAGGCCCCTGTGACAGGCTGAGAACCAGGCCTGGTTGGACATGTTGGGTACCAGTCTTTCCCGGAGCCAATCAGTGGGCGTGTCTGGCCCCGCTGTGTATTCTGGGAAGGGTATTTAAGGTGCTGAAGTCACGTGTTCAGGGTTCGGTTTGCTCTTTGATTCCTGGTTCCGGTCCAGACTAACCCCGTGAGGGGTCCCGGACCCAGGAGTGTCTGCCGTCCCTGTAAGCCTGGTCACCCTGACCAGCCCCAGAGACCCTCATGGTCGGGGGTGGGGACCAGTCCGTTGCCAAGTCTCGGAGCCGGTTGCTCCGAGGCCCAGTAACTGAAGGAGGATTCGGAGGTGTCCCGGTGTGCTCTCGGTATTGGAGGGACACGGCAACTCGTACAAGTGACCCGGGGGAGGACTCTTCGGAGGAGGGCCAACAAGCTGGCTGCTCGGTAAGATCCTGGGAGCTGAGATGTATGGACACTAGAGAATCCGCACTTCACACAGTATCACCAAGAAGGCTGAGAGATCCGGGGACTGTGAGAGGTTTCTACTTATCTTCAGTTACAATCTAGTCTGTGGCAGAGACTTTGTAGAATTCTGAACCACTTGGCTGCTAAATCTACAGACAAGGGTTTATCTGGCAGTGAAGTGTCCAGTTGCGAGTGGCTGCTCTCTGGGCTAACTAGAGACATTCAGTGGATGTCAGCAGTTCTGAAGTGCCTGAGCTTTACCACCCGTCCCCTCTATTCCCATCTCTATTCCAATCTCTATTCCCACCTCTATTCCCACCTCTATTCCCATCTCTATTCTCACCTCTATTCCCACCTCTATTCCCACCTCTATTCTCACCTCTATTCTCACCTCTATTCCCATCTCTATTCTCACCTCTATTCTCACCTCTATTCCCACCTCTATTCCACCTCTATTCCCACCTCTATTCTCACCTCTATTCCCATCTCTATTCCCATCTCTATTCCCATCTCTATTCCCATCTCTATTCCCACCTCTATTCCCATCTCTATTCCCATCTCTATTCTCACCTCTATTCCCATCTCTATTCCCATCTCTATTCCCACCTCTATTCCCATCTCTATTCTCACCTCTATTCTCATCTCTATTCCCATCTCTATTCCCATCTCTATTCCCACCTCTATTCCCACCTCTATTCTCACCTCTATTCTCACCTCTATTCCCATCTCTATTCCCATCTCTATTCCCATCTCTATTCCCACCTCTATTCCCATCACTATTCCCACCTCTATTCTCATCTCTATTCCCACCTCTATTCTCACCTCTATTCCCATCTCTATTCCCATCTCTATTCCCACCTCTATTCCCATCTCTATTCCCATCTCTATTCCCATCTCTATTCTCACCTCTATTCTCACCTCTATTCCCACCTCTATTCCCATCTCTATTCCCACCTCTATTCCCACCTTTATTCCCATCTCTATTCCCACCTCTATTCCCATCTCTATTCCCATCTCTATTCCCATCTCTATTCCCAGCTCTATTCTCACCTCTATTCTCACCTCTATTCCCATCTCTATTCCCAACTCTATTCCCACCTCTATTCCCATCTCTATTCCCACCTCTATTCCCATCTCTATTCTCACCTCTATTCTCACCTCTATTCCCATCTCTATTCCCATCTCTATTCCCATCTCTATTCCCACCTCTTTTCCCATCTCTATTCCCATCTCTATTCCCATCTCTATTCCCACCTCTATTCCCACCTCTATTCCCACCTCTATTCCCACCTCTATTCCCACCTCTATTCCCACCTCTATTCCCACCTCTATTCCCACCTCTATTCCCACCTCTATTCCCACCTCTATTCCCACCTCTATTCCCACCTATATTCCCACCTCTATTCCCACCTCTATTCCCACCTCTATTCCCACCTCTATTCCCACCTCTATTCCCACCTCTATTCCCACCTCTATTCCACCTCTATTCCCACCTCTATTCCCACCTCTATTTCCACCTCTATTCCCACCTCTATTCCCACCTCTATTCTCACCTCTATTCTCACCTCTATTCCCATCTCTATTCCCATCTCTATTCCCATCTCTATTCCCATCTCTATTCCCATCTCTATTCCCATCTCTATTCCCACCTCTATTCCCACCTCTATTCCCACCTCTATTCCCACCTCTATTCCCACCTCTATTCCCACCTCTATTCCCACCTCTATTCCCACCTCTATTCCCACCTCTATTCCAACCTCTATTCCCACCTCTATTCCCACCTCTATTCCCACCTCTATTCCCACCTCTATTCCACCTCTATTCCCACCTCTATTCCCACCTCTATTCCCACCTCTATTCCCACCTCTATTCCCACCTCTATTCCCACCTCTATTCCCATCTCTATTCCCATCTCTATTCCCATCTCTATTCCCAACTCTATTCTCACCTGAGACTGTGTTATATTTGAATGTTACTTTTGCAAATAAAAATCCTCAAAAGGACATTGGAGTGTCGGCTTCTGAAATTTCTGGGTACTGACCCTGGGAACCCCCCAGACAACAAACGACGAGCCACGAGGAGGAGGTAATCCCAGAACATACATAGCCGCCCCCCAGGGGTTATGGCGCTACAATAATTCTCTACGTACCAAACTTCACCCTCGTCATGCCCAGTCTGTGTTGTATTTCTGTGAATAAAGGAAAAGTTGTCACACTAAACTCAATATATAAAAAAAGCAAAACAAAGCAGCTACACCAGAATGTGACAGGAATTCAAACAACAACGTGGGTTGGAATTTAGCGCTAAAATATGTAAATTGGTGTGAAACCAATAAACAGCCCAAAGTGAATCAAATCAATGAAAACACCGGATTTTCTCCCTGTGATGAGCTGATTGTGAAATAAACTGTCCAAACAATCGATATACAAATGTCCCGATAATAATAACAAGGCTGTCCTGAGCCGAATCCTCTCATAAAACACTTTCTGGGATGGATGTGAAGTAGATGTGCTTTTAGGCCTCATGCACACGAGACGCAGTTAAACGCGCGTTCAGAGGCAGTTGGACACTTTTTTCAACTGCACCTGAACGCATGCAATGTTATCCTATGTGTCCATGGTACACAGTCTCGTTTTTTCCCATTTTATGCAGTTGCGTTTAACCTCGTTTTTTCCAGAAGCAAAAAAATGCGTGCAGACACTTTGCTTTTCCGCGTTTCAGACGCAAAACGCAGCTAACGCGGCTAAACGCAGGCACCTGCGTTTAGCCGCGTTTGCGTTTATAAGCCTTTTTAAAGGAACCCAATTTTTTGGAGCAGAAAACTCAGAAATATGATGGTAAACCATAAAAAATACTAGAAAAATTGGTTTAAAATGTCGTAATTAGTTTAGAGTTCATAGAGCGTATATACTCACTGATGTATACATGTTTGTGAAATATCCAACGGACATTCGCTGTGCCATCAACGGATGGGTCCAATATCGACGAGCTCTGATTCTGGACCTCTCATGCAAATTTGCAACGACGTTGCTGCCGCATCAAGAGCAACATCAGGAGCATTTCCTGACATGTAATCAATATGGGATCCATTTCCAAAAAAAAACACAGAAAGAGG
>CM053027.1:635714178-635746250 GCA_028564925.1 Lithobates sylvaticus | reverse complement strand
GGTGCTTGGAGCCTTGGTCCACAGCCACAAGGAAAGGCCTCTTGTTAAGTTGGCCTCTACACAAGATACATGAGAAGGTGGCAGAACACCACAGTCTATTTTTAAGGCTCTGTAGCCATAGAAGCTCGAGAGCAAACAGTAAACAGAGCATGTGTGCTACTTACACTCAGCCTCTAAGACAGCAGCTCTCACAGGGAAGTCCAGGGTGCGTCTGGGCACCGCAGGCCGGCGGCTGAAGAAGCCTGGGGTCTGGGCACCAGTGGCGGTGCGTGCATAGAGGGCGCAGGAGCGCCGCCCCCCCTCTCCTGCACCGCTCTATCACCAATAGATAGATTCATGCATTGCATGAATCTATCTATTGTCACCGCTGCCGCCCCCTATTCAGGTGTCCGGCCCCTGATCGGGCCCCGGGCATCTGAATTACAGTGGGGGGGTGTTGCGGGAAGCGCCCCTATTAGAGCTGTAAGCTCTAATAGGGGACCCTATTAGAGCGGTGTGCTCTAATAGGCTTCCCTAAGTGTAAACAGCGGGCGCACTGCTGTGCGTTCGCTGATTACACAGTATTGTGTTAGGGAAGCGAATACATCGCTTCCCTAACACAGACCCGCCTCTCAGCCAATCAGGTTGCCAGGTCTGTTACCTGTCACCTGATTGGCTGAAGTCACAGGCGCTGTGATTGGACGCTAGGCGTCCAATCACCTAGCGTCCAATCACAGCAGAAGAAGACAGGAGGAGCGCGGGAGAAGACATCCGACGGAGACACCGCTCGTCGCATGACGCCGTCACCAGCTGCACACCGGGACAAGGTAAGTGCAGAGGGCAGGCAGGGGGCACAGTGACAGAACTTGGGGCACAATGGCAGCACTTAAGGGCACAATGGCAGCACTTAAGGGCACAATGGCAGCACTTGGGGCACAATGGCAGAACTTGGGGCACAGTGGCAGCACTTGGGGCACAGTGGCAGCACTTGGGGCACAGTGGCAGAACTTGGGCACAGTGGCAGAACTTGGGGCACAGTGGCAGCACTTGGGGCACAGTGGCAGCGTTTGAGGGGCACAGTGGCAGCGTTTGATGGCACAGTGGCAGCGTTTGATGGCACAGTGAGGCTGTTTGTTTGCGCCCCCCCAAAAATTTTGAGCACCAGCCGCCACTGCTGGGCACCGCAGGCCGGCGGCTGAAGAAGCCTGGGGTCTGGGCACCGCAGGCAGGCGGCTGAAGAAGCCAGACCACTGCACATGATGATGTGTTTCTCCACTGTAACACTACCCCCGTAGGGGTTGCATATGACTGGGTTCACCACTCCTACACAGCCAGATGAGTAGCATTTTCAGCTTTCATCCAGACACAAGGAACACTCTGAGCTTTATTTTTTTTTTTTTTTCTTATGGTGGATATAACTTGGGCATTCCATAATTCCTATTCCCCAACAAACTTGAAAGAACCAAAACCCAGGGACACCTTCCAATTCAGTACTTCACTCCCAGACACCAACATTCTCTAAGTGAAAAGATGCAACAGACTAGAAACTCTCCTCAAGGGCCACCAACAGTCCCCTCAGCGCCCCATCTTCCACCCAACGCCTCTGACAGCACAACTTATCCATATTTAAGGGCTGGCTTAACCCCCTGCAAGGCCCACTGCCTGAGGATTGGCCAAGTTCACCTAAGTATGCAGAACAGTCCTCCTAGCCTTCACCCTCTAGCTTCCAGAACGTTCTCCACAGTGGTGGCTGCTCAGGCCACCCCCCCCCCCTTAATCTACATGCAGGTGCCAGAAGCATGGAATTGAATGGGGCTTTTTCTTTTGAAGCGCATGATTAGAGTTTGAAGGTTCAAATTGGCTTAAAAAAAAAAAAGTGGGCTCAGGGCCCTGCACCCTGAGACCACCCAGTTGTGTGAAAATAGTGAATTAACTGACCAAACGGGGGGGTGGGGGGCCAGCCAGTTTTATTGCTGCCCCCCCCAAATATGGAACAGCCACCACTGGTTCTACAGCTTTCCAGAACCAGGGGAGAGGCACCAGAGCTCTGCTGGCATGTGTAGTGATCCAACATGTAGTTCATAGATGGTATGTAGTTATTAATAAGTATTATTCCGCAGCAACCCAATTCTCCAGAGAGGCGCACTTTATTAGCTTCCAAAACAGAACATTCTTACAGATGACAAAATCCAACAGAGTTCATATGACAACGAATATTCCTCTTAGACCTATGCCTTTATAATCACACACCCTTCTCTGAGATAGTTTTTCTTAGACAGCAAGCCAGCCTGAATGTCTTCTCAAATACTGGTCTGACACTGGGGGGGGGGGGGGGGTTCTGTTTAATGTTTACCATGAATACCCCCTCAGGTCTAGTTACCATCAATAAATACTTCCATTGAAATGTTCATCTAGGTTAAAAGACCATTCCTCACACACACACAACTTGCATAAGATTTACACATCAAAGGGTCTTCAGCTGTCCCTTTGATATGTTTAAATTCAGTTGGGCTTGACAACTCAACTGAATTCTGGTCAATAATACAATATCCTGCATAACTTGGCATTAACACATTACACCAGCATGGGTCACCCAGCTCTGACCCAATTAAGACACTCAGATTTAAGCATGAGGGATACATTTTCCTGCACTCACACGAGGGCGCTCCACCACTAGAAGCTGATTGGTGCTCCCTGCGGCAGTTGGGTCTAGGTGGCTGTGGGCTCCTTCCTGCCCCCACACCAGGACTAAGAATAAAGTACACACCAGACTACATGCCCAGCTCCTCACGGGTAGGACTCTGGGTTGGTTGTGGTGATCAAAGAGGGGAAAAAAATAAATAAAAAATCAGCACCTGGGCATAGCAAGTCCATGGGCACCATGTGACACCACTGAGGGTCAAGTCCGAGCACCGCTCCCCAATGTCTCCCCTCATCAGCACCGCTCCCCAATGACTCCCCTCATCAGCACCGCTCCCCAATGACCCCTCATCAGCACCGCTCCCCAATGACTTCTTCCCTCATCAGCACCGCTCCCCAATGACTCCCCTCATCAGCACCGCTCCCCAATGACTCCCCTCATCATCACCGCTCCCCAATGACTCCTCATCATCACCGCTCCCCAATGACTCCTCATCAGCACCGCTCCCCAATGACTCCTCATCAGCACCGCTCCCCAATGACTCCTCATCAGCACCGCTCCCCAATGACTCCTCATCAGCACCGCTCCCCAATGACTCCTCATCAGCACCGCTCCCCAATGACTTCCCCTCATCAGCACCGCTCCCCAGTGTCTCCCCTCATCAGCACCGCTCCCCAATGACTCCCCACAACAGCAACCGCTCCCCAATGACTCCCCTCAACAGCACCGCTCCCAATGACTCCTCATCAGCACCGCTCCCCAATGACTTCTTCCCTTCAGCAGCACCGCTCTCCCCAGCTTCTCTTCTCTTCTTCTTCTTCGTTCTTTCCTCCTCTCGATTCTTCTTTTCCCTCTCTTCTCTTCCTTTCTCCCCTTCTGTGTCTTCTCCTTTCTGTCTGTTTTCTTCTTCTTCTTCTTTCTCTTTCACCTTTCTCTCTTATGGATTTATTATTCCTTCTTACCATTCTCTTCCTTTGTCTTTCTTTTTTTCAATGTTCTTCTTCTCTTCTTTCTTGTTTCCTTTCTTCTCTTTCTTGTCCTTTTTCTTCTTCGTTCTCTCTGTCCTTCCCTCTTCTTTCTTTTTCCTCTCTTCTTCTTCTTCTTCTTCTTTCTTGTCTTTTTTTTTCTGTGTCCTTCGTCCCCTTTCTTCTACTTTTCTTTCCTTCCCTTCTTTCCTTCCACTACCTCTTCTGTCATCTTTGTCCTTTCTCTTTCTTTTCTTTTCTTCTCTGTCTTTTTCTTTTCTTCTTCCTGTCTTCTTCTTCTTCTTCTTCTTCTTTGTCCTTCTTTCTTTCTCTTTCCATTTCTTCTTATTCTTCGTTTCTTTCTTTTCTTCTGTCTCTACTTCCTATCGTTTTCTTCTTCTCTCTTCTAGTCTCTTCTCTTGTCTCCTTCTCTCATCTTGTCTGTCTTCTCCTTTGTCTTCCTTGTCCTTTCTTCTTTCTTCTCTGCCCCTTTCCTTCTTCTTCTCCTGTCTCTCTACTTCTTGTTCCTCCTCATCAGCACCCGCTCCCCAATGACTCCTCATCAGCACCGCTCCCCCAATAACTTCCCCTCATCAGCACCGCTCCCCAGTGTCTCCCCTGATCCCCCCTCATCAGTCACCACCGCGTCCCCAATGAACTCCCCTCTACAGCTCCCGCTCCGCCAATGACTCCCCATCAACAGCACCGCTCCCCAATGAGCTCCTCATACAGCACCGCTCGGCATCAATGACTTCTTCCCTCCATCAGCACCGCTCCCTGCAGTGTCTCCCCTCATCAGCAACCGCTCCCCAATGACCTACCCTCAACACACCGCTCCCCAATGACTCCTCATCAGCACCGCTCCCCAATGACTTCTTCCCTCATCAGCACCGCTCCCCAATGACTCATCAGCACCGCTCCCCAATGACCCCTCATCAGCACCGCTCCCCAATGACTCCCCTCATCAGCACCGCTCCCCAATGACCCCTCATCAGCACCGCTCCCCCAATGACTCCCCTCATCAGCAACGCTCCCCAATGACTCCCCTCATCAGCACCGCTCCCCAATGACTCATCAGCACCGCTCCCCAGTGACTCCCCTCATCAGCACCACTCCCCAGTGACTCCCCTCATCAGCGCCGCTCCCCAATGACCCCTCATCAGCACCGCTCCCCAATGACTTCTTCCCTCATCAGCACCGCTCCCCAGTGACCCCCCTCATCAGCACCGCTCCCCAGTGACTCCCCTCATCAGCACCGCTCCCCAGTGACTCCCCTCATCAGCACCGCTCCCCAGTGACTCCCCTCATCAGCACCGCTCCCCAGTGACTCCCCTCATCAGCACCGCTCCCCAGTGACCCCCCTCATCAGCACCGCTCCCCAATGACCCCCCCCTCATCAGCACCGCTCCCCAATGACTCCCCTCATCAGCACCGCTCCCCAGTGACCCCCCTCATCAGCACCGCTCCCCAGTGACTCCCCTCATCAGCACCGCTCCCCAGTGACCCCCCCTCATCAGCACCGCTCCCCAATGACTCCCCTCATCAGCACCGCTCCCCAGTGACTCCCCTCATCAGCACCGCTCCCCACTGACCCCCCTCATCAGCACCGCTCCCCAATGACTCCCCTCATCAGCACCGCTCCCCAGTGACTCCCCTCATCAGCACCGCTCCCCAGTGACTTCCTTCTTTCTCTTTTTATCTTTATTTCACCTTTTATTTTTTGTTTTTCTTTTTCTTTTCCCTTCAATAACCCCCCTCATCAGCACCGCTCCCCAACTGACTCCCCTCATCAGCACCGCTCCCCAGTGACTCCCCTCATCAGCACCGCTCCCCAGTGACTCGCCTCATCAGCACCGCTCCCCAGTGACTCGCCTCATCAGCGCCGCTCCCCAATGTCTCCCCTCATCAGCGCCGCTCCCCAGTGACTTCCCTCATCAGCGCCGCTCCCCAATGACTCCCCTCATCAGCAGCCGCTCCCCAATGACTCCCCTCATCAGCACCGCTCCCCAATGACTCCCCTCATCAGCACCGCTCCCCAATAACCCCCCTCATCAGCACCGCTCCCCAATGACTCCCCTCATCAGCACCGCTCCCCAGTGACTCCCCTCATCAGCACCGCTCCCCAGTGACTCCCCAATGACTCCCCTCATCAGCACCGCTCCCCAGTGACTCCCCTCATCAGCACCGCTCCCCAGTGACTCGCCTCATCAGCGCCGCTCCCCAGTGTCTCCCCTCATCAGCGCCGCTCCCCAGTGACTTCCCTCATCAGCGCCGCTCCCCAGTGACTCCCCTCATCAGCACCGCTCCCCAATGACTCCCCTCATCAGCACCGCTCCCCAGTGACTCCCCTCATCAGCACCGCTCCCCAGTGACTCCCCAATGACTCCCCTCATCAGCACCGCTCCCCAATGACTCCCCTCATCAGCACCGCTCCCCAATGACTCCCCTCATCACCACCGCTCCCCAATGACTTCTTCCCTCATCAGCACCGCTCCCCAATGACTTCTTCCCTCATCAGCACCGCTCCCCAATGACTTCTTCCCTCATCAGCACCGCTCCCCAGTGACTTCCCCTCATCAGCGCCGGCTCCCCAGTGACTGCCCTCATCAGCACCGCTCCCCAATGACTCCCCTCATCAGCACCGCTCCCCAGTGACTCCCCTCATCAGCACCGCTCCCCAATGACTCCCCTCATCAGCACCGCTCCCCAGTGACTCCCCTCATCAGCACCGCTCCCCAATGACACCCCTCATCAGCACCGCTCCACAATGACTTCTTCCCTCATCAGCACCGCTCCCCAATGACTCCCCTCATCAGCACCGCTCCCCAGTGACTCCCCTCATCAGCACCGCTCCCCAATGACTCCCCTCATCAGCACCGCTCCCCAGTGACTCCCCTCATCAGCACCGCTCCCCAATGACTTCTTCCCTCATCAGCGCCGCTCCCCAATGACTCCTCATCAGCACCGCTCCCCAGTGACTCCCCTCATCAGCACCGCACACTATTAGAATTCTCCAATTACAAGGAGTTGCCCAAAAATTCGTTTTCATTCTTCGGGTCATTCATTATTTCAAATAAATTCCTAACTTCGGAAAAATTCCAGTTCCATTTGTTTAGATGCGGAATTCAGAAATTCTAAAATCCAAAATAACTCGGAAATTCAAAAATAACTTCTAAGTAATGAAATTTCCTTTCAAATTTGGCTGCTTAACATCAACAAAATATGAATTTATCTGAAGTAACGATTTAATAAATAAAGTTATTTGTTACGTTCCATTCGTTTAGATGCGGAATTCGCCATTTCGGATAATTCGGAACTTCAGATAAATTTGTTACTTTCACCAACAGCCAAAATTAAAAGGAAATTCCAATACCTGAAATGTAATAGTTTTTAGTTATAACAAATTTTTAAATTTTCGTGTTTTCGGATTTTCATTCATTTGAATTTATCAACTTCCATCGAATAACAAATTTAGAGCAAAACAAATTGCACACATCTTTTAGATAAGGTGGAGAAGAGGGTTGGCGACATCTCAATCCCTTCCCCCCCCCAAGGAAGGTGCGGCTCATGGACTTCTAAATCCTCTATATGAATTCCAGACGCAGCAAAACAATGCTATGAGTAAGCACTGATTTCAGTACGAAACGCGTCAGGTCTGTACCCCTTCCCTTGCTGTGTATCATTTGATGTGACCTTCGTTTTTTAATAAAAGCACAGGATTTTAACTTTTTTTTACAGTGTGCGGCTATTGTTCCAGTGTGCCTATTGCAGCAAAACAAAGCTGTTGATCGTCATGCAGCTCATTTCCCTTAGAAAGCAGCCACAGCCTGAGCAGAACATTCATGCTGTTACATGGAAGCAGTGTCCTCTCTGCAGAGGTCTGGGTCAGAGGAAACTAATCTGAGCTAGGAGTCTGATCAAGCAGGAGGCAGCGTTTGACCTCTGCATAGAGACCACTGCTTCCACTGAAATCAACAGTCTTCTCTGCAGCATGCTGGCAGGGAATGGACTTTTCTACCCAGGATGTGGCTACTTTCCTTTGACCACATGTTTCATGCACTTGGAGTATTTAGTGGACTAAAGAACTGAAAGTTCAGTTGGGCTTTAACCCCAAATCTTTATTAAATGGTCTCAGCATATGTTCCATCACCCGCCAAGTCTCCGCCCACCGCCAAGTCTCCGCCCACCGCCCAGTCTCCGCCCACCGCCCAGTCTCCGCCCACCGCCCAGTCTCCGCCCACCGCCCAGTCTCCGCCCACCGCCCAGTCTCCGCCCACCGCCCAGTCTCCGCCCACCGCCCAGTCTCCGCCCACCGCCCAGTCTCCGCCCACCGCCCAGTCTCCGCCCACCGCCCAGTCTCCGCCCACCGCCCAGTCTCCGCCCACCGCCCAGTCTCCGCCCACCGCCCAGTCTCCGCCCACCGCCCAGTCTCCGCCCACCGCCCAGTCTCCGCCCACCGCCCAGTCTCCGCCCACCGCCCAGTCTCCGCCCACCGCCAATAAAGAGCCATGAACACGG
This sequence comes from Lithobates sylvaticus, assembly GCA_028564925.1. Taxonomy (NCBI): domain Eukaryota; kingdom Metazoa; phylum Chordata; class Amphibia; order Anura; family Ranidae; genus Lithobates; species Lithobates sylvaticus. Next base: position 635,738,147 of record CM053027.1, on the reverse strand, counting down.
GTTTAATTCATTTTTTTTTATTTTAAAGACTGCAGTGTTTTTTTTTTTTTATCTCCTCAACAATACAAAGCTCCATGTGATATGTACACAAGGCTCAGATATGACGAAACACCGACTGAGCGTCTGAACCTTCAACTTACAGGGTGAGGAACCCAGAGACTCAACACAAAGACTTTATTTACAAAACTCATTTTATACAAAAAGGAAAAAACAAAAAAAAAATGAAAAATCTGTACAATTCAGTGCAAAGCATAAGCCACATCTAGTGTCAGCGAGGTCACCACCCAGTCCACGTGGCACAAGGATGACATCTGTGCCAGGCGGGGTCAGGGTGCAATGTGGTCATCCCCACCGGGGACGGTCCGGGATCAGACTATGTATTTGAAGCTGTAGGTTTTGTCGCAGGGAAGCCTCTGGCCCTTGCATCGGCCGCACAGCTCCTGGCAGTGGGGGCGCTTCAGGTCAATGTGGCGTCTCTCGGGGCAGGAACACAAGGCCTTCATGCAGCTCTGGAATAAGAAAAGTCGGGGTTAAGGTCCAAGCCACACTGTAGGCATCTACTGGGGGTTGGCCAATATCATGGCTGCCAGGAGGGGCAGTTGCCCACATTATGGCCACCAGGAGAAGTAGAGGCTTCAGGTCTATGTGACATCTCTCAGGGCAGGAACACAAGGCCTTCATACAGCTCTGGCATAAGAGGCGTGGGTCAAGGTCTAAACTATTGTAGGTATCAACTGGAGGGTTAGTAGAATCAGGTTAATTGATGTCTCTTGGGGTAGGAACACAAGGCCTTCAGGCAGATGAGAATTCGGGTTAAGGTCTAAACCACACTGTAGGATTCCACTAGGGGTAGCCCACACTAGGGCAACAAGGAGGGACAGTGGCCCACACTAGGGCAACAAGGAGGGACAGTGGCCCACACTAGGGCAACAAGGAGGGACAGTGGCCCACACTAGGGCAACAAGGAGGGACAGTGGCCCACACTAGGGCAACAAGGAGGGACAGTGGCCCACACTAGGGCAACAAGGAGGGACAGTGGCCCACATTAGGGCAACAAGGAGGGACAGTGACTTTAGTTCATTGTTACATTACGTTACATTACGTTTTCTCCTTTGGGACAGGAACACAAGGCATTATTGCAGCTCTGTGATGGGCATCTACTGGGGGTGGCCATTATGGCTGCCAGGGGGGGTAGTGACTTCAGGTCAATGACATCTCTTGGGGTAGACACATTAGACATTCATGCAGCTCTGGAATAAGAAGAGTTGGGGGGTCAAGTTCTTAATCCTATTGTAGACATTCATTGGGGTTGGCACACATTATGGCTGCCAGGAGGGGTAGTCACCCACATTATGGCTGCCAGGAGGGGTAGTGGCTTTAGGTCAATGTGATGTCTCTTTGGGCAGATATACAAGGCCTTCAAGCAGCTCTGGAATAAGGAGAGTTGGAGTTAAGGTCAGCCAGTCTGTAGGCATCTATTGGGTGTGTTGGGTACAGATGAAGGCCAAGCGATTGCTTTTAAACATAAGCCGTACCAAGGAAATATGGCAGAGCCTGCTGATTTCCCCCCCCCCCCCCCCCTGTTTAAACTCACTGCTGATCTGATGGCTTCAGTACTTTAGACCCCCAACAAGTTCCGTCATTCACTAAAGCAATACATCAGCCCTGGTGTCCAAGAAATTTGTGATTTACATACCAATGGCACCTTTGGTGGCAATGTACCCAGAGACCAGATTGGAAGAAACAAGAATCATATAATGCTTGAGAGGTAAAAGGCTTTTACCAGCTCCACATTAGTGGCAGACATAATGGTGGCTGGGATGGGGAGAGGCCCAGGTCTACTAGGGGGCACCAGAGGCAGGGAGGAGAGGGGCCCAGGTCTACTAGGGGGCACCAGAGGCAGGGAGGAGAGGGGCCCAGGTCTACTAGGGGGCACCAGAGGCAGGGAGGAGAGGGGCCCAAGTCTACTAGGGGGCACCAGAGGGCAGGGAGGAGAGGGGCCCAGGTCTACTAGGGGGCACCAGAGGCAGGGAGGAGAGGGGCCCAGGTCTACTAGGGGGCACCAGAGGCAGGGAGGAGAGAGGCCCAGGTCTACTAGGGGGCACCAGAGGCAGGGAGGAGAGAGGCCCAGGTCTACTAGGGGCACCAGAGGCAGGGAGGAGAGGGGCCCAGGTCTACTAGGGGCACCAGAGGGCAGGGAGGAGAGAGGCCCAGGTCTACTAGGGGCGCCAGAGGCAGGGAGGAGAGGGGCCCAGGTCTACTAGGGGCGCCAGAGGCAGGGAGGAGAGAGGCCCAGGTCTACTAGGGGCGCCAGAGGCAGGGAGGAGAGGGGCCCAGGTCTACATGTGTCAGAGGCAGGGAGGAGAGAGGCCCAGGTCTACTAGGGGCGCCAGAGGCAGGGAGGAGAGAGGCCCAGGTCTACTAGGGGCGCCAGAGGCAGGGAGGAGAGGGGCCCAGGTCTACATGTGTGTCAGAGGCAGGGAGGAGAGAGGCCCAGGTCTACTAGGGGCACCAGAGGCAGGGAGGAGAGGGGCCCAGGTCTACTAGGGGCACCAGAGGCAGGCAGGAGAGGGGCCCCAGGGTCTACTAGGGGCGCCATAGGCAGGGAGGAGAGGGGCCCAGGTCTACTAGGGGTGCCAGAGGCAGGGAGGAGAGGGGCCCAGGTCTACTAGGGGTGCCAGAGGCAGGGAGGAGAGGGGCCCAGGTCTACTAGGGGCGCCAGAGGCAGGGAGGAGAGGGGCCCAGGTCTACTAGGGGGCGCCAGAGGCAGGGAGGAGAGGGGCCCAGGTCTACTAGGGGGCGCCAGAGGCAGGGAGGAGAGGGGCCCAGGTCTACTAGGGGCACCAGAGGCAGGGAGGAGAGAGGCCCAGGTCTACTAGGGGCCTCCAGAGGCAGGGAGGAGAGGGCCCAGTCTACTAGGGCCCCAGAGGCAGGAGGGGAGAGGGCCCAGGTCAACTAGGGGCACCAGAGGCAGGGAGGAGAGGGGCCCAGGTCTACTAGGGGCACCAGAGGCAGGGAGGAGAGGGGCCCAGGTCTACTAGGGGGCACCAGAGGGCAGGGAGGAGAGGGGCCCAGGTCTACTAGGGGCACCAGAGGCAGGGAGGAGAGGGGCCCAGGTCTACATGTGTCAGAGGCAGGGAGTTATCTGGTCTATGAAGGGTTCATGATGTTCATTCTATAGGTCTGACATTTTTTTTTTTAAAGGGTATTGTATTAGTTTTCAAACATTGACAGCATATCAGAAAAAGGGTCCCTATTCAGTTTACAATGCCAATAATAGACACTAGGACAGTGCTTGGTGCCCACAAGATGCCCAGTAATCATGTAATCAGACCATCTGGTGATTGGGGCATTGTAGAGGAAATCCATCACTCCAATATGGAGGATGAGACATGAAGGTGGGACTTACCTTACACTCGATGGACTCCACGTAGTAGGGATTGTAGCCATTCAGACATTTGTGGCAATATTGTTTGAAGTAAACCTGAAAAACAAAAAACTGACATCCTGAGAATCCCGAGATTGAAGGAGGCGTCCATACACCAATCTGACCACCCAATCCAATGCCCGGAATCTACTTCTTCAGTCAAGCTGCCCGCAGCCTCTGATGTGTGGTAACATTTCGGTCCATCCCATTCAGTATGAATTCTGGGGGTTGGGCATGTTAAATGGCATGTCCAGCCAACAAACCAACCTACCCCAAGCCCCACCCCCGATCATGTCCCATCATTGCCCTTTCCCTGGTTCCTGTAGAGAAGAGATTCCTTCTGACCTCACCAGGCTCAACATTGTAGCAGCACAGAAGTTTGCTGGGCGCTCATCTCCATCGTCATAAACCGCCTCCAGATCTACATCTCCAGAGAGCCCCCTACAGTGTGGGCGGGGTCTATACAAACCAAAGAGGCAGCGTGGCTTTGCTGGAAAATAAATCAGTGTGGAACCAGGAACCGAGGGGGGCGGGGGGAAAGACACACAGGAGGGGGGCGGGGGGAAAGACACACAGGAGGGGGGCGGGGGGAAAGACACACAGGAGGGGGGCGGGGGGAAAGACACACAGGAGGGGGGCGGGGGGAAAGACACAGGAGGGGGCGGGGGGAAAGACACAGGAGGGGGGCGGGGGGAAAGACACACAGGAGGGTGTAGTGATCTAATATAATCGTTCCTTCCTCGTAGATGGAATATAGTTATAAAAAGTATTGTCTCCGCAGCAAAACCCGATTCTCCCAGAGAGACAATTTTATTGACTTCCCAAACAGAACATTATTACAGATGGCAAAATCCAACAGAGTACATGACAAGGAATATCTTCTCCTAGACCCGTCTTTCTCTAGACTAGCTGACAACCTGCCTGTCTTCTCATATACTGATCTGACACTGGGGGGGGGTCAACCAAATGTTTACCATGAATACCCCCCTCAATTCTAATTACCATCATTAAATACTAGGTTAAAAGGCTATTCCTCACACACACAACTTGCATAAGATTTACACATCAAGGGTAACAGATAACATTTTCTTTGATGTGTGCGACTACTGATTAGATTAAGAGATGACACCTCGACACCCTTTTGAGGTGTAGAATAGACTTGAAACCCCAATCTATATTCTTGCATAATGAAATTTGTCTTAGAATTGCCTAAAAAAGAATGCCTAATACGAACTACATAAAAAACACATACATATATATTTATATAAATATATAGATATATATATATAATATATAGATATATATATTAGATAGAATATACTACAGAGGGGGGCGGGGGGGGGGGGAAAGACACACGCGAGGGGGGCAGGGGGGGAAAGACACACGCGAAGGGGGGCGGGGGGGGAAAGACACACGCGAGGGGGGCCGGGGGGGAAAGACACACCGAGGGGGCGGGGGGGAAAGACACACACGCGAGGGGGGCGGGGGGGGAAAGACCACGGCAGGGGGGGCGGGGGGGGAAAGACACACGCGAGGGGGGCGGTGGGGGAAAAGAACACACGCGAGGGGGGGCGGGGGGGAAAGACACACGCGCGGGGGCGGGGGGGGAAAGACACACGCGAGGGGGGCGGGGGGGGGGAAAGACACACGCGAGGGGGGCGGGGGGGAAAAGACAAGCACCCACGCGAGGGGGCGGGGGGGGGAAAGGACACAACGCGAGGGGGGCGGGGGGGGAAAGACAACAAACGCGAGGGGGGGCGGGGGGTGGGGGGAAAGACACACGCGAGGGGGCGGGGGGGAAAGACACACACGCGCGGGGGCGGGGGGGGAAAGACACACGCGAGGGGGGCCGGGGGGGGAAAGACACACGCGAGGGGGGCGGGGGGGGAAAGACACACGCGAGGGGGGCGGGGGGGGGAAAGACACACGCGAGGGGGGCGGGGGGGGAAAGACACACGCGAGGGGGCGGGGGGGGGAAAGACACACGCGAGGGGGGCGGGGGGGAAAGACACACGCGAGGGGGGCGGGGGGGGGAAAGACACACGCGAGGGGGGCGGGGGGGAAAGACACACGCGAGGGGGGCGGGGGGGAAAGACACACGCGAGGGGGGCGGGGGAAAGAGACACAAACGAGGGGGGCGGGGGAAAGAGACACAAACGAGGGGGGCGGGGGAAAGAGACACAAACGAGGGGGGCGGGGGAAAGAGACACAAACGAGGGGGCAAGGAATATGTGGCGATAGGGACACAGGGGATCAGCAGAACTATGTGGTAATAGGACAGAGGGGCGGGACTAGGCAGAGCATAAAATATGGGAACAGAGGGGCGGGGGGATGGGTGGAGCTTGCTAGGGATAGGTGGAGTTCTGTAGTCCAGGATGACACGGATTTGAACCTCCATGCAGTGGCGTTGTCAGGCGTTCTCTGGATTTCTGGGGCCGGTCGCACTATGGCGGCGCTGTTTCGCACGCTGTGATTGAGTTTCATGCAGGAAAACTGTTGCGGCACCAACTTTAATATTGCGCGGCAGACAAATCGCAGGGTGCCCCCGCATGCCATACATTCTTAGACACGTGGGGGGCGCCATGAAATTTCAGCCCTGTGCGTTTTTAAAGAGCAGAAGATTTTGGCTCCGGGTGAGATTGCTGGGAACCCGACCGCTGGAAGATCCAATGGGATTGGACACCAGGAGATGTAATGAAGGTTTCCATGTTGTGCGTTGGGGGTGACAACGTGATGGAAATAGTATAAGACAGGGTGAGTGAGGGACATGGGGGGGCTGAAATACAAGGTTACCCCAATTTCTACAAATCCCCCCCTCCCCCCACTTCACATATTTGTATCATTTTCCTTCCACTTAATTTTGTGCCACTTTGTTTATCACATAAAATCTCAATAAAATCCATTTACAGAGTGTCAGTCTGGGAGGACTGTGGGGAGAAGTGAAAAGGGGCAGCTACAGCCAGGTGGGTTGGCAGCACCTGAAGGTGGGGCTGGGATCAGTGACCACAGACAGGAAGTGCTGGGAAAGTGAGCTGTGTCACCCCATCTCCAAATATAGGAGGCCGGGGTCCCTGCCTGGAATGGGCCATATAGAGAGCGCCCACATGGGGGCGGGACGCGCCAAATATAGAGAGCGCCCACATGGGGGCGGGACGCGCCATATATAGAGAGCGCCCACATGGGGGCGGGACACGCCATAAATAGAGAGCGCCCACATGGGGGCGGGACACGCCATATATAGAGAGCGCCCACATGGGGGGCGGGACACGCCATATATAGAGAGCGCCCACATGGGGGGCGGGACACGCCATATATAGAGAGCGCCCACATGGGGGCGGGACGCGCCATATATAGAGAGCGCCCACATGGGGGGCGGGACGCGCCATATATAGAGAGCGCCCACATGGGGCGGGACACGCCATATATAGAGAGCGCCCACATGGGGGCGGACACGCCATATATAGAGAGCGCCCACATGGGGGGCGGGACACGCCATATATAGAGAGCGCCCACATGGGGGCGGGACGCGCCATATATAGAGAGCGCCCACATGGGGGCGGGACGCGCCATATATAGAGAGCGCCCACATGGGGGCGGGACGCGCCATATATAGAGAGCGCCCACATGGAGGGGCGGGACACGCCATATATAGAGAGCGCCCACATGGGGGCGGGACGCGCCATATATAGAGAGCGCCCACATGGGGGCGGGACGCGCCATATATAGAGAGCGCCCACATGGGGGCGGGACGCGCCATATATCGAGAGCGCCCACATGGGGGCGGGGACGCGCCATATATAGAGAGCGCCCACATGGGGGCGGGACGCGCCATATATAGAGAGCGCCCACATGGGGGCGGGGGCGCGCCATATATAGAGAGCGCCCACATGGGGGCGGGGCGCGCCATATATAGAGAGCGCCCACATGGGGGCGGGACGCGCCATATATAGAGAGCGCCCACATGGGGGCGGGACGCGCCATATATAGAGAGCGCCCACATGGGGCGGGACGCGCCATATATAGAGAGCGCCCACATGGGGGCGGGACGCGCCATATATAGAGAGCGCCCACATGGGGGCGGGACGCGCCATATATAGAGAGCGCCCACATGGGGGCGGGACGCGCCATATATAGAGAGCGCCCACATGGGGGCGGGACGCGCCATATATAGAGAGCGCCCACATGGGGGCGGGACGCGCCATAGATAGAGAGCGCCCACATGGGGGCGGGACGCGCCATATATAGAGAGCGCCCACATGGGGGCGGGACGCGCCATATATAGAGAGCGCCCACATGGGGGCGGGACGCGCCATATATAGAGAGCGCCGACATGGGGCGGGACACGCCATATATAGAGAGCACCCACATGGGGCGGGACGCGCCATATATAGAGAGCGCCCACATGGGGGCGGGACGCGCCATATATAGAGAGCGCCCACATGGGGGCGGGACGCGCCATATATAGAGAGCGCCCACATGGGGGGGGGGAGACGCCATATATAGAGAGCGCCCACATGGGGGCGGGACGCGCCATATATAGAGAGCGCCCACATGGGGGGGGGGAGACGCCATATATAGAGAGCGCCCACATGGGGGGGGAAGACGCCATATATAGAGAGCGCCCACATTGGGGGGGGAGACGCCATATATAGAGAGCGCCCACATAGGGGGGGGGAGACCCATATATAGAGAGCGCCCACATGGGGGGGGAGACGCCATATATAGAGAGCGCCCACATGGGGGGGGAGACCCATATATAGAGAGCGCCCACATGGGGGGGGGAGACGCCATATATAGAGAGCGCCCACATGCGGGGGGGAAACGCCATATATAGAGAGCGCCCACATGCGGGGGGGGAAAGCCATATATAGAGAGCACCCACATGGGGGGGGGAACTCCATATATAGAGAGCGCCCACATGGGGGATCCATGCAAGGTACTGGTCGCAGTATGAAGTGCGAATGCCGTTATTGGGGGGGGGGGGACCAGGAGTGGACAGCTGAGTTAAGCAGGCTGATCCAGGCAGAGATGCGGTTGGACGAGAGCGACAGAGCCCTCCGGTGGTATGTGGCCCAAGCGTGCCCGTGGGCAGCAGATGACGCCCCACGGAAGGCTTTGACCACGGACTGGGATTGTTGTACCGATGCCATCTTCTGGGTTCCACAGACAGGCGATGGTGAACCTCTATACCCACCACACCAGTTCCAGGGATTTAATAGACTTGTTTGCCAAGGAAAAAGCTGGTATCGGGCCGAAAATCACTGGGCTCTGCCCAGCACCATCTTCATTCTACGGACAGGAGACGGTGAACTTCTATCCAGAGACACCAGTTATAGAGACGGGGGATTGGATAGACTTTTCTGCTGGAGGAAGATCCCGGAGAGCCTCCAGGAGAAGAGCTGGCATCAGGGCCAAGCTTCACCGAGCTCCACCCAGCACCAACATCTGTGGAGTCATATGAGACTTCTCCAGCTGAAGTGCTGCCCACCAGAGGGTCCAAGACTTCTGCCCCACATCTGGGGCAGCTCAAGGCTCTGGGTGAGAAGGTGGTGGTCACTCCCCAGCAGCAAACCAGGATCCGGGGTGAGACGGTAGAGGAGGTGTTTGTCCCTCCACAACAGTGGGCCAGGGTGGGGGAAGAGGTCTCTCCTCTCCAAAGATCCGTGTACCTGGGAGACCAGAGACATGTCGGCCCCGCAGCCAGGTGAGGGAGAGGGAGCAGCCAGGTGAGGGAGAGGGAGCAGCCAGGTGAGGGAGAGGGAGCAGCCAGGTGAGGGAGAGGGAGCAGCCAGGTGAGGGAGAGGGAGCAGCCAGGTGAGGGAGATGGAGCAGCCAGGTGAGGGTAAGGGAGATGGAGCAGCCAGGTGAGGGTAAGGGAGATGGAGCAGCCGGCTTCCCTTCCCAGCAACAAACATCTCCCCCAGAATGCCACCAACCCAGCAGAAGAGCTGGCAGAGTGCTTCTGGCCTCTGTCCACAACAATCGACTCCTCAGGAGCTCCAGGGAGGGAATGCAAATGGCGTCTCGCAATTGCACTTTGTGTGGGGGGTTTGTGGAACTGAGCTTACCTTGGAGAGCTCTGGAGACTGTGTCCAGCTCCCCCTCCTATGTGAGTCACCCTGTGTTCATTAGGGGGCACAGGGTGACCGAGAACCCCACTATGATCTGTGCTGGTCGGACTCGCTGTACAGCCACACTGGAATGGTGTGTGTGTATATTCTATATGTAGTGGGTTGTCTCAGGCTGTTGGACTCTTTGCTGGGATTGTTTGGGGTGTGGCCATGTCCCATTGTTCTGTTGTGTCTTGGAAGAAGTGTATTATGGGATGGATGTTTGTATTGGTTTTCCTGGCATGTACACCGGGGGCAGGGAGGGGGGGGAATTCCTCCATCAACCTCCCCGCTGATAAGGTGGTTTATTGTTCAAATGTTTCAATGCCTGTGTGTCTCTGATTGTCGATTGGACAGTTTACTCTGCCCTGAATCCAGGGGAGGGTGTGATTGGTCCGCTCCCTGCAGACAGTACACAGGCTCACCCTCCATTCTGACACATTAAAGATCAAACCGCTTCCTGGTCTCTCCCGGATCAGTGCTGCTGATCTCCTGCAGCCTCTTTGCAGCCACTTCCTGTCTCCATACACTCCATTGATGTCTGCACAGCACTCCAGTAGGTGACAACCATGGACCGTGTGAGAGGTGTCACCCCAGGGAGTCATGTGACCGGGTGACAATTGGGGACATAGCTTTACATTCCATGTGATGACTCCGAGACTCACCTTATTGGTTCCCGAAACGCACCAGACGTAGGCGCTCTCCCACCGCACCTGACACCCCCGGCAATGGAAGAAGCCGTACTTCTGTTCCAAGAACTGCGGAGAGACCGAGAATGTCACACAGTACCACTTCCCCCCCCCCCCTCCCCCCCATCCAGTATACACAGTACAACTTCCCCCCTCCCCTCCCCCATCCAGTATACACAGTACTACTACCCCCCCCATCCTATATACACAGTACTACTCCCCCCCCCATCCTGTATACACAGTACTACTCCCGCCCCCATCCTATATACACAGTAACTACTCCCTCCCCCATCCTATATACACAATACTACTCCCCCATCCTATATACACAGTACTACTCCCCCCCCCCATCCTATATACACAGTACTACTCCCCCCCCATCCTATATACACAGTACTACTCCCGCCCCCATCCTATATACACAGTACTTACTACTCCCCCCCATCCTATTTACACAGTACTACTCCCCCCCACCCCCCCCCCCCCTATTATACACAACTACTCACTCCCCCCCCCCTTCCCCTATCTCCCACAATCCCCCTCCCCCCCCATCCTATATACACACAGTACTACTCCCCCCCCATCCTATATACACAGTACTACTCCCCCCCCATCCTATATACACAGTAATACTCCCCCCCCCATCCTATATACACATTACTACTCCTCCCCCCCCATCCTATATACACAATACTACTCCCCCCCCCCATCCTATATACACAGTAACTACACTCCCCCCCCATCCTATATACACAATACTACTCCCCCCCCCATCCGATATACACAGTACTACTCCCCCCCCCATCCTATATACACAGTACTACTCCCCCCCCCATCCAATATACACAGTACTACTCCCCCCCCCATCCTATATACACAGTACTACTCCCCCCCCCCATCCTATACACACAGTACTACTCCCCCCCCATCCTATATACACACAGTACTACTCCCCCCCCATCCTATATACACAGTACTACTCCCCCCCCATCCTATATACACAGTACTACTCCCCCCCATCCTATATACACAGTACTACTCCCCCCCCATCCTATATACACAGTACTACTCCCCCCCCCCATCCTATATACACAGTACTACTCCCCCCCCATCCTATATACACACAGTACTACTCCCCCCCCATCCTATATACACAGTACTACTCCCCCCCCATCCTATATACACAATACTACTCCCCCCCCCATCCTATATACACAGTACTACTTCTCCCCCCCCCATCCTATATACACAGTACTACTCCCCCCCCATCCTATATACACAGTACTACTTCCCCCCCCCCATCCTATATACACAGTTTTACACCACCCCCCCCATCCTATATACACAGTACTACTACCCCCCCCCATCCTATATACACAGTACTACTCCCCCCCCATCCTATATACACAGTACTACTCCCCCCCCATCCTATATACACAGTACTACTCCCCCCCCATCCGATATACACAGTACTACTCCCCCCCATCCTATATACACAGTACTACTCCCCCCCATCCTATATACACAGTACTACTCCCCCCTCATCCTATATACACAGTACTACTACCCCCCCCATCCTATATACACAGTACTACTCCCCCCCCATCCTATATACACACTACTACTCCCCCCCCCCATCCTATATACACAGTACTACTCCCCCCCCATCCTATATACACAGTACTACTCCCCCCCCATCCTATATACACAGTACTACTCCCCCCCCATCCTATATACACAGTACTACTCCCCCCCATCCTATATACACAGTACTACTCCCCCCCCCCTCATCCTATATACACAGTACTACTCCCCCCCCATCCTATATATACACAGTACTACTCCCCCCCCATCCTATATACACAGTACTACTCCCCCCCATCCTATATACACAGTACTACTTCCCCCCCCATCCTATATACACAGTACTACTCCCCCCCATCCTATATACACAGTACTACTCCCCCCCCCATCCTATATACACAGTACTACCCCCCCCACCCCCCCCATCCTATATACACAGTACTACTACCCCCCCCCCATCCTATATACACAGTACTACTCCCCCCCCCATCCTATATACACAGTACTACTCCCCCCCTCATCCTATATACACAGTACTACTCCCCCCCCATCCTATATACACAGTACTACTCCCCCCCATCCTATATACACAGTACTACTCCCCCCCATCCTATATACACAGTACTACTCCCCCCCCCATCCTATATACACAATACTACTCCCCCCCCCCCCATCCTATATACACAGTACTACTTCTCCCCCCCCCCATCCTATATACACAGTACTACTCCCCCCCCCCATCCTATATACACAGTACTACTCCCCCTATCCTATATACACAGTACTCCTTCCATCCAGTGGTGATCCTGCCAGTAACATTTCCTGTCCCGGGGTGACATTCCCTCTGTACTGTATGGAGGAGAATCATTGTCAGCCTATGACAGGACTACAGAACACCTCCCCCATCACATAGGGGGGAGGGGATGTGTAGAGGTGAATAGGAGATTTCTGATCCATTCACCCGTTTTATTGGATCGGATTGAAGGTCATCCATTATACAAACGAGATCTTCGGGGTACCCCATCCCCCCAGAGGGGACCCATCCCTCCACTCACCTGGAAGGCGGGTTTCTTGGGCCCAACCTCAATCTCCTCTATAACCTCCAAGTCCACAATCTCAGCGGCCTCTCTGGTGCCCCCATCCCTGGATGGGGGGAGGGTGAAGAGCCTTCGATCGGTCAGTCTGGAATAGACGGCGACGGTGCGAGGGAACCTCACCGGGGTGACAATCCGCAGGCCGGCGTGTTGCCCAGACACAGGACGATACAGGAAGGAGCCCCCTTTGCGGGTCTTCAGGGTGCGGGGCCCCAGCGAGCACTGAACACAGGCGTCCACCCTGGGGTTCACCTGAACCCCAACTTCCTTGGTGTAGAGGCGGCTCAGGCCCGGGCCAAGCTGGCTGAGTAGAGCCTTCAACTGGGCCCATCGGTAGTCATCCAGGCAGTCCAGAGGAAAGGTGGGCTTCGGGGGCCCCTTGTAGGGCGGCCTCCAGTATGGTTGCCTGGGCTTGTAGTAGGGGGGCGGCTGGCGATAGGGGGGCCCATAATTGGGGAAGACGGGATATTGGGGGTACATCACTCCAGCCATGGTCAGTCCTGCACTAAGCAAACATGGCCGCCACCTCCAGGTGTCTTATCAGCTCCTGACCACCCAGGTGATCACCTACACCTGTCTAGGTCTGACCCCGCCCTCTCCCACCGCCTAACACCTTCACTGCCAGAACCCCTCCAGAGCCCAGCCCACCACAACATGGAGGAGCCTTCTGATAGGCCTATGGAGGAGCCCATCACCCCTTTAGGGCCCAGCCCACCACAACATGGAGGAGCCCTCTGATAGGCTTCTGGAGGAGCCCAGCCCACCACAACATGGAGGAGCCTTCTGATAGGCTTCTGGAGGAGCCCAGCCCACCACAACATGGAGGAGACTTCTGATAGGTCTCTGGAGGAGCCCATCACCACTCCAGGGTCCAGCCCACCACAACATGGAGGAGCCTTCTGATAGGTCTCTGGAGGAGCCCATCACCCCTCCAGAGCCCATCCCACCACAACATGGAGGAGCCTTCTGATAGGCCTATGGAGGAGCCCAGCCCACCACAACATGGAGGAGCCTTCTGATAGGCCTATGGAGGAGCCCAGCCCACCACAACATGGAGGAGTCTTCTGATAGGCCTATGGAGGAGCCCATCCCACCACAACATGGAGGAGCCTTCTGATAGGCCTATGGAGGAGCCCATCACCCCTTTAGGGCCCAGCCCACCACAACATGGAGGAGCCCTCTGATAGGCCTATGGAGGAGCCCAGCCCTCCACAACATGGAGGAGCCTTCTGATAGGTCTCTGGAGGAGCCCATCACCACTCCAGAGCCCAGCCCACCACAACATGGAGGAGCCTTCTGATAGGCCTATGGAGGAGCCCAGCCCACCACAACATGGAGGAGCCTTCTGATAGGTCTCTGGAGGAGCCCATCACCACTCCAGAGCCCATCCCACCACAACATGGAGGAGCCTTCTGATAGGCCTATGGAGGAGCCCAGCCCACCACAACATGGAGGAGCCTTCTGATAGGCCTATGGAGGAGCCCAGCCCACCACAACATGGAGGAGCCTTCTGATAGGCCTATGGAGGAGCCCAGCCCACCACAACATGGAGGAGCCTTCTGATAGGCCTATGGAGGAGCCCAGCCCACCACAACATGGAGGAGCCCTCTGATAGGCCTCTGGAGGAGCCCAGCCCACCACAACATGGAGGAGCCTTCTGATAGGCCTATGGAGGAGCCCATTATCCCTCCAGAACCCAGCCCACCACAACATGGAGGAGCCTTCTGATAGGCCTCTGGAGGAGCCCAGCCCACCACAACATGGAGGAGCCCTCTGATAGGCCTCTGGAGGAGCCCAGCCCACCACAACATGGAGGAGCCTTCTGATAGGCCTATGGAGGAGCCCAGCCCACCACAACATGGAGGAGCCTTCTGATAGGCCTATGGAGGAGCCCATCATCCCTCCAGAGCCCAGCCCACCACAACATGGAGGAGCCTTCTGATAGGCCTCTGGAGGAGCCCAGCCCACCACAACATGGAGGAGCCTTCTGATAGGTCTCTGGAGGAGCCCAGCCCACCACAACATGGAGGAGCCTTCTGATAGGCCTATGGAGGAGCCCAGCCCACCACAACATGGAGGAGACCTCTGATAGGCCTATGGAGGAGCCCAGCCCACCACAACATGGAGGAGCCCTCTGATAGGCCTCTGGAGGAGCCCAGCCCACCACAACATGGAGGAGCCTTCTGATAGGCCTATGGAGGAGCCCATCATCCCTCCAGAACCCAGCCCACCACAACATGGAGGAGCCCTCTGATAGGCCTCTGGAGGAGCCCAGCCCACCACAACATGGAGGAGCCTTCTGATAGGCCTATGGAGGAGCCCAGCCCACCACAACATGGAGGAGCCTTCTGATAGGCCTATGGAGGAGCCCAGCCCACCACAACATGGAGGAGCCTTCTGATAGGCCTATGGAGGAGCCCAGCCCACCACAACATGGAGGAGCCTTCTGATAGGCTTCTGGAGGAGCCCATCATCCCTCCAGAGCCCAGCCCACCACAACATGGAGGAGTCTTCTGATAGGCCTATGGAGGAGCCCAGCCCACCACAACATGGAGGAGCCTTCTGATAGGCCTATGGAGGAGCCCAGCCCACCACAACATGGAGGAGCCTTCTGATAGGCTTCTGGAGGAGCCCATCATCCCTCCAGGGCCCATCCCACCACAACATGGAGGAACCCTCTGATAGGCCTATGGAGGAGCCCATCACCCATCCAGAGCCCAGCACACCACAACATGGAGGAACCCTCTGATAGGCCTATGGAGGAGCCCATCACCCATCCAGAGCCCAGCCCACCACAACATGGAGGAGTCTTCTGATAGGCCTCTGGAGGAGCCCATCCCACCACAACATGGAGGAGCCTTCTGATAGGCCTATGGAGGAGCCCAGCCCACCACAACATGGAGGAGCCTTCTGATAGGCCTATGGAGGAGCCCAGCCCACCACAACATGGAGGAGCCTTCTGATAGGCCTATGGAGGAGCCCATCACTCCTTTAGGGCCCATCCCACCACAACATGGAGGAGCCTTCTGATAGGCCTCTGGAGGAGCCCAGCCCACCACAACATGGAGGAGCCTTCTGATAGGCCTCTGGAGGAGCCCAGCCCACCACTACATGGAGGAGCCTTCTGATAGGCCTCTGGAGGAGCCCAGCCCACCACAACATGGAGGAGCTTTCTGATAGGCCTATGGAGGAGCCCAGCCCACCACAACATGGAGGAGCCTTCTGATAGGCCTCTGGAGGAGCCCAGCCCACCACAACATGGAGGAGCTTTCTGATAGGCTTCTGGAGGAGCCCATCATCCCTCCAGGGCCCATCCCACCACAACATGGAGGAACCCTCTGATAGGCCTATGGAGGAGCCCATCACCCATCCAGAGCCCAGCACACCACAACATGGAGGAACCCTCTGATAGGCCTATGGAGGAGCCCATCACCCATCCAGAGCCCAGCCCACCACAACATGGAGGAGTCTTCTGATAGGCCTCTGGAGGAGCCCATCCCACCACAACATGGAGGAGCCTTCTGATAGGCCTATGGAGGAGCCCAGCCCACCACAACATGGAGGAGCCTTCTGATAGGCCTATGGAGGAGCCCATCACCACTCCAGGGTCCAGCCCACCACAACATGGAGGAGCCCTCTGATAGGCCTCTGGAGGAGCCCAGCCCACCACAACATGGAGGAGCCTTCTGATAGGCTTCTGGAGGAGCCTATCCCACCACAACATGGAGGAGCTTTCTGATAGGCCTATGGAGGAGCCCAGCCCACCACAACATGGAGGAGCCTTCTGATAGGCCTCTGGAGGAGCCCAGCCCACCACAACATGGAGGAGCCTTCTGATAGGCCTCTGGAGGAGCCCAGCCCACCACAACATGGAGGAGCCTTCTGATAGGCCTTTGGAAGAGCCCATCCCACCACAACATGGAGGAGCCCTCTGATAGGCTTCTGGAGGAGCCTATCCCACCACAACATGGAGGAGCTTTCTGATAGGCCTATGGAGGAGCCCAGCCCACCACAACATGGAGGAGCCTTCTGATAGGCCTCTGGAGGAGCCCAGCCCACCACAACATGGAGGAGCCTTCTGATAGGCCTCTGGAGGAGCCCAGCCCACCACAACATGGAGGAGCCTTCTGATAGGCCTATGGAGGAGCCCAGCCCACCACAACATGGAGGAGCCTTCTGATAGGCCTATGGAGGAGCCCAGCCCACCACAACATGGAGGAGCCTTCTGATAGGCCTATGGAGGAGCCCAGCCCACCACAACATGGAGGAGCCTTCTGATAGGCCTATGGAGGAGCCCAGCCCACCACAACATGGAGGAGCCTTCTGATAGGCCTATGGAGGAGCCCATCACCCCTCCAGGGCCCAGCCCACCACAACATGGAGGAGCCTTCTGATAGGCCTATGGAGGAGCCCAGCCCACCACAACATGGAGGAGCCTTCTGATAGGCCTTTGGAGGAGCCCATCACCCCTCCAGGGCCCAGCCCACCACAACATGGAGGAGCCCATCACCCTCCAGGGCCCAGCCCACCACAACATGGAGGAGCCTTCTGATAGGCTTCTGGAGGAGCCCATCATCCCTCCAAAGCCCAGCCCACCACAACATGGAGGAGCCCTCTGATAGGCCTATGGAGGAGCCCAGCCCACCACAACATGGAGGAGCCTTCTGATAGGCCTATGGAGGAGCCAATCCCACCACAACATGGAGGAGCCTTCTGATAGGCCTATGGAGGAGCCCAGCCCACCACAACATGGAGGAGCCTTCTGATAGGCCTATGGAGGAGCCCAGCCCACCACAACATGGAGGAGCCTTCTGATAGGCCTATGGAGGAGCCCAGCCCTCCACAACATGGAGGAGCCTTCTGATAGGCTTCTGGAGGATCCCATCATCCCTCCAGAGCCCAGCCCACCACAACATGGAGGAGTCTTCTGATAGGCCTATGGAGGAGCCTAGCCCACCACAACATGGAGGAGCCTTCTGATAGGCCTCTGGAGGAGCCCATCACTCCTTTAGGGCCCATCCCACCACAACATGGAGGAGCCCATCACCCATCCAGAGCCCATCCCACCACAACATGGTGGAGCCCATCACCCCTCCAGGGCCCAGCCCACCAAAACATGGAGGAGCCTTCTGATAGGCCTATGGAGGAGCCCATCACCCCTCCAGGGCCCATCCCACCACAACATGGAGGAGCCCTCTGATAGGCCTCTGGAGGAGCCCATCACCCCTCCAGGGCCCATCCCACCACAACATGGAGGAGCCTTCTGATAGGCCAGAAGCCATTGAAATTAGCAGTCTGGTTGGATGGTTCAAAACGCAGAGAACGTCCAGATCTACAGCGACGTCACAACGAAGGTCTTTATATAGGAATGGCGACGCCATTGTGTCATAGAACTGCAAGTATGAAGACCGCCCACCTCAGTGCCGCATTGCCACCTCCTATGCTATGCCCATTGGGATGCCACCTCCTATGTTATGTCCATTGGGATGCCACCTCCTATGTTATGTCCATTGGGATGCCACCTCCTATGTTATGCCCATTGGGATGCCACCTCCTATGTTATGCCCATTGGGATGCCACCTCCTATGTTATGCCCATTGGGATGCCACCTCCTATGTTATGCCCATTAGGATGCCACCTCCTATGTTATGCCCATTGGGATGCCACCTCCTATGTTATGCCCATTAGGATGCCACCTCCTATGTTATGCCCATTGGGATGCCACCTCCTATGTTATGCCCATTGGGATGCCACCTCCTATGTTATGTCCATTGGGATGCCACCTCCTATGTTATGTCCATTGGGATGCCACCTCCTATGTTATGCCCATTGGGATGCCACCTCCTATGTTATGCCCATTGGGATGCCACCTCCTATGTTATGCCCATTGGGATGCCACCTCCTATGTTATGCCCATTGGGATGCCACCTCCTATGTTATGCCCATTAGGATGCCACCTCCTATGTTATGCCCATTGGGATGCCACCTCCTATGTTATGCCCATTAGGATGCCACCTCCTATGTTATGCCCATTGGGATGCCACCTCCTATGTTATGCCCATTGGGATGCCACCTCCTATGTTATGCCCATTGGGATGCCACCTCCTATGTTATGCCCATTGGGATGCCACCTCCTATGTTATGCCCATTAGGATGCCACCTCCTATGTTATGCCCATTGGGATGCCACCTCCTATGTTATGCCCATTGGGATGCCACCTCCTATGTTATGCCCATTGGGATGTCACCTCCTATGTTATGCCCATTGGGATGCCACCTCCTATGTTATGCCCATTGGGATGTCACCTCCTATGTTATGCCCATTGGGATGCCACCTCCTATGTTATGTCCATTGGGATGCCACCTCCTATGTTATGTCCATTGGGATGCCACCTCCTATGGTATGCCCATTGGGATGTCACCTGCTATGTTATGCCCATTGGGATGCCACCTCCTATGCTATGTCCATTGGGATGCCACCTCCTATGTTATGTCCATTGGGATGCCACCTCCTATGTTATGTCCATTGGGATGCCACCTCCTATGTTATGCCCATTGGGATGCCACCTCCTATGTTATGCCCATTGGGATGCCACCTCCTATGTTATGCCCATTGGGATGCCACCTCCTATGTTATGTCCATTGGGATGCCACCTCCTATGTTATGTCCATTGGGATGCCACCTCCTATGTTATGCCCATTGGGATGCCACCTCCTATGTTATGTCCATTGGGATGCCACCTCCTATGTTATGTCCATTGGGATGCCACCTCCTATGGTATGCCCATTGGGATGTCACCTGCTATGTTATGCCCATTGCGATGCCACCTCCTATGCTATGTCCATTGGGATGCCACCTCCTATGTTATGTCCATTGGGATGCCACCTCCTATGTTATGTCCATTGGGATGCCACCTCCTATGTTATGCCCATTGGGATGCCACCTCCTATGTTATGTCCATTGGGATGCCACCTCCTATGTTATGCCCATTGGGATGCCACCTCCTATGTTATGTCCATTGGGATGCCACCTCCTATGTTATGCCCATTGGGATGCCACCTCCTATGTTATGCCCATTGGGATGCCACCTCCTATGTTATGCCCATTGGGATGCCACCTCCTATGTTATGTCCATTGGGATGCCACCTCCTATGGTATGCCCATTGGGATGTCACCTCCTATGTTATGCCCATTGGGATGCCACCTCCTATGTTATGCCCATTGGGATGTCACCTCCTATGTTATGCCCATTGGGATGCCACCTCCTATGTTATGCCCATTGGGATGCCACCTCCTATGGTATGCCCATTGGGATGCCACCTCCTATGGTATGCCCATTGGGATGTCCGATAATGTTAAAGTATTGTGACGCCCAGCGCAGAAAAAGTCAGACGCAGGTTGTCACGGCACCTTGTATGGGGATCTCTGCACAACGCAGGTCGGGCCGCACCCCCCTGGGTACATGGCTGCGTTGGGTGACAATAGTTGGCACAATGGGAATTCCTATCAGAGCGACGCACAGGGGGGGTTCAAGGAATGCGACACATATATGCAAACAGTCCCATCCCCCGCATGGGGAGGAGGGAAGAGAACAAGACATGGTCAGCCCCTTCCAAAATGTCATGTGCCTGGCTGTCTCTGGGTGTCCCTGGTTGTCTCTGTCTGTCTCTGGGTGTCTCTGTCTGTCTCTGGCTGTCTCTGGGTTTCGGATGTTACATTGTTGTCTCTCATTATATTATCAGATGTTACATTGTTGTCTCTCTCATTATATTATCAGATGTTACATTGTTGTCTCTCATTATATTATCAGATGTTACATTGTTGTCTCTCATTATATTATCAGATGTTACATTGTTGTCTCTCATTATATTATCAGATGTTACATTGTTGTCTCTCTCATTATATTATCAGATGTTACATTGTTGTCTCTCATTATATTATCAGATGTTACATTGTTGTCTCTCATTATATTATCAGATGTTACATTGTTGTGTCTCTCATTATATTATCAGATGTTACATTGTTGTCTCTCATTATATTATCAGATGTTACATTGTTGTCTCTCTCATTATATTATCAGATGTTACATTGTTGTCTCTCTCATTATATTATCAGATGTTACATTGTTGTCTCTCATTATATTATCAGATGTTACATTGTTGTGTCTCTCATTATATTATCAGATGTTACATTGTTGTCTCTCTCATTATATTATCAGATGTTACATTGTTGTCTCTCTCATTATATTATCAGATGTTACATTGTTGTCTCTCTCATTATATTATCAGATGTTACATTGTTGTCTCTCTCATTATATTATCAGATGTTACATTGTTGTCTCTCATTATATTATCAGATGTTACATTGTTGTCTCTCATTATATTATCAGATGTTACATTGTTGTCTCTCATTATATTATCAGATGTTACATTGTTGTCTCTCATTATATTATCAGATGTTACATTGTTGTCTCTCATTATATTATCAGATGTTACATTGTTGTCTCTCTCATTATATTATCAGATGTTACATTGTTGTCTCTCTCATTATATTATCAGATGTTACATTGTTGTCTCTCATTATATTATCAGATGTTACATTGTTGTGTCTCTCATTATATTATCAGATGTTACATTGTTGTCTCTCTCATTATATTATCAGATGTTACATTGTTGTCTCTCATTATATTATCAGATGTTACATTGTTGTCTCTCTCATTATATTATCAGATGTTACATTGTTGTCTCTCTCATTATATTATCGGATGTTACATTGTTGTCTCTCATTATAATATCAGATGTTACATTGTTGTCTCTCATTATATTATCGGATGTTACATTGTTGTCTCTCATTATAATATCAGATGTTACATTGTTGTCTCTCTCATTATAATATCAGATGTTACATTGTTGTCTCTCATTATATTATCAGATGTTACATTGTTGTCTCTCATTATATTATCGGATGTTACATTGTTGTCTCTCATTATAATATCAGATGTTACATTGTTGTCTCTCTCATTATAATATCAGATGTTACATTGTTGTCTCTCATTATATTATCAGATGTTACATTGTTGTCTCTCTCATTATATTATCGGATGTTACATTGTTGTCTCTCTCATTATATTATCAGATGTTACATTGTTGTCTCTATCATTATATTATCAGATGTTACATTGTTGTCTCTCATTATATTATCAGATGTTACATTGTTGTCTCTCTCATTATATTATCAGATGTTACATTGTTGTCTCTCATTATATTATCAGATGTTACATTGTTGTCTCTCTCATTATATTATCAGATGTTACATTGTTGTCTCTCATTATATTATCAGATGTTACATTGTTGTCTCTCATTATATTATCGGATGTTACATTGTTGTCTCTCTCATTATATTATCAGATGTTACATTGTTGTCTCTCTCATTATATTATCAGATGTTACATTGTTGTCTCTCTCATTATATTATCAGATGTTACATTGTTGTCTCTCATTATATTATCAGATGTTACATTGTTGTCTCTCATTATATTATCAGATGTTACATTGTTGTCTCTCATTATATTATCAGATGTTACATTGTTGTCTCTCATTATATTATCAGATGTTACATTGTTGTCTCTCATTATATTATCAGATGTTACATTGTTGTCTCTCATTATATTATCGGATGTTACATTGTTGTCTCTCTCATTAGATTATCAGATGTTACATTGTTGTCTCTCTCATTATATTATCAGATGTTACATTGTTGTCTCTCTCATTATATTATCAGATGTTACATTGTTGTCTCTCATTATATTATCAGATGTTACATTGTTGTCTCTCTCATTATATTATCGGATGTTACATTGTTGTCTCTCATTATATTATCAGATGTTACATTGTTGTGTCTCTCATTATATTATTGGATGTTACATTGTTGTCTCTCATTATATTATCAGATGTTACATTGTTGTGTCTCTCATTATATTATTGGATGTTACATTGTTGTCTCTCATTATATTATCAGATGTTACATTGTTGTCTCTCATTATATTATCAGATGTTACATTGTTGTCTCTCATTATATTATCAGATGTTACATTGTTGTCTCTCTCATTATATTATCGGATGTTACATTGTTGTCTCTCATTATATTATCAGATGTTACATTGTTGTCTCTCTCATTATATTATCGGATGTTACATTGTTGTCTCTCATTATATTATCAGATGTTACATTGTCTCTCATTATATTATCAGATGTTACATTGTTGTCTCTCATTATATTATCAGATGTTACATTGTTGTCTCTCATTATATTATTGGATGTTACATTGTTGTCTCTCATTATATTATCAGATGTTACATTGTTGTCTCTCTCATTATATTATCGGATGTTACATTGTTGTCTCTCATTATATTATCAGATGTTACATTGTTGTCTCTCTCATTATATTATCGGATGTTACATTGTTGTCTCTCATTATATTATCAGATGTTACATTGTCTCTCATTATATTATCAGATGTTACATTGTCTCTCATTATATTATCAGATGTTACATTGTTGTCTCTCATTATATTATCAGATGTTACATTGTTGTCTCTCATTATATTATCAGATGTTACATTGTTGTCTCTCTCATTATATTATCAGATGTTACATTGTTGTCTCTCATTATATTATCAGATGTTACATTGTTGTCTCTCTCATTATATTATCAGATGTTACATTTTTGTCTCTCATTATATTATCAGATGTTACATTGTTGTCTCTCATTATATTATCAGATGTTACATTGTTGTCTCTCATTATATTATCAGATGTTACATTGTTGTCTCTCATTATATTATCAGATGTTACATTGTTGTCTCTCATTATATTATCAGATGTTACATTGTTGTCTCTCTCATTATATTATCGGATGTTACATTGTTGTCTCTCATTATATTATCAGATGTTACATTGTTGTCTCTCATTATATTATCAGATGTTACATTGTTGTCTCTCTCATTATATTATCGGATGTTACATTGTTGTCTCTCATTATATTATCAGATGTTACATTGTTGTCTC